>JAGXOD010001380.1:540000-740000 GCA_020368025.1 Brachyhypopomus occidentalis
GTGTGTGTGTGTGTGTGTGTGTGTGTGTGTGTGTGTGTGTGTGTCTCCTCACGACCCTGTAAACTGGCTAACTGATTGAAAGCGTCGTTGGCCTTAAATGGTCCCATCATTTCGGACCGCCTGGATTATTGATCCTCCACACTGATGAAGCACGTGAGCTGTGTGGGCGGAGTCAATGTGGCTCGTGCCACGTGCTCTTGACAGACGGCCACGTGCCTCCAGTGGTCAGAACAGCCCTGGAGTCCAGGGCAGTAATGAAGACCATTAGGGTGTTGAACCTCCTCGTGCTTCAGCCTGTCTCAACGTGGTTTTTCTCGCAGGTGGTGTTTGGGAGGTGGTGGTGTCGTGTGAGACGTGGGGCTTCTGTCTCATCCCCATTCTTCACAAAATAATTTTTTAATTGCTTTACTGGCATGAATTGTAATTTAGCAACTGGTGCCAAAGTGATGAGCAGAATTATCCATATTAATTGTGGTCAGTCTGTGGAGAAGCCGCACTTTAATATACACGCGATGACGCGCATATCAAATCCAGCTTCCACATATGTGGGATTGAAGACTCGTCAAACATTGTTCTTGGTTTTTAGTGAGACCAAGACCAGTCGGGTGTTGGGTCTCTGCTCCTCCTGAGCTACACGTGCTACACCCACTACTCATGCTACACCAACTACACCAGCTACACCCACTACTCGTGCTACACCCACTACACCAGCTTCACCCACTACGTGTCTGCTCTCCACGGCCCCCCCCCCCCCACACACACACTCCCTGTCTCTCTGGCTTACCGAGTCTGGACTTTGAATCGTGTGTTTGGGACTTTAATCACATAATCTGCTGAAATGTGTTTTTGGTTCATTATAACATGAATATTTATTTATTGAAGCATTTATGTTTCATTGTGTATTTCATAATTTATTTGTTCTGGAGGGTTTTGTCTGTCGTTCTGAGCTGAATTGAGAGGGTGTAGGAGGTTGTGTTGTGAAGGTGTTTGTCTGGGTCTGTTTGTGGGTGGAGGCAGGTCCTCCGTGGTGATGGGGGTCTGGGTGAAGCTGGTATGACAGGGACGGATGTTGTCGTGTGAGGACAGTCGCCCAGTTGTGCATGTGTGAACACTGAACAGTGCTTTACACAAGTCCAAATGGCGTTGTCCTCAGGGACCTGTGTCCCCCACGTCCCATACCTCACTGCCATGTAGAAGTCCCAGTTCAAAGTTATTGAATATTTTTAGCCCAAATGTAATTGGTGGGCTGAAATTATTGATGGATCTTTTTAGTCTTATATCTTTTTCTCCTTTTAGTAATGCCTTGTCTGCTCCCCTCTCCTCCCCCCGTAGAAGCAGATCATCGTGGATCCCCTGAATTTCAGCGAGGAGAGGTTCCGCCCCTCCCTGGAGGAGCGGCTGGAGAGCATCATCAGTGGCGCCGCCCTCATGGCCGACTCGTCCTGCACCCGTGACGACCGGCGTGAGCGCATCGTGGCCGAGTGCAACTCTGTGCGCCAGGCGCTACAGGACCTGCTGTCTGAATACATGGGCAACGTAGGTGATCCACCTCTCACACACACGCATGCACACACACACACACGCCCTGTCCCTCCTACTACCTCACACACGCCCTGTCCCTCCTACTACCTCACACACGCCCTGTCCCTCCTACTACCTCACACACGCCCTGTCCCTCCTACTACCTCACACATGCCCTGTCCCTCCTACCTCTACTCTCACACACGCCCTGTCCCTCCTACTACCTCTCACTCGTACACACACACACACGCCCTGTCCCTCCTACTACCACACACACGCCCTGTCCCTCCTACTACCTCTCACTCGTACACACACACACACGCCCTGTCCCTCCTACTACCTCACACACGCCCTGTCCCTCCTACTACCTCACACACGCCCTGTCCCTCCTACTACCTCACACACGCCCTGTCCCTCCTACTACCTCACACACGCCCTGTCCCTCCTACTACCTCACACACGCCCTGTCCCTCCTACTACCTCACACACGCCCTGTCCCTCCTACTACCTCACACATGCCCTGTCCTCCTCACACTGTCCCTCCTACACACATGCCCTGTCCCTCCTACTACCTCACACACGCCCTGTCCCTCCTACTACCTCACACACGCCCTGTCCCTCCTACTACCTCTCACTCGTACACACACACACACGCCCTGTCCCTCCTACTACCTCACACACGCCCTGTCCCTCCTACTACCTCACACATGCCCTGTCCCTCCTACTACCTCACACACGCCCTGTCCCTCCTACTACCTCACACATGCCCTGTCCCTCCTACTACCTCTCACTCGTACACACACACACACGCCCTGTCCCTCCTACTACCACACACACACACTCACACATGCTCCTACATCTCATACTCACTCAGTGCTCACTACCTCATACTGTCTCACTTGTCTCATTTGAGCTCCCGCACTCACACTTCTCCATTTCTCGCTCACTCTGTCCTTCACTCATTTGCGCGCTCTCTCTCTCTCTCTCTCTCCCTCTCTCCCTCTCCCTCTCTCTCCCAATTCAGTTCGATGGTGCTTTGTCATGACAGTTGTGTACATTTGTATTGCCAAAGCAATACACAATTGTAAAATAATAACTACATTGTCATTACAATTCCCACCACTACTTCTATAACTGAAATTTATAATAAAAATAATGGTAGTAATAGTAAAATTAATAGTAACCATAATTATAATGGTAATAATGGTAAAGATTAATGTTTACCACTAAATAAATAAAAAAAATAAATAAATACTTTAAAGTATTTTATTGTCATTAACGACAATAACAGCAGTAACGATAATCACAACAATTTTCAGATTATCAAACAGATTTGTGATTTCAGTATCAGATAACCTGAGTGAATCCAAAGTGCAGTTATAATATGTCTTATGCACATGTACATACACATACAACTATAGTAATAACACTAACTGACCGGGCTTTGCTGGTGTGCTGGTCTCCATGTTCACAAGAACATACGGCAGCTTCTCTTCATGGGGGAGACTTTGACATTCAGGGTATATGTTACTAATGCAGCTGTAGAGAGAGATGTGATGGGTATATTGTAACCTCCAGGCAGGAAGTGCAGCTCTACAGGCAGGAAGTGCAGCTCTACAGGCAGGAAGTGCAGCTCTACAGGCAGGAAGTGCAGCTCTACAGGCCGAGGCTCTTTGGGAAGCCCACTCTGGGTCTGCCGTCTCTATGGCCTGGTGGCGGTGGCCGAGTCTGTGCTTCCCCAGGGTGGACCTCAGGTTTAGCTCTGCCACGCTGTACTGTCGATTTAGGGCCAATTAACATTCCGTTTAACTCTAATTTTGATTGACTGTCCCGATAAGTTAAATAGTTTTGTTTGAGTTGTGCAGGATCTCAACTGGATATTTGTCCCATTTGCTGAGTTGCATAAACACAAAAGAACTACCTTGCTGGCTGCTAGCAAATATTTACTAGCTAATAGTCTTAGCCAGTGTCCTGACTGGTGTTTTTAGGTTCACTGCCAGGGCCCAGTTCTAGCAGTACTGCTCCAGCAGGTCCAGATTCTGCTGGAGACCCTGTGCAGTTGGGGACAGCAGAACCAGGTCATCTGTGTGGAGCAGGACTTTAATCTCTAAGTCATGGAGAGTGCGTCTCTCTCTCTCTCTCTCTCTCTCACCCCTCCTGGCTTTGGTGATGGTTGGTGCACACAGCTATCTGAAGAAGGTCCGTCTCCACACTCCGTCTTCATGCCTTTGCTCTGTGGGGCTGCCCGGCCATCAGCAGCAAGACTCGTAGAACCACATCAGAATACCTAAATAGTCCTGCCGGCCCAATTACATTTGTGTGTTTGCTGAGGTTGTTTGTTTGTTTGTGAAGTGTAGTGTTTGTTTGTTTGTTATTCAGAGCCAAAGTGCTTCTGCATGAATGGTTCATGTCCAGGATGTTCCAGCGGTGTGAAGCCCTGACTCGGGGTTGTGCGTGTGTGAAGCCCTGACTCGGGGTTGTGCGTGTGTGAAGCCCTGACTTCGTGTGTGAAGCCCTGACTCGGGGTTGTGCGTGTGTGAAGCCCTGACTCGGGGTTGTGCGTGTGTGAAGCCCTGACTCGGGGTTGTGCGTGTGTGAAGCCCCCTGACGTGTGTGAAGCCCTGACTCGGGGTTGTGCGTGTGTGAAGCCCTGACTCGGGGTTGTGCGTGTGTGAAGCCCTGACTCGGGGTTGTGCGTGTGTGAAGCCCTGACTCGGGGTTGTGCGTGTGTGAAGCCCTGACTCGGGGTTGTGCGTGTGTGAAGCCCTGACTCGGGGGTTGAAGCCCTGACTCGGGTGTGTGAAGCCCTGACTCGGGGTTGTGCGTGTGTGAAGCCCTGACTCGGGGTTGTGCGTGTGTGAAGCCCTGACTCGGGGTTGTGCTCGATAATGAGCGGAGCTGAGTGTGTGCGCTACACAGCGCTGTGCTGGCTACCCGGGGAACAAGTGTGTGTGTGTGCGCGTGCGCCAGGTGTAGAGTTGTGCGAGTGTGAAGCCCTACAGCACGGCCTCCTGGGGGCGCTATAGAACGGGGAGGTGGTGCTTAAACAGCAGCTCACAGCTGGACGCGGGCGGATGCACCTCCAGCACCACCACCTCGGCACTGCGGCTGCCGCTTAAGGGAGTGTGCGGTGTGTCTGTCAGCATCTCCCGCCTCTGCGTTGCACCCACGTCGTCAGGGTTCGTTTGTTTTCCTGAGGATAGAAAGCTGGTCCTGTTGGGCCTCCCTGGTACCACGTCTTCTGCAGCTGAGCTAAAATCCACTCATTGAATAATTAAGGTAGTCAGGCGTAAGATAGGGGGCGCTGTGGAGCAGCTGGGGAGGTGTACTGAGGGCCAGAATGAGTGGCTCAGCGCCTGCATGTCGGGGTCTGCGGAGATGGAGCTGCTATCACCCCCCCCCCCCCACCGACACACACACACACACACACAGTCTCGCTTCCTTTGTTGTTTCTCTCTGCGTTTGACATGCTTCCTGCTCACTGTCATTCACCACTGGAATTGTATCTGTGTTTGATGCCATACAGCGCCACTGCCTGCCAGAGAATAGGTTTGTTCCTTCTGTTCTCCTGCGCCCTGTTGTCGCAGTAACGTTTTCTCTTCATCTTTCACTGTATTACTAAGCAGTGAAATGATTACTAACAGTGCTATTTGTTGCAATATGGGAAGTGTAGTATTGGGACGAGACGCATAATGCCATCTGGATTTGCTTTGCTGCAGTGGTCTGACTCGTTGGTCGGTCTCTCTCGCCCTCGCACTTGTTCGCGCTCTCTCTCTCTCTCTCTCTCTCTCTCTCTGTGTGTCTCTCGCGCTCTGTGGTCGTCGGTTTGTCTCTCTTGCTCTCGCCGCTGGTCTCTTGCACTCATTTTGCCAGTCTCGCTTTGTTTTTGTCTTTTGGTCTCACCACTTTTCCAAGCCGTCTGTCTCTCCCTGTATCGGAGCGGTGGTGTCCCTGTCCATCTGCAGCTGGCCTGTCCTGGACCGTGTTTCAGGTTGGAGGTCAGCCTGCTGCTCCACCCACGCCTGGCGCTCCACCCAGTCCTCCCCTCGCTCTGGAAGCCAAGAAGCCGAGGGTTTTTTGGGCTGAATCTCAGCGCGGCTATAAAGCGTGCGCTCAGTCGCCGCTCGTGGGTAATGGCCGAACGTTGGGGAGAAACGTGGAGATGACGGTGCGTTTTTAATGATGCGTTTGGCTGGTGTGCAGAACTGGGCATAGAGCCACTCCAGAAGCCACATTAGTCACAAGTCAGTGACTGACTGGGGCAGCAGTGTCCTGGGCCAGTGGGCGTCGCTCGGACACGCGCACGTCATGCACGCGGGCATGGCTGCCTCAAACATGCTAATGTAATTGGACCTGCAGGAGTCCTGCAGGAGGCCGGCCCAGACAGACTCCTCCCCCCCGGCCCAGACGCCGCCGCCCCCCGGCCCAGTGCGAGGGATTCTCAGGCCTTTCAGAGCTGCAGGCCATGGTGGGGGTCTCACTCTGGTCCTCCTGCAGGTCGTGGTGGAGCCCCCCCCCCCCCCCCCCCAGCTGGTCCTTAGTCACAGTTCATCAGGGGTCGTTCTAGAGTGAAATAATAAAGAATGCATTAATCAAGCAGTGATGTTAAGAAGCGTGGGTTAATTTAGCTCTCCTCTGTAGGGTTGTGGAGGGGGGGGGTAACTAGGGCGGTATTGTTCTCCACACTGGGCTCACACCCCTCTCCCCTGCCTGTCTCTCCCCCGCCTGTCTCACCCCCTGTGAGCGACTGGCTCATTAATGGGGGGTCAGAGCATCGCCGCAGGCTTTTTTGTGAAATCATTTTAAATTGATTTTTCGCCTAATGTTGGTTGGTTTTTCAGAAAGTCTCTCATCAGATAATTGTCCCTCCATAGGCTGATGGTCCTGCGTTCTGCTTTTAGGGTAATGGCTGTGCGCATGTTCCGCATCACGGTCCGTTGTCGTGGTGGCCGTGCGGCTGCCATGGGGACGGCGACCGGCCGAAGGGATGAATCACTGTGCTTTTGTGGGCTCGCCAAGATCTTTACATCTTACTTCACCCTCCCTGCCGCCAGCACTGGGCACCGATCTGCACGAGCTGGTGTGCGCCCCCTGCTGTGGGGGAGAGGAAGCGCTAGGCCTGGTCCTGTGGTGGCTGCGCTGGCGCTCAGACACCTTGCAGACAGCTCTGCTGCACAGTGCCCCTCATCCAAATAATGCAACTGGTGCTCAAATTGCTGCCCTGAATGTCATTTTTAGAGCTCTAATTTTGATATGGAGTCCCTTGTTTGTCAGGGGAAGTGGCTCCTTTAGATATGGGACGACTTCTTGCCCAGAATGCATAATGTGAGTCCTGAGTGCTGATCCAGCACCACTGCCCAGACATCCATATATTTTACTCTTTTTCTTGTCTCTTCCTTTGCTCTGCCCCCAATCTCCCCCCCCCCCTCTCTCTCTCTCCCTCCATCTTTTGAATAGTGAGTAGCCATTCCGCTGGGCTGTAATGAAACTCTCTCTCTCTAGTGGAGCTGTCTCTCTCTCTAGTGGAGCTGTCTCTCTCTCTAGTGGAGCTGTCTCTCTCTCTAGTGGAGCTGTCTCTCTCTCTAGTGGAGCTGTCTCTCTCTCTAGTTGAGCTGTCTCTCTGTAAGGGAGCTGTCTCTCTCTCTGTAAGGGAGCTGTCTCTCTCTCTGTAAGGGAGCTGTCTCTCTCTCTCTCTGGGAGCTGTCTCTCTCTCTGTAAGGGAGCTGTCTCTCTCTCTGTAAGGGAGCTGTCTCTCTCTCTCTGTAAGGGAGCTGTCTCTCTCTCTCTGTAAGGGAGCTGTCTCTCTCTCTCTGTAAGGGAGCTGTCTCTCTCTCTCTCTCTCTCTCTCTAGTGGCGCTGTCTCTCTCTCTCCTGTTCTGCTTGGCGTGGTGTCGTGTATTCTCTGGCCAGAGAGTGAGCAGTGTGATGAGCAGATGCACCATGCTCCTTCATCTCTGATGGACTCGTTAGTTTGTTGATGTATTTCTATATTTGATTGCCTTTGCCACAGAGGTTGGCCATGCTTGAAGTATAGGCGTGTGCGTGTGTGTGTGTGTGTGCTTGCGAACACCGTCGGCTCTGGTGCGGTAGGCGTGAGTCCTGCTGCCCCTGGATCACAGCTGGGGAGGAAGCGTGTCGGAGGCTCCGCGTTTCCCTCCGAGCCGCTGCTGCCCTGGCAGTTGCCCCCCCGGGGCTTTTAGCCTTCACTCACTTCCCCCGGGGTAATGAGGCCTTCTGATAGAGCAGCCTCCATTTAGCGCCCTGTAGCTCAGAGCGGCGGGCGGACCCTTCTGGAACCCAAGGGAATGCACATGGTTCCCAGCGTCCCCCTGTTGCTGGTCCTTGAGTGGCGTTACTGGTCTGTGGCGGCTGTGAGGCTGGACCTCTGCTGTGCCCAGCCTGGGTGCCACTGTAAGTCCTGTAACGCTTACTGCTGCTTACATTCCAGCTTCCAGCCCCACCTGTTTGGGTCATGATGGAAGTGTTTTAACCTGCTGAGCCTGAACTGTTTCTGCTGCACAGCAAACACACTTCTCTGGGTCTCTCAGCCTGAGACACAGCCAAAAGTTATATATATATATTTTATTTAATTTTTATTATTTTTATGATTGACTGATTTATGTATTGATGGCGTTACTCAGGCGACTGCATGGTGACTTTCTGTTCGCTGACGGGCAGAGAGAGCAGTCTGTTCGCTGACGGGCAGAGAGAGCAGTCTGTTCGCTGACGGGCAGAGAGAGCAGTCTGTTCGCTGACGGGCAGAGAGAGCAGTCTGTTCGCTGACGGGCAGAGAGAGCAGTCTGTTCGCTGACGGGCAGAGAGAGCAGTCTGTTCGCTGACGGGCAGAGAGAGCAGTCTGTTCGCTGACGGGCAGGTCTTGTTCTTGCTTTAGGATTTGACAGAACGTGAAATTGACTGGAATATTTTATTTACAAGATTTGTTAACTTGGTCTTATTTCATCTGCTTCAGGACAACACAAATGTAAGCTGACATGCGCCCGCTAGGGTCTAGATGGACATGGTGCTACGATGGCTGCTGTCACAACATTACTGAATCTCATTTTTGCCTGACCTACAGGTGAGGCCTGTAGAACCTGCTGGCCTACAGGTGTCTGACATGGAGGGAGGGAGGGGCTACTCTGGGGGGGAGGGGCATCCAGAGTCTGTTGCTATGCAAAGGAGATTGTCGTCTCCAGTTAGTTGGTGCATGAAGACCTGGCCCACCGGTGCCGAACGCCCAGGTACTAGACCATCCCCGCCGCCTCTGGCAGGTACCAAAGACGTTTTTTTGGGTCAGGACTTCACGGTCAGTAGTTCACCAGTTCACATGGCCCACTGTGATCTGTCACTTGGATCGGGGATGTTATGGCTGCATTTGGAACAAGAGAATCGCTTTCCAGAGTAGCTGTGCATCAGTATAGCCTTTACCCCGAGACTCCGCCCTCTGTCCCCCCGAGACTCCGCCCTCTGTCCCCCCGAGACTCCGCCCTCTGTCCCCCCGAGACTCCGCCCTGTCGATGTCCACACACCTGTTTTGTCTCCTTCCTTGTGCTCACTAACACCACCTACCATGTGCTGTGTGTTCCTGGTGGTGCCGTAATAGCTCATCCAGCAGAGCTCCTGCTTGTTGGACCTGCTCTTCAGGAACTATCGTAGACCTTCAGACTTTCTTTCCACCAAATTGAGCCCAAATGGAGGTCAGTTGTGTTGGTACATTTACATCCATCACTTAAAGGCACATCACTTAAAGAAATCGGTCGAATTATTGCTCTCATTTGCATAGGTCAGAACCAGGTGGATGAGAGGAAAACAGAATTTGAGTTAGATGACATGATCTGGGTGTAATCCCAGCCAAACACATAATTAAAACAAATTATAGCACACATTATGTATCAAGGAAAAGATTTAATGCCCCTGAGACTTGGACTGTATTTATAGGCTCCCATAAAGCACCAGGCTGTCACTAACAGGCTGTCTGCCTTCCAGGCCTCCTCCAGTCCTGGGCCTTGATCTCTCACTGCCTTTGATTGGATCCGTTGGCAGGTAGGGAGGTGAGACAGTTCCCCTCTCAGCTTTAATTACATTTCAGCAAGATGAAGAATGAACTCTCTCTTTCTCACTCTCTCTGTCTCTCTCTCACTCTCTCTGTCTCGCTCTCTCGCTCTCGGAATATACAGCACCGCACCATCATTAGTGTTGCGTTGGCTCCTGCCCTATGAATGAAAATGGGTGAAAGGGATGATATCTGTTGCCTTTCACACATCACTGACACACTGCATGGGAACCTTATATGTCCTGCCACAAGAGGGCGTAGCTCAGAGACCCTGATTCCTCCAGTGTGTTGTGTAGCCACTGGTTCCAGAGGCTTTAAGCACTGGGTCTGGGAAGCTCAGTGGGGTTCAAGGTGAGGGCTCCACTCTCTCCTCCCCTGTCCCACTCACACTCTCTCTCTCTCTCTCTCTCTCTCCTCCCCTGTCCTTCTCTCTCTCTCTCTCTCCCCCTGTCCTTCTCTCTCTCTCTCTCCTCCCCTGTCCTCTCTCTCTCTCTCTCCTCCCCTGTCCTTCACTCTCTCTCTCTCTCTCCTCCCCTGTCCTTCACTCTCTCTCTCTCCTCCCCTGTCCTTCACACTCTCTCTGTCCCACTCACACTCTTTACACCCATTGTAAAGACTCCCCATTTCATTAGTTCAATCAACGAAATGTTCAAAAACAAATTCCTTTCGCTGCATCCCAGGAAAACGTTTAATATTTAATTCCTCATCTGTACGGCGTAGACCTGCTATGGAAACTGTTATTCCTCATCTGTACGGCATAGACCTGCTGTGGAAACTGTTATTCCTCATCTGTACGGCATAGACCTGCTGTGGAAACTGTTATTCCTCATCTGTACGGCATAGACCTGCTGTGGAAACTGTTATTCCTCATCATCTAGACCTGCTGTCGAAACTGTTATTCCTCATCTAGACCGGCATAGACCTGCTGTGGAAACTGTTATTCCTCATCTGTACGGCATAGACCTGCTGTGGAAACTGTTATTCCTCATCTGTACGGCGTAGACCTGCTGTGGAAACTGTTATTCCTCATCTGTACGGCGTAGACCTGCTGTGGAAACTGTTATTCCTCATCTGTACGGCGTAGACCTGCTGTGGAAACTGTTTAATAACGTCCACCCCAAATTCCTCTCCAGATCTGAGCAGGCGGATAAGTGCTCAGAATACCCCTGTGAGATGATGGCCTCTCTGGCCGTAGTGGCGTGACTCCTGGGCTGGCCGTGCCTGCCCTCACGCTGAACCCTCCATCACGGGCTTCACACGCACTACGCCATGCAGACAGACGCCTGTGTGTGCACTGCAGTTAAATGAGTGATTCCCTCTACGTGTGTGTGTGTGTGTGTGTGTGTGGAGATGCGAGGGCTAATGGGAGCAGCTCTGGGTGGCGCTCTGATCTCCACCACCTGATGGAGATGACACCCCTGCTTCTGGGGCGCTGGTGGATGTGGTTAGAAGTTTGACATGGATGGAGGCGGGGCTGACTGTCCCTAGGGGGTTGTGTCTAACAGGCTCCTCCCATTTGGGTGTGAGTGCTGAACACTACAGCGGTGCTGGCCTCTTTACCTCTGTGTCGTCATGGAGAGTGGTGGGTGTGGCCTCCTTACCTCCGGACCGATAGCTGGTGACTGAGTGAGGGTACCGTGTGCTGCCCTCCTGGTGGGCGGTGCCTCTACTGGTCATGACTGTAGTGTACGAGTCCTTTCTGCCCAAAAATGGGTCCCTGCCCAAAGGAGCTTTTACAAGCTCTGTCCATATATCAAACGGATTCAAATCGTGTTTCAAGAAAAGTCATCAAATTTTCATCTGAAGCTGTGGAGCCAGCTGTCCTTCACACGCAGGCGTGCTGAGCCTATGTAGGTCGTGCTTCTCCAGTCCGTGGACAAGAGCTTACGAACCTGCCCTACTTTTAAAACTCCCGCTTACCCCTTAACCTAAACGTCGTGCTAGAACTCTGTAGTTCGGTGCCCCCTGGAGCCCCTGGTCCTACTGGAGCCCCCAGCCCTGCTGGTGCTCTGCTTTGTGCCTATGGCTGCAGTGTCTCCTGCCGCTGGGTTGGGCTGTGGGTGCTGTTGGCTGCATCTCCCTCCGGACGCCTCCGCCGCCATCGTGACTGACAGATGTGCGAGTTGTGCACGTCCCTGACCTTGCCAACAGGAAATTGCTCCGCGCTCGGGAGAGGGGGATTTAAACGACGGCCATCGAACTGTGCGTTTGATCCCCCTCTGTCCTTCACATGATTAAAGGAGCGCTTCACTCACCCTAACGTGGTTAATATTGAATGAAATGAATTCGCGTAAACGCATTCATTATTCATCACCGAGTCGAACATTATTCGTTATTAGTGGTTGTGGCATTTGTGAGCGGAAGTATAATTTGTTGTAGGCTGTGTGAAGATGAAAATGCCGTGAAGGGAGACATCTTGTCCTGCTGGTGTGGGCGAATCACCACTGCAGAACCGTCTCTTCTCCGCCCCGCCACAGCAATGCACCAGGGCAACTGAGTCGAGAGCGAGTTGGGGGGGGGGGGGGTTAATATGCAAATGAGGCAGTAGTACAGATGGAGACAGCCCCCATGACGTGTCTTACCGGCACCGCAACTCCGCCCGGTTCTACAGCTCGGACAAGCGAGTGAGTGACGCTCGTCTGCATGGGAGGCCGTGCTTGCCTTCCCAGACCGGTACTGGTCCACCGGGGAACCCAGTGGCAAAGCACTGGCCTCTAATCTGGGACACTGGCCTCTAATCTGGGACGGATGGCTGGGAGAATTTACAATTTGCTCCACCTGAAATCCTCTTATAATTCCATTTAATAAATAACCCAAGGAGAGGAATAAATCACTTCTCTCACAAGATAAATGGACTTTAAGCCAGGAATGACTGCCCCGGAACCCCCTCCTTCCCCACAACGCCTATCGGAGTCTGACCCGAATCCTCCGGCTCTTTAAAAGATGTGCAGGCGTGCGCTGGAGGGGCACCAAGCACCTCGCCAACACCGCACATCAGCACCTTCACATTCACATCATGCAGTCCCGACTCTGGAAACAAGTGACTTGTTCCAAGTGCCTTCGCAGATTTGCAAGTTTATGCATTTACGTGGTGCCTTTCTTGTACCCAAGGAATTGGATATTATAGAAGTTATATCTTAGTAATTTGACCATTTATTAATTTGAGTTGTTTTTATTGCCGATCAGTTTGTGACCGCATGTCCAATGCTGACTGCATATTTAGGTGGTGGACCATTCTCAGCGCAGCGGTAATGTGGCAAGATGGAGGTGTGGTGGTGGTGGTGGTTGCACAGGTATCAGTACTCCATCAGGTGGCCCTCTCCGTGACAGGCAGGGGAAACTACTGACTGGAGCTTTTGGTTTATTCTGTTAAGTCTCTCTTACCTTCAAAGTTTTGAGAACGATGGCTTGGTTCAGCTCGGAGTTGGCTGGTTTGGTGGCAGAAAATGACGTGTGAGTGTAGAGGCGCTGACCTTGGAGAAGCCTTAACTGGTGTGTAAACCGCGATCAATAGCTCACTCGTGCTTTATGGGGTTCAGTGGCTTCATTAATCCACCTTTGATCTGGCCGTGCATTTACAGTCCAGGTGGAGAGGGCTCTGGCGGGGAACGCCTTGCTCCACCCGCACGGCTGCATCGCCTGCTGCTTGGGGAAGAGGTGGAGGAGCCTCCAAGGGCAGGGTGATCTATGGCCACGGCCTAAATCTAGCTGGCATGGGTAATGGTATTTGCTCACATTTCGCCACAAGTAGCCTTCCTGAATCCAAAATCGACTGGCTCTCCGACGGCGTCTCTGACTTTGCCGTCGCGGACATCGAGGTCACCACGGCCTTCTGAGGCAGCGCAGAGAAACTTCGCTGAACTCTGCTCGCCGTCCCGAGTCGGAGCGGGTCGGCCGTGTCGCCCCACGCCGCTCCTGCCTCGGCTGGCCACGCGCGGGAGGTCCTGCCCCCACCTGCCCCCAGGTGCCCGGGTCGTCCCAGGCCTGCCAGCCCCAGGCAGGACGCAGCCGTGTTGCATCACGGAGGAGAGCCGAGTGTTCCAGACACCCTCCCCCCCCTCACGACACCTCACACTTTTATTAGACGTTTCACGCCGGTGACTTTGTAGGGCTGCTCTCCGCAGACGACTTATTAAAAGCGCAGACGCTGGTGTCCCAGTGCTGCCGTGAGCGCGGGACGCTCGGCAGACGTGCTCGACGTGCCATCTGGCCGCCTTCATGCTCCGCCGTAGCGTGTTGGGTTCACCCCGAGGTTGGGGTCGTTAGCAGCCTCTCGCCATGTGATTGAAGGACCTGGCTTCAGAGAGGAGGCGCGCTGGACCGGCCCTGGTCAGGGGACACGCCCCATGTGTCGCGCTGGACCGGCCCTGGTCAGGGGACACGCCCCATGTGTCGCGCTGGACCGGCCCTGGTCAGGGGACACGCCCCATGTGTCGCGCTGGACCGGCCCTGGTCAGGGGACACGCCCCATGTGTCGCGCTTTACGCTGGCCTGAGATTCCAGCTCCTCCATGTCGGAGCGAGTCTTATGGTTTCTGCGTCTCACTCGTATCGTGCCAAATGGACCGGCGGGCAGCAGCGGTGCGGTTTGCGAGGGCGTGGTCACGGCTGCCCGGGCGACTGCGGCTGCTCGCGGTGACCTCCACCCTCCCGGAGCTCTAGCGTCCGGCTCCGCTGATCTCCGCCCCGGCCGCCCTCTGCTTCGCGGCACCTGCGAATATTAATGAAGGCAGGTCTTCAGAAGGCCGAGAGAGCAGGCGGGCGGAGATTAAAACTGACGGATCCCAACACGGCTCCAGCTGTGAGGGGTTGCCACGGTGATGGAGTTGTGAGCTGCAGCGTGCGAGCGCCTGTCTCAAAACGCTGCGTCACAACACCCTGCTTGGGCTTGCCGCCAAGGCAACCACGGAGCTGTCCCCCAGGCAACAAATGTGCTTAGGAGGTGATATGATTCACATTTTAATACGCTTAATAAATCATAACGGTGATCTCTTTACCTTCTGTGACATTTTGGTCTGTATTTCCTCTTCTTTATTTTAGCGTGACGGGCCAGAAGCTCGTGTGGCAGTAGAGGTGCTGACGGGGCAGTTTTGATGAGCTGCCTTTGGGAGTGACATCCCAGTTCAATTCCACCTTAAGTTGACGAAATGCAGCCGGATATGGAGCAGTGTTTATTAGTCTGGTCGCTCTGCAATAGCAGGACAGTCCTGCCAGACTGGGGATCCTGCTTCCTCTCTCTCTCTCTTCCTCCCTTCCTCCTCCTCCTCTCTCCTCCTCTCTGTCTAAAGCTGACGCTAGTAGCTTTGTGACCAGGTGTACCAGGTGACCGTCGCTGCAGTGTTGCCCTAGGAGCTGGTGTATTAACACCCCCCCTGTTACTCCTGCACCAGCTCCTCCTCTCTGTCTGAGGCAGGGAGGTGTATAAAATGAAAAGGTCATCTCCGCATGCATAATGTAGCTACCCGTACATTTTCCAGTGACCCCTCACGTCTAGGGGAGAAGAGTTTGATCAAGCTGGTGTATTAAAATAGTCCTACTGTCAGCGTATACCCAGCATAATTGAATGGATAAGCAAGTAGCAGACAGATAGGAACAATGGCGGTCATTAAGGAGTTTAAAGTTTAAAGCAATATAATAAAATAATTGTTCAGTAGTTGTTCAGCTTAATAATAAAACTCTGATGCCTGTCACAGTACTGACACCAATCTCTCTCTCTCACTCACTCTCTCTCCCTCTCCCCTCTCTCCTCTCATTTACACAGAGCATGCATCATGCCTGTCTACATTATCTTTACGCACTGAACCGTCTGTAGTGAAACGTGAGGTGTAGGCTCCTCTCACACTGTCGTCGTCATGGATAACTGCTTTGCTCTATCCGAGGCAGCTGATTGGTCCAGCTGTCCTTGCGTCTCTTTGGCTCTGGGCCCCTGACCCTTGGCAGAGTGGCTTTTAAATGCATGAAGCTGTAAATGCATTAGGGAGGTGTTTGCTGATGAGAGCCCAGACCTGAATCAATATGTCGCTCTTAGTAAGCATCTTGCAGATTTATTGGATGCTCAAAATGAAAAGTCCTAGTCCTTGAACCCAAGTAGGCCCGAGCGGGTTCTGGGGGTTCCACCGGGGCGCCTGGCACCTCCACCAGCCCCGGCGCACGGAGGGTGTGGTTCAGACGCACCAGGGCTGCTGCAGGGAAGATGCAGCTCTGGGTGGGGTTATGGCTTCCTCAGAGGTGGAGCCTCATTACTGCTTGAGGTCTCGTAGCAAATTGCCTGGAGATAAATCCCCGTTGCTTTGAAGAGAGTCTGTCTGGGACTTGGTTGTGGTGTTTACAAGACGGGCTTGCTAGTGTGTTTGGGGGGCGGGTCGCGCCATTCCTGGCTGTGTGTTGGGAGCGAGCAGGTATGGCTCACCTGTGGAGCGGGCCGTGCGAGGGGTCACGGGCGGGAGGCGCGTCCACGGCGGGGGTTACCGCTGCAGTGTGTAGCAGGACGCGTGGAGGCTCCCAGGGCATCTCTCAGCAGCGTAGCGTTCACGACGTCAGTGCTCGTCATTTTTACCTCCAAGTACCTCATATATCAAACGAATATATCGCACAATTCGAATTAGGAATTTGGGGGTGAAGTCGTTGCCTTGGTGTTTGATTTACAGACTCATGAAGATGTTTGAGCTGCTGGCAGTACAGGGACGCGTGCGTGTGCAGAAAGGCAGAACCACTGCGTAAGAAAAGCAAAGGAAAGGCCTCTATGATTGTGATTTTACTCTGATTGTGATTTTACCCTCATGATTGTGATTTAACAGATTAGAAAACAATTGTCTTCTCGTCATGATTATCACATGAAATTCTTCAATGAAGTGAATCCAGATGTTTAACATGATCGACAAATCCGTGTCACCGGTCACGCTGCCTGTGGGTGGCACATCCAGCTGCTTCCTCTATGTACCTACCTGGGGCAGTACACTGGACTCCATGTACCTACCTGGGGCAGTACACTGGACTCCATGTACCTACCTGGGGCAGTACACTGGACTCCATGTACCTACCTGGGGCAGTACACTGGACTCCATGTACCTACCTGGGGCAGTACACTGGACCCCATGTACGTACCTGGGGCAGTACACTGGACCCCATGTACCTACCTGGGGCAGTACACTGGACTCCATGTACCTACCTGGGGCAGTACACTGGACTCCATGTACCTACCTGGGGCAGTACACTGGACCCCATGTACGTACCTGCAGGTAGATTTTCTTAAGCGTTAAGAATCTAAAATGCCATCTAATGGATGAGGTTGAGAATCTTCCAAGGATCAAAGCTTTGTGAATAGATTTTTAGTCTTGGTCTTGATTGTCTTGGCCTGTTTGCCCTGGTGAAGGTAAACGTGTCTCGCGCAGTGTACGTAATGGCCATTCATTACTGGACCTGTTCAGCTTGCCGGCGTCAGCTCTGTGTCCGTACTGGTCCTGAACGTTCAAGCTCTGTATTGACCGAGGAGTTGCTAGAGGTCACCCTGACTGTTTTTATTTATAAGTAAATGACTCCGCACTCAACGTTAGCGTGCAAAACACTTCTTCAGTAATGTACGATTTCAAGATGATCGATAAATCTAGCAAATTCCCAATCAGCAGTAAATTACATGTTGGCAGTCAACATTCATTAACCTCTGCTTGAATAAAAATTACGATTACCATCATCCGTCACTGCATACAATTGGATTGATCATATTGTAGCATGATTAGAATTGATGCAAAATCAATAGATTGTTACACCCTTAATTTCTAGACATCAGTTAGGGTGATGCATGGACTCACACACACACACACACACACACACACACACACACACACACACACACACAGAGCTCATCCGCCGAGTCCATTAGAAAGAAGGTAGACCAAAATTTTAAATATGCACAAACTACCTAATAGTTTTGTCTGTGCTTTGCATTTGGCCTTGCTGTTACATATTCATGCCTATCTTTGAGTCATGGCCGGGTGGTGTTACTGTAGCGCGCCTGTAACGGAGCTGTCGTGGCCGGGTGGTGTTACTGTAGCGCGCCTGTAACGGAGCTGTCGTGGCCGGGTGGTGTTACTGTAGCGCGCCTGTAACGGAGCTGTCGTGGCCGGGTGGTGTTACTGTAGAGCACCTGTAACGGAGCTGTCGTGGCCGGGTGGTGTTACTGTAGCGCGCCTGTAACGGAGCTGTCATGGCCGGGTGGTGTTACTGTAGCGCGCCTGTAACGGAGCTGTCGTGGCCGGGTGGTGTTACTGTAGCGCGCCTGTAACGGAGCTGTCGTGGCCGGGTGGTGTTACTGTAGCGCGCCTGTAACGGAGCTGTCGTGGCCGGGTGGTGTTACTGTAGAGCACAGCTGTGCGGTCAGCCGTGTGCTGGAATAGAGGCTTTGTGTGAGATCCCCATCATGTTTAATGAGCTCACATGCGGCTTGGCTGGACATGGTTTCCCTGGTGACCATATACCAAATAAATGGAATGTGTTGTGTTTTCCTGTATGTCCCGTCATTACCGACATCCTCCACCCTTTTCTGCCTTGCTCTCACATCCTGAGTGAGCGTTTCCTGATGACTGGCTTATAATGCTCTGAAACATACAATTTTCGTTTCACGGTAAGCCTGTGTATCGTGTGACAGGGGTATTAAGTTGTCTGTTCCACATTTTTCACGGCACAGTTTCCTCACGGCACGCACGGTGGCCGTGATCAGAGATTGGTTCTGTCTTTCTCTCCTGCTTCAAGATGAAGTCTTCAGGTTGGACTCATTGGAGCTAATGCTTAAGAAAGCTCACACACACTCGTATGTATTCATACCTCCGTTCTTCCACTCTTGAGTCATAAAAACTTGATTATGTTTTTCCAGAGGCTAATATTAAACTTTGATAAAATGAAGCACATAAAGATCTCTATTCAGTGTTGCATTATTCTCCAACCTAAGCTGTACCCATAACAACAAAGGGTGACCATATACAAGAACAGCGATCTGGGTCTGCTGTAAGCTCCTCCCCCCAGTCAGTGTGGCTCCGCCTCTGTTTACACATGGCTGCCTAGGGAGTTCGTGGGCGGAGTGTGTTTGCATTTCTACACATGCTGTCAGTAATTAGTTCTGCACGGCACTTTTCTCGTCTCTTTGGGGACAGTTCACTCCAGCTGCACTAAACAGCCATGAAACTCCTCAATAAATATTCCTAAGTTTGTAGCATGTGAGGCCATGTCCTGCTGTCCTGTCCGTCTGAGGACGCTTTGATGGGTGTGGCTGGCGAAGGGGCCCGCCCCCGGGGGCGTGGCTGTAGCGCCTTGACGTGAGAATACGCCGCTGGTTAGACGCGCTCTGATTCCCACAGTTCTCCCCGTCTCCAAGGAGATGATTAGTCACTCCATACAATTTTTATGTATTACTCATTAGAGAACAGAAGAAACAAATGTATACGTTTACCCTTCGAACCCTTGGGATGCGCAGTCTGGCATTAGAGTGTTGTACTGGGCGCGGGACGAATGCCGCAAACGGCAGCCGTGAGTGACACGTGGAGGCGATGTTGCTGGCGCAGGGATGCTCACGTGGTCTCCATGGAGATGCTGCTGTGTTGTGTGCACACTGCAGCGCACGCATTCCTGCTTGCGCAGTGTTGCAGTTTGCAGATTTTTGCCGATTTTTGGCACGGCGACTCATGGCGCCTGTTTGGGGGACGAGTGGGTGTGACTGGAGTTTTGCAGCAGATG
This sequence comes from Brachyhypopomus occidentalis, assembly GCA_020368025.1. Taxonomy (NCBI): domain Eukaryota; kingdom Metazoa; phylum Chordata; class Actinopteri; order Gymnotiformes; family Hypopomidae; genus Brachyhypopomus; species Brachyhypopomus occidentalis. The sequence goes on from JAGXOD010001380.1 coordinate 559,300, forward strand.
CTGAGGAGATAAAACATCCTTGTCTGTTATTTACTCGTTTGCGTGATTCTGTGGCCGTAAACGTGTCCGCCAGGTCCATGTGGGGCCCTGGATCAGCAGGCGGCGCGATGCGCGGTGTAGGCGTGATGCGTCTGAAACAGCAGGCGGCGTGATGCGCGGTGTAGGTGTGATGCGTCTGAAACGGCAGGCGGCGTGATGCGCGGTGTAGGTGTGATGCGTCTGAAACAGCAGGCGGCGCGATGCGCGGTGTAGGTGTGATGCGCCTGAAAGCAGCAGGCGTGATGCGCGGTGTAGGTGTGATGCGCCTGAAACAGCAGGCGGCGTGATGCGTCTGTAGGTGTGATGCGTCTGAAACAGCAGGAGGCGTGATGCGCGGTGTAGGTGTGATGCGCCTGAAACAGCAGGCGGCGTGATGCGCGTGTGTCGGGCGTGATGCGCCTGAAACAGCAGGCGGCGCGATGCGCGGTGTAGGCGTGATGCGTCTGAAACTGCAGGCGGCGTGATGCGCGGTGTAGGTGTGATGCGTGAAACAGCAGGCGGCGTGATGGCGGCGTGTAGGTGTGATGCGCCTGAAACGGCAGGCGGCGTGATGCGCGGTGTAGGTGTGATGCGCCTGAAACGGCAGGCGGCGTGATGCGCGGTGTAGGTGTGATGCGCCTGAAACAGCAGGCGGTGTAGGTGTGGCGTGTGATGCGCGCCTGAAACAGCAGGCGGCGTGATGCGCGGTGTAGGTGTGCCTGAAACGGGCAGGCGGCGTGATGCGCGGGGTGTAGGTGTGATGCGCCTGATCAGCAGGCGGCGTGATGCGCGGTGTAGGTGTGATGCGCCTGAACGGCAGGCGGCGTGATGCGGTGAGATGCGCGGTGTAGGTGTGATGCGCCTGAAACGGCAGGAGGCGTGATGCGGTGTAGGTGTGATGCGTCTGAAACGGCAGGCGGCGTGATGCGCGGTGTAGGTGTGATGCGTCTGAAACGGCAGGCGGCGTGATGCGCGGTGTAGGTGTGATGCGTCTGAAACGGCAGGCGGCGTGATGCGCGGTGTAGGTGTGATGCGTCTGAAACGGCAGGCGGCGTGATGCGCGGTGTAGGTGTGATGCGCCTGAAACGGCAGGAGGCGTGATGCGCCGTGTAGGTGTGAGGCGTGCGTCTGAAACAGCAGGCGGCGTGATGCGCGGTGTAGGTGTGCTGCGCCTGTAACGGCAGGCGGCGTGATGCGCGGTGTAGGTGTGATGCGTCTGAAACAGCAGGAGGCGTGATGTAGGTGTGAGGTGTGATGCGTCTGCAGTGTCTGAAACAGCCCCTCACCCAATCTGCTGACGTCTCAACCCTCAGGAGGCGATCTGCCTGGCCCCTCACCCAATCAACCCTCACGTCTGCCTGGCCCTCATACACGTCACGGCCACCGTGAGCTCACGTGTGTAATGGTCTGCATTCCTGTATGAACAGATCTCCTGAGTTCTCTGTTTTTTATGGGTGGTGTGTGAAAAGCTGATGTACTTGAGACATGCATCACTGTCTGGGACAGTTTGGTTAGTGAACATCAGCCCAGACGAGCGAGGAGGGCACGTGAGACGCTCATTAACACGTCCACACGACCCGTAAGGAATGTCGTTCGCTCTTGGAGTTTTGCCCCATTCTACTAGAATTGTTTTTATTTGTAAACGATGTTGACCAATACGATTTTTCCGTCGTATTTTTGCTTTTTCTTTCCTCCTGCTTCATGGAATCCAAGTAGGAGCCTGTGCTGTTGTGCTGAGTCCCCCCTGCCCCTGCAGCGTGTGCTGGAGCTCTTCGTGTTGCCCCACTCGCCATCACTCATGCTTTATATGGCAAACAAGCAGCCTGATATTGTGCCGTGGACTTTTCTGATGGAAGCTGGAGTGGGGTGAGAGCCGCCCCCCCCCTGTGTCCCCGTGCTGCCCCGGGGCAGTGCTGGCGTGCCGCGCTCCCCCAGAAGCGCCTCACTGTGGCGCTGACGTGTGGACGCTTCGCTTCTACTGCACGTTGATGGAAGAGCAAAGCCCCTTCATAACCTTTTCAGTCTTGTGGGACTCTGAAATGTCTTTCAACATGGCCGTCGTGTGCAGTATTCTGTAGAGAGCTGTGAGGTCCAAATCGAAATTGTGTGCGTAATGGGATTTTTAATGCATATTTACACCCTCAGCCCACACACACACACACACACACACACTATATATATATGCAATAATCCCACACCTGCAGTGATTGGAACATCTCCTTCCAGTTGCCCTCTATATCAAGATTTTTTCTAGATGAATGATCTTGATTGTTTAAACCATTTGTTCAGTAAAGATATGACAGCGCAGAATGTTGCAGGGATCTTTTGTTAAAGACCTTTCTATCTTTACGACTTGGATGAATGGCGTTCATGTAGATGTCCAGGAGTTTCCCAAGGGTTCACAAACTTTTCAAGCTGTATTGTTCTCAGATGTATATCACTTTGCAGTCTCTTGCCTTTCTAGAGTATTTTAATCCAGAGGTCAATCTTTGTTTTCTTTTTCTCCGAAACGGAGCGACCTCTGACCCAGAGGGCCGTGACCAATTAAAAAGTGACCTCTGGAGTTAATAGCTTGCTTTGTGCTGATGGTGAAAGGCTGTAGAGCTCTAGCAGCCTGTAGGCTCTGTGCAGTCAGCGAGCGGCCTCCATCCCTCCATCCCCTCCTCCCCCACCGTCTCCCCTCCCTCTGTCCTCCTCCCACCATCCTCCCGTCCTCTCATTCCCTCTCTCCTCCCCCAACGCCCCCCTCCCTCTGTCCTCTCAGTCCCCCTCCCAACCCCCCTCCCCCACCCCCCCGTCCTCTCTCGTTCCTTCTCCCCTCCCTCCCTTTTGTCTCGTTGGCTTGTGTGGTTGTGGCTGGAAGCCCCCGGGTGGTGCTTTGTGTGCTCCACTTCACTCTCATTCAGTTAGACCTCCCGCACCGTCCAGCTCTCTGGGGAGAGGCGGACAGAAGACGTGTCTTCTGAAAGGACACGCAGGACTGACCTGTCTCTGGGGAGAGGCGGACCGAAGACGTGTCTTCAGAAGGGACACGCAGGACTGACCTGTCTCTGGGGAGAGGCGGACAGAAGATGTGTCTTCAGAAGGGACACGCAGGACTGACCTGTCTCTGGGGAGAGGCGGACAGAAGACGTGTCTTCAGAAGGGACACGCAGGACTGACCTGTCTCTGGGGAGAGGCGGACAGAAGACGTGTCTTCAGAAGGGACACGAAGGACTGACCTGTCTCTGGGGAGAGGCGGACAGAAGACGTGTCTTCAGAAGGGACACGCAGGACTGACCTGTCTCTGGGCTGGAGTTTCGCTAGTCTAGAGTTTCGCTAGCTCATGTCAAAGATGCTAAACCACAGCTGTGATTCTTATTGTACAGTCCAGTTCAGCTTTTCTGATGCTTTTCCTGCAGTTGGATTTGCGGTATCAGTTTGGCTCTTCATGGTATTTATAGAGCATGCAGCATGCGCCAGCATTACTATACTCAACACATTACTACACATTACTATACCCTACATTACTATACTTTACACATTACTACACATTACTATACCCTACATTACTATACTCGACACATTACTATACCCTACATTACTGTACTCAACACATTACTACACATTATTATACCCCACATTATTATACCCCACATTACTATACTCAACACATTACTACACATTACTATACCCTACATTACTATACCCCACATTACTACACATTATACCCTACATTACTGTACTCAACACATTACTACACATTACTGTACCCTACATTACTATACTCAACACATTACTACACATTACTATACCCTACATTACTGTACTCACCAGTGCTCTACATTACTACACATTACTATACCCTACATTACTGTACTCACCAGTGCTCTACATTACTACACATTACTATACCCTACATTACTGTACTCACCAGTGCTCTACATTACTACACATTACTATACCCTACATTACTGTACTCACCAGTGCTCTACATTACTACACATTACTATACCCTACATTACTGTACTCACCAGTGCTCTACATTACTACACATTACTATACCCTACATTACTGTACTCACCAGTGCTCTACATTACTACACATTACTATACCCTACATTACTGTACTCACCAGTGCTCTACATTACTACACATTACTATACCCTACATTACTGTACTCACCAGTGCTCTACATTACTACACATTACTATACCCTACATTACTGTACTCACCAGTGCTCTACATTACTACACATTACTATACCCTACATTACTGTACTCACCAGTGCTCTACATTACTACACATTACTATACCCTACATTACTGTACTCACCAGTGCTCTACATTACTACACATTACTATACCCTACATTACTGTACTCACCAGTGCTCTACATTACTACACATTACTATACCCTACATTACTGTACTCACCAGTGCTCTACATTACTCTGCGTTACTGCACTCTACATTACTCTATTACTCTACATTACGCTGTATGAAGCTAACTGCTGGTGAAAAGATGTTGGTCTCCCACATCTATCTAAAAGCTCTTAATTGGTCTCCCACATCTATCTAAAATCTGCTGAGGTTGGTTAGTCTGGAGCATGCTGGTAGCCTCAATTCCAGAGTGGTTAAAAAAAGGCGTGTATGGGTTGGAGGAGTAGGTGAATCGTCCGGGTGAATGTGCTACCCTGCCACCCTGCTACCCTCCTACCCTCCCAATCTGCCACCCTCCTACCCTGCCACCCTGCCCAGTACCAGAGTTACAGTTAAGCCTTTTCTGAAATGTCCCATTTTTTGAAGTTCAAAGCACATGGAAGAAATGTGCCCTGAGGGGAGGGGAGGGTGGGGGGTGAGGTCACATGACCACCTCTGAACACTGACTCATCCCCCCGTTTTGCCTATGTGTAGAACCAGTGGTGTAGATAATCACTTTGAGGCCATGCCAGTCAGATTATGTTGGAGTTGTGAGCTGGTGATCTGCAGCCATCTCCACACGCCCTCCACCCAGCTCTCCCTCACGCACGCTCTGATGTTGCTGCAGTTGGAGAGATTTCAAAAACCATTTACAGCACATTCTGCTCCGTGTGTGCAGGTCAGTCTTAAAAATAAATAAATAAATGAAGTGGAGCTCAAAGTTTCCACCCTTACAAGCTGCACCATGTTAATGAGGAAATTCTAGTCTGGTGGTAAATGACTTATTTTCAAGGTTAGTGGGGGGTTGCACAATGTTTTATATGCATGTCCTTTGATATAAAATCAAAACATACCATAAATTGTAACATTTTATTTAAAAATATATGTTTTAAGGGAAAAAAAAATCTTTAAGTTGGCCACATCTTTATCCACTATACATATATGAAATTTGTACATATACAATACAAAAGAAAAGAGAGGATGTGAAAAGCATTCAGTTTGCACAAAGAGATCGGGGGGCATGATTTCAGAAAGGTGTAATCAGGCAGAGAGGAGGAAACCTTCAGCTTTATAACCAAATAAACCCCAAACCAGAACCCTAAGATCTATTGCACGGAGGGTGCTCTCCATAACCGTGAGGGTCCCGTGAGCGCTGGACTGGTTCCCAGTGAGATGTCCAAGTCTGCCCAGTCTCCAGTCTGCTGGGAGCTGCTCTAATGGTGCCCTCTTGCCCCGTCTCGCACCAGCACACAGGACCCGTGCCCGCTAGGCTAGTGGTACCGGTACTGCTGGGGGAAACGAGGTGGGTTCTGGTGAGGGCCGCCTGCTTCAGCGCTTACCTGTCTGGTCAAATCCAAAAACAGAGGCCAGGACAAGACAGGAACATGTACTTGGCTCGGTAGACATCAGCGGTAGTGTCAGACAAAGTAAACAAAAACTACCCCCCCTCCCAGACCCCCCCCCCCTGCTGTTTGTATAGGGGCTTTTGGAATGAAAATATTCCTAGAATCGTTACACACTGGGTTTTTACTAGAAAGGTTTGCTACACTGGCACACTGTCCTTCAGGTGTGGCTCAGTATTAATTATTCTCCTTTAATTCCGTTTTGGAGTGAGAGGGTCCGGTTGTTTGATTAGTCTCCGCTGGCGTGTGTTAAAAGGCCGATTCCCACGTTTCGGTTCTTTTAAGTTAATTGCCCTTTCCCCCCCCCCCCTTTTCCCTCTTTTTGGTTGATCTTAAGACAAGGCTCCCAGTGTATGACTGGTATATTTCTGGCAGATGGTGCTTCACAGCGCCCTCTAGAGACCACGCCGTGCATCTCCTCATGCTTCCCCATGACATGTTAGCCGTGATTCCTTTCCCGTTTTAACTGAGGCCAAAAATACCTCTGATGTGACTAGCAGTGCCTCAGAAGAGTTTCCGGGCACACCACCAACGCCTTGCAAACAGTTTGACTCCTTTCGTAACTTGTAGCTTTCTCGTCGCCTTCCTTTTTATTCCTAAGTTGCTGGACGTGGACTAATGGCCGTGTCGCTGCTGTGCTGATCAGACGGGCCTGCCTGCCATCCGGCCCGGCGCCGCTCACCGTCGACTTACGCCGGTCCCTCTTCCCGTAGCCGAGGCGCTCGCTGGCTGTGGGTTTGAGCTGAATGGGGTGCAGTGTGGACGCTCCTCCCTGGACGGCCCTCCCCTGTGAGCTGCACAGAGCAGGCCGGGCTGTGTGCGCTCGTCAGCCTGGTGCTAATGCATGCGCTCCTCCTGCTGCATGCTAATGAGCCTGGGGCCCCTCCCCCTGCCCAACCCCCCCACCCCCCCACCTTGGTGAAGATACTGCACACGCTGTCCCAGGAACCTCCACTCTCCCTCTGTTTCCTGCTTATTGTTCTCTGTCGCTCACCCACTCATCTGTTTCACCCTTTCATCCTTCACCTTTGTGTCAACCTTTGGATGCTCCCTGCTGCCGTCTTCACAAATGCAGCAGGAAGAATCGTCCAACGCAAACCAACCGGGTCACCCACTCCCGATGGCGGCCGCCGCGCGCTGGCCAGAGGTCGCTCGTCTCTCCCCGGAACTGCAGCTCAAAGGCCATGCAGTCTAAATCTTGTTGGAGAGCCGGTGTGGCTGACAGAATATTAGATTCTTTTTGCCCGTCCTTAATTGGCTGAAGCTTGGAGCTGTCAGGTGTGATTATGGCCTGAGCCGAGCAGGACGGCGCCTCCACAGACCCACACGCCTTGTTTTTGGGGCAGGGGTTTTGGGTGCCTGTTTAGCCTCCCTCCTGCACGTTCTCACTCCTCTCCCTCTCCTTCTGTTGTCATCTCACTCCTTTCTGCTCGCTCGCTCTCTCTCTCTCTCTCTCTCTCTCTCTCTCATATATTCCTGTCTCCATGTCTGCTTGTTCCCTCTCTCTCCTTTCACTCTTTATCTCTTTAATTTGCATGCACTCTCTCTGTCTCTCCCTCCCTCCCTCCTCCCCCCTCCTTCTGAGTCTTGCCTCTTGGAAATTCTTTTCATCGTGGGTTTTGTATCCTCTAGCCTACATTTAATGGTCGCTCGTGTTTATGATGCAGTAGGCAAAGCTGGACTGACCATCACAGTGAGTGTGTCATCGGTGGGCTGGACAATTTATCCCAGCATTCTTTTTTTTCTTCTTTTTTCTTTTTTTTTTTTTTTACACCTCCATCCCCCCTTCTCTTTAAGCATGTGCGTAATGGTAAAGTGAACGAATGCAGCCGTGAAAGGTTTCTCTAACCGCCTGTGATGTCACAGTAGAGGGCGTGATCCAGACAGTTAGCAAACATAATGCGGAATCTGATTAGACGTTAACCTTTCCACATGTCGAAGAAGGGCCTGGATTTTATTGGATTAAAGTGAAATCAGGAACGCTGTTAACCATCGTCATTATTTCAAACGGAAGCCTTGGTGAGATGAAATACACAGAACATGGCAGATAATTGAGTATGTAGGGAGGCTGGTTGGGTTCTGTCCTTTGACTCTCTGTGACCTAAATCTCATATGGAATCATTTTAACAGTACTCTTCCCAATAATAATAATAAAAAAGAATATTGGAAACCCTGGGACCAACCCTTTTATTTCCCTTCCACAGCAAAGTAATAAGTCGTATATAATGTCCTATAACGTTATCTATCGTGCACCGTAAAAATCTTTATTTTTTTTCCTGCCTCTTTTGTTCTAGTGAGATTTGCACTTCTGTACCTCATGTTCAACACCACTTTATGTCCCTCATGTGATAAGATTTGCCCATTTATCAGAGTAGAAGAGTCGTTTCTTAAACCCTGCGCTGCCCGCCAGGTTGGGGCAGTAGCTCTCTCGGCTTCTCTGTGCTGTTGGGGAAAAATGACCATTAATGCTTTGACATCACGTGTCACCTTTGACTGAGACTGATTGCCCTAGCTCGATATGAACCTTGCCTTCGTATTATAAAAATAAACTCGTGAATTTCTTTGCTATTCCCTTTCCAGTTCCATCCCAATGACCTCCAAGTGTTTACTGGTTGTCAAAGAGTTAAAAGAATGTTGTTTTTGTTTTATATTCTCTATCCCCCCCCCAATTACAAACTGAACATGAGTCCAAAAGCAAACCCTGTATATTTTTTTTGTTTTAGGTTGTTTTTTTTAAATGGTTAAAATGGTAAACCCATAATCTGCAGGAATAAATAGTTTATACTTCACACTCTTTGTAAGGCAGTTGCTGACATTTGCACTGCCCGTAGCCGTTAATGATCACAAGAGCGCCCTCCTCGTGACTGGGTTCGTACTCGTTATAGGGCACCTGTGTGGCCAGGTCTGCCATTGGCTGCCTCTGCTGGGTCCTCATCTGTCGCCGATTCTGAATGGCCGAGCAGTGGCGTATCCGTCGCAGGGTGGGAGGGCAGCACTTCCTGGAGATGTACACTACAAAAACGATGAGAAAAAAGGCAAACAAAAGGCCCATTGTACCTATGATGACTCTCTGGGTCAGCACTGTGTTGTCCATGGTGGTGTAGTCCTCGGTGACGTCTGCTCTGTCCACCGTGGTGGTGGTGGCCAGGGCAGTGAGTGGGGTCTGGGTGGTGGTGGTGGTGGTGGTGACTATAGTAAAGCTCCCAAAATCCTCTGGGTAGAAGTCCTGCGTTGGCGTCTGCATATTCCCAAACAATGAGCTAGTGGCCTCGTGGGGCTGAGAGGCTTCTGTGCTGGTGCCAGTCAGCACAACCGGTGCTGAGAAGTTCTGACACAGCTGGAAGCCGTAGACAGCGTCCAGTATTTCCTCCCCCTGCGTGTACTCGGGGCTGTGGCACAGGATGGAATGCTCCCATCGACCTTTGAACTTACTCAGCCAATTGGCCAAGTTGCAGATCCTTTTGGTACACTCCCAGAGGTTGCTGGACAGCCCGACCGTGGTCAGGGACCTCCACATATCCGTGGTTTGGGTGTCGAGGCTGGTCAGTTTGTTGTTATCCAATAGGAGGACCTTAAGGTTTGGCAGCGTTTCAAACACGTCTGGGGTCAGTAGGCGGATCTCGTTCCCGGTCAGGTCCAGTTTCTCCAGGGTGGTCCACTGCCATTCCATGGTACACGTTAAGTTGTTGATCTTGTTCCACTGCAGATAGAGGAACTGGAGGGTGACCAGTCGTGGGAAGTGAGCTAGGTTGATCTTGGTCAGGTGGTTGTGTTCCAGATGGAGTTCCCGTAGCTTGACGAGACCGGCAAAGCCGTTCCGGGCCAAGCTGCGGAGACGGTTGTTGCTCAGGCCGAGGTACTCCAGGCTTCTGCAGTCCCAGAACGCCCTGACGGGTGTGGTCCGCAGGGAGTTGGACCTCAGGTGCAGGATCTGGAGCTTCCGGAGTCCGTGGAAGATCTCCGGCTCCAACGCCGTCATCTGGTTGAAGGAGAGGTCCAGGATCTGGAGGTTGATGAGGTGGACGAAGGTTGTGTTGGGCAGCTTGGTGATGCGGTTGGAGCTCAGGTTCAGGTCTTTGAGCTTGTACAGACCCTGGAAGGCGTCCTCATGCACCGTGAGAATTTGGTTGTGGTCCAGGTGCAGCCAGGTCAGCTGGGTGAAGCCGAAGAACTGGTCTGGGCGCAGCTCGCCGATGCTGTTGTGGCGCAGCGAGAGGCCCAGGGCTCCTTTGTCGACGCCGTCTGGGGGCACCAGGAGCCCCTGTGTGTCGCAGTAGAACTGCAGGTCTTCGCAGCGGCATTTCTGAGGGCAGGCTGTGCACGACGCCGGGCTGACACACACGAGCATGGCCATCAGACACAGCGCCGCTGGTGCATGGCCCACCAATGGCCACCTTGAATGGAAACCTGGGAGGGTTTAAAGATAAGAAAATAAAGCGACGAGGGGTGGGGGTGGATCTGATCTCTGCAGTGCTTGAAACATTTTTTGTCTCTGTCTGTGTCTGTCTCTCTCTCTCTCTCTCTCTCTCTCATTCTATTTTCTCACTCATTCTGTCTCTTTTACTATGTTTAGCAACATGTCATCTTCATAGTGATGCAGGATTTATGTAGTGGATAGCAGATTTTCAACTTTGATCATTTGACAGACTTAACGGTAACCATTTTATTCTTTGTAATTAATGTATATTAATGAATTGCATGTAGCGTTTGTCAAATACATTTTGCAATCCGTTCACCTGTTTCAGCCAACAAGTACGACATTTGATTTGACGCTTTATAATTTACGTTTCTGTCTCTGGGATTCAGTTCAGCGTTTTCCACGGCTCGGTTTGGTCTGCTGAGAAACCTTATTTCAATGTCTTATTTTGTTACCCGAACCCCCCACCCCCCAATCACCGACACACACACACACACTTGCACCCCTGCGTAACGTATAAAAACCGCAGTTATTCAGGAACCGTCCAAACCATGACTGTGAATCCAAAGGGGAGAAGAAAGACGACATTTTAAGTACATAGATGTTTCTGGATAGCCTGTCAAATACCCAACACCCCCCCCCCACACACACACACACACACTCACACACGCTTGCGCTCTCTCTCCCTCTCTCTCTACCTCTTTCCCTCTCTATATCTCTCTGCGCCTATCTCTGCCTCTAGCTCTCTCTGCCTCTCACTCTCTTTTTCTCTCTCTCTCTCTCTCTTTCTCTCTCTTCCCCTCTCCCCTATTCACTTCATTTCCTATTCAGGTCCAGTCTCTCTGAATAAAAGAGCTAACTTACCCATTCTTTTGTGAACATCGGCGGCTGCATTCAAATGTCTTTTTTCGTAGACTCCTGGAACAACCAGACTGGAGAGAAATCCTGAGGCAGAAAAGCCTTTTGAGTAAATACAAAAGCAATCAAGGTCTTGAGAACTAAAGCAATGCTGAGCCCTCTCATCTGAAACGCGTTCACATATCCCATGGCTCGGGCTCCTGCTTGTTGTCCATCCTGGCGCGTTTAACGCATTTTGTCCCCCCTCCACTTCCACCTTCTTGATCTGTTCGACTCCCAAATTTAGAACGAATGGGCTGTTTGCGCTTCCAGGAATCCGTAATCTTTTTGAAGTTGCTGATTTGCATCCAGCGCGCGCCTGGCCAGTGCCGCGTTCCCTCTGCTCCCCCTGCCTCTGCAGTGGCGTCAGACTAGCTGCTTAATTGTCGAGCATACATTCCTCTTTCCGGGGCTCGGGGCTCCTTCAGCCTTAACTTGTTGATGGCAGGCAGACCCCCTGCTCGCGACGCCAGCTCCGCGCAGTCCGCCTGAGATGTGTGCGGAGTCTTCGGCGCGGAAGAGGAGGAGGAGGAGGAGGAGGGGGAGAACAGCGGAGAGCAGCAGAGACGTTATTCTGGGCTTTTGTTGCAACCTCTCGCTGCTACAGAGTGGTGGCAGACTGGCGTCGATCATCGGTGCCGGCGCGCTCGCTCTCGCTCTCTCCCTCCCTCTCTCTCTCTCTCGCATGCACGCTCTCTCTCTCCCTCCCTCTCTCTCTCTCTCGCATGCACGCTCTCTCTCTCCCTCCCTCTCTCTCTCTCTCGCATGCACGCTCTCTCTCTCTCTCCTCTCTCTCTCTCTCTCTCTCTCGCTTTCTCGCATGCACGCTCTCTCTCTCTCTCTTCCTCTCTCTCTCTCTCTCGCTTTCTCGCATGCATGCTCTCTCTCTCGCACTCTCTCGCTCTCACACACTTCGGCTTGCTCATTCGCTGTCTCTCTCTCTCTCTCTCTCTCTCTCTCTCCCCTCCCTCTCCCCCCAGCTAACTCACACATGCAGTACACCATGCATGAATGTTTTTATTCAATGTTTCCGTTACTTTCGAATTCGTCGTCATCGGAATATTGATAACGTCAAGTTCTTTTTATGGCAGTTGAAATTAAGTCAGTGTAAATCTCTGTCTCTCCCTTGGTCTAGTCAGCTTCTCTCATGCATCAGTGTTTGCGCGTGAGTGTGTGTGTGTGTCACAGCTGTGCTGTACTGTGAAATTCATAGAGAGAATGTAGATTTCTGCTGGGATTTAATTCTTTGAGATTAAGATGGTTATTTTGGTCTTCACCACTGCTTCCCATTTCCCAATTAAAAATCAAATGAAGAATCCCACAGTGATGTGAGCCGGACCCCCTCAACCCCCCACCCCCTCCCCCATCTAAATAGTGATTTAATGGATTTAGAATGCAAGTTGGCACGGCAGGACGACACCTAATTTGATATTACCACTTCTAATTAGGCAGCTTCCCGCCCCTCCCTCTCCCCTCCCCCCTCTGCCCCTCCCACCTCGCCCCTCCCCCCTCTGTCTAACCCCTCTTCCAGCTTGTAAACATCATGCGTAACCTGGCGTGGGGTGGGGAGAAGTTGGAGAGTCGGAACACTGGGCCACAGGGCGGCCCACTGGCCCATAGAAGCACACGCTCACACACACACACACACACGCTCACACATGCTCTCCCGCCGCTCTGTGTATTCACATGAGCTCACTGAACTGTGGCATCCAGGTCACTCCAGAAGCTTCAGTGCTTCTTCCTCTGTGTCATCTTTCACGTTTCTGCTCCTACGTTGTTGTAGATGCTCCAACCCCATTTCTTTATTAAACAATGTTGGCATTACTTGTTTTATGACGTTGTTGTTTACGTATTTTGTGTTCACCGTGGAGACTTTCTTGCGGTCAAGTTCTGGCCAATCATCTCCAACTATGAGAACATATTATAAATTGGGCGGAGTTTAGCTCCTGACTGGTCGGGGCTTTATAATGGGCTTTTTGCTGTGTTGGGGCCGATGAGTGTTCACTACATGCAGCACTTGTGTTCTCGCTCCTGCTGAATCGTCCTAGTTTTGAGTTCTTTCTTTTCCTCATTTATTTCTTATTTCTAGGTGAGTGTGTGAAATCACCTTAAGCTAAGCACCAGCTCAGAAGTGGTGTGGACTAGACGGTGGAGAGCCTCTCCGCTCTGGCGTGCTGAGTGAAGGCTTCACGGTGGCTCATGGATTTGGAGGGGATTGGGTGTGAAGGGACTCCCTGGTTCCCCGGGCCACTGTACAGCTGCCTGCATCAGCACCTGGAGGCACTTTTACCTCACCGCTGCGCCCGCAGGGCTGTATGGTCCCGCAGGGCTGTATGGTCCCGCAGGGCTGTATGGTCCCGCAGGGCCTTGTCCCAGCGTTCTGGCTCGGCCCGCTGGCACCTGTGCCTGTTCTCCAGGTGAAAGTGGTTGGCTTTGGCATCGCTGGGCGGGGGCGGAGCCGAGGAGCTGCCCCGCCCCCTGGAGCCCCGCACCTGAGCACCTGCGGCATGCCACGGCGAGATACGGAGAGGGGCGCTGTGGCCCAGAAGGCCCGACTCGCCTTGGGCGCTCTTACGACTCGCTGGAGAAGTGTTCTTGGCGTGAGGAATCTGGCGGGCTGCTTAAGTCCTCAGTAGGAACCCCCAGTGTTGGCGGAGGTGAGCAGCAGAAGAGGGACGCGGTGCAGACACCGCACAGTGTTGGGTAGGAGCGGGACCACGTTGGGCAGGATCACAGTGTTGGGTAGGAGCGGGACCACGTTGGGCAGGATCACAGTGTTGGGTAGGAGCGGGACCACGTTGGGCAGGATCACAGTGTTGGGTAGGAGCGGAACCACGTTGGGCAGGACCGTAGCGTTGGGTAGGAGCGGGACCATGTTGGGCAGGACCACAGCGTTGGGTGTGAGCGGGACCACGTTGGGCAGGACCACAGCGTTGGGTGTGAGCGGGACCACGTTGGGCAGGACCACAGTGTTGGGTAGGAGCGGGACCATGTTGGGCAGGACCACAGCGTTGGGTTGGAGCGGAACCACGTTGGGCAGGACCGTAGCGTTGGGTAGGAGCGGGACCATGTTGGGCAGGACCACAGCGTTGGGTGTGAGCGGGACCACGTTGGGCAGGACCACAGTGTTGGGTAGGGCGGGACCACGTTGGGCAGGACTACAGTGTTGGGTAGGGCGGGACCACGTTGGGCAGGACTACAGTGTAGGGTAGGGCGGGTCCACGTTGGGCAGGACTGCAGCGTTGGGTGTGAGCGGGACCATGTTGGGCAGGACCACAGTGTTGGGTAGGAGCGGAACCATGTTGGGCAGGACCGTAGCGTTGGGTGTGAGCGGGACCATGTTGGGCAGGACCACAGCGTTGGGTAGGAGGGACCGTGTTGGGCAGGACCACAGTGTTGGGTAGGCAGGACCACGTTGGGCAGGACCACAGCGTTGGGGAAGGAGCAGCTTCAGCTAAACAAACGGATCAGTGAGGAACAGGCTAACGGGCACAGCGGGAAAAACCGTATCCTCCCCCCCACAGTCCTACATGCACCCAGCTTTATTATTACATGTTGGCATAAATTTCCTGCATTTTACAACGCGAGTCAGAAAAATCGCTTAATATGCATTTTGTGATGTGAAAATAGCTGTTGCATATTTGGTGTGGGGCGGCAGGTAGCCAAGATGTAGCTAACCCCCCACACACACACACACAGCCCAGTTCAGTGTGGGGTACCCACACACGGGGAGCAGTGGGCCAGTGTGCACGCGCCTGTTTTCATGGCCGTAGTCTCCTGTCTGTTCACACCTAGTTTAGGAAACCACCCCCCTATTTCCCCCATTAGGTGCCACTAAATGTGTATATGTGGAGCTGCACAGCCTTCCAGGATCTGGGTCTCCACTCTGGCCTGACTGAGCAGATTGGTTTTGTTCTCCTTCCATTTCAAACTGCCTCCCATTTTGACTTCCAGCTGTATTGTACCCGTTTTGAGCCACTGACTTGTTTGGTCGCTCCAGCGGTTTCCGCTCGGATTAAAATGCGTCGCTGTCGCAGTGTGGGGCTGGTTCTCTGGGACACACACACACACACTCAGTAGTGTGGGGCTGGTTCTCTGGGACACACACACACACACTCAGTAGTGTGGGGCTGGTTCTCTGGGACACACACACACACTCAGTAGTGTGGGGCTGGTTCTCTGGGACACACACACACACTCAGTAGTGTGGGGCTGGTTCTCTGGGACACACACACACTCAGTAGTGTGGGGCTGGTTCTCTGGGACACACACACACTCAGTAGTGTGGGGCTGGTTCTCTGGGACACACACACACTCAGTAGTGTGGGGCTGGTTCTCTGGGACACACACACTCAGTAGTGTGGGGCTGGTTCTCTGGGACACACACACACAGTGGGGCTGGTGTGGGGCAGTAGTGTGGGGCTGGTTCTCTGGGACACACACACACAAATGCGTCATGCGGTTTGACCCTCCAGTGTGCGGGGGAGACGGGGTTACCTGAGCATGGTGCCGGGCCCAGACACTGGTACTGGTACCACAAGGCTCAAACGGAGACGCCAGGAGACTCGCATGAGGCTGATGCTGGTGTGTGTGTGTGTGTGTGTGTGTTGGTGGTGGGGGGGGCTTTGGTGCTGATTCATCGATCTCACGCTAATACGTCCATCTCGGTCGGTTTCTGGATATTTCACCTGTCTGCCTATTGCCAGTATGACAGTAATGAGTATAAACGACAGCGCAGACGCCCAGTAATGTTTCCCCATCTCTCTCCCTCACAGGCCGGCCGCAGGGACAGGAGCGATGCTCTCAACACGGCCATCGACAGGATGACTAAGAAAACCCGCGACCTGCGCAGACAGGTTTGTTAAGCCGCTCTCTACCCCTCCCTCTCTTGTTTCTCCCTCGTCCCCCTCTCCTTCCCTCTCTCTTCTCGTTTTCTCCCTCTCTCTTCCCTCTCCTTCACCTCTCTCTTCTCGTTTTCTCCCTCTCTCACTCCCTCCCTCATTCTGTCTCTTCTGCTGCTGAGGTTAATTAGTTCATGCACGAGTCCCATCGAGTTTTATGTGGGAGTCTTTACGGTAGAGCCGTTTTGATCCTGTGAGGTTCTTTTTATTTATTTATTTGTTGTTGTTTTAGGATGTTTACTTTATGGACCCTCTACAGGGCACAATATTCCTCTTCATTACCTATTAACACGTTGTAGTTCTTTTATGCCTGTGCATTAACATGTGCATAGCTAATTTTTCTCTCTCATTTTTTTAATAATGTGTGTTTTTGTGTGTCCGCAGCTCAGGAAGGCCGTGATGGACCACGTGTCTGACTCCTTCCTGGAGACCAACGTTCCTCTGTTGGTCCTCATCGAGGCAGCCAAGAACGGCAATGAGAAGGAAGTGAAGGAGTACGCGCAGGTGTTCCGGGAGCACGCCAACAAGCTGATCGAGGTAGGGCCAGCAGGGGGCACTGCGCTACAGGGAGGGGCCAGCAGGGGGCACTGCGCTACAGGGAGGGGCCAGCAGGGGGCACTGCGCTACAGGGAGGGGCCAGCAGGGGGCACTGCGCTACAGGGAGGGGCCAGCAGGGGGGGGGCCAGCAGGGGGGCCAGCAGGGGGCGGTGCGCTACAGGGAGGGGCCAGCAGGGTGCGGTGCGCTGCGCTACAGGGAGGGGCCAGCAGGGTGCGGTGCGCTGCGCTACAGGGAGGGGCCAGCAGGGGGCGCTGCGCTACAGGGAGGGGCCAGCAGGGGGCGCTGCGCTACAGGGAGGGGCCAGCAGGGGGCGCTGCGCTATAGGGAGAGGGGCCAGCAGGGGGCGCTGCGCTACAGGGGAGGGGCCAGCAGGGGGAGCTGCGCTATAGGGGGAGGGACCAGCAGGGGGAGCTGCGCTATAGGGGGAGGGACCAGCAGGGGGCGCTGCGCTATAGGGGGAGGGACCAGCAGGGGGCGCTGCGCTATAGGGGGAGGGACCAGCAGGGGGCGCTGCGCTATAGGGGGAGGGGCCAGCAGGGGGTCGCTGCGGTATGGGGGGAGGGACCAGGAGGGGGCGCTGCGCTACAGGGAGGGGCCAGCAGGGGCCAGGGGGAGGGGGCCAGCAGGGGGCGCTGCGCTATAGGGAGAGAGGGGCCAGCAGGGGGCGCTGCGCTATAGGGAGAGGGGCCAGCAGGGGGCGCTGCGCTATAGGGAGAGGGGCCAGCAGGGGGCGCTGCGCTATAGGGAGAGGGGCCAGCAGGGGGCGCTGCGCTACAGGGAGAGGGGCCAGCAGGGGGCGCTGCGCTACAGGGAGAGGGGCCAGCAGGGGGCGCTGCGCTATAGGGGGAGGGGCCAGCAGGGGGCGCTGCGCTACAGGGAGAGGGGCCAGCAGGAGGCGCTGCGCTACAGGGAGGGGCCTGAAGGGGGAGTGTCTGTGTTCTGGACATCAAGCGCCCCATCCCCCTGTTTTGTCGTGCGGTGCGAACGTGGGAGCGTCTGTCACGGCGCCACCGTAGCTGTCGCGTCGCCCTGACCTCTCTGAGCCACATCTCGTCTCGCTCACCTGTCCTGGTTGCCGGGGGGACCAAGCGTCTCACGCACGGACCAATGGAAGTGACGCGCTGTCTGTCTGAGTGAGCAGAGGCTGCTGTCCCTGTGTGTATGTGTGTGTGTGTGTGTGTGTGTGTGTGTGTGTGTGTGTGTGTATAGATGGATATATATTTGTGTAAAGTGTGTGTATATAGATGGATATATTTGTGTAAAGTGTGTGTATATAGATGGATATATATTTGTGTAAAGTCTGTGTGTGTGTGTGTGTGTATATAGATGGATATATATTTGTGTAAAGTGTGTGTGTGTACACACATAGAGCTGGGAGTAATTGTGATCCCTTTGCAGTTATCTCAATTTCTGCATGAACGGCTCCCCAAATGATCGTTGTCACACTTGTCCTAAGAATAAATAAAAAGCAGGCAGATTTATCAGGCTGTGCGCTTGTGCAGCGCCACACTGAACAGATGCTCTTAACAGGGAAGGTCACTGGTTGAAAAAGCACTGGCTTCAACATTTAATCCCAGACCGACCCCCTTGGACAGGACGCCGTCACTTCTGTAGCCCCAGGGCAGTGGTGCGCAGTGGTGAGAAGGTGCTGGTTCTGGCTCTGGCGGGTCTGGGTCTCGCATGTCTGGTATCAGTGTTCAGGCCTTCTGACAGCATTTTATCTGAATAGCCTGGAAATCCCCCATAATTCCTAATATTTCCAGCCTTTTCCATTAACCTTGTCTGTCTGCCTCTGTCTGAGGCGGCACATGAGAACCTCTCAGATATCCCCCGACTGGTGGACTTGCTGTTATCCTGAGCACCTTAGTAACCCTCCCCAGCACTCAAGCTGCCCTCTGCCTCTGCCTCGGATATAAGTCACACTCCAGCACTGGCGTGATGGTGAAGGACTCCAGCCTGGTCTCCTGGTCTCCGCTCCGCCGTAAATAGTCCCATTATCCCGTCATGCCCACTTGATCCGCGTGAGAGCCCCGTAAACTTTGTTACGCGTCCAGTTTTCCCCCTTCGCGATGCATCAGGCAGCAGAGAGTGTGTGTCGACAAGCCGGCGGCTTAATGGCAAATACCGGTGGGCTGAGCGCTGATGGCTTGGCCCCGCCCCCTGCACCCTCCCCCACCCCAGCCACCCACCGCTCCTTATGCCACACAAATGCTGCATTTGTATGGACGGTCACAGCCGCGAATCGAGTCGGACAGGGGGCGGAGCCACGCGGGGCCGTGGCCAAGGGTAAGTGCTGTCTCCAGGGAAATGTTCATTCTCTCAACAGCTGGGTTTCCTGTTCCTTGTTGTGCAACTGCACAATGAAATACACTAGAGACGGGCCCGTTTTGTGGCTTTCACCACACACACACACACACACACACTTATGATCCACCCCTCTCCACCTCACCCCCCCCCTAGTCGCGTTGGTCTCTCCTGTCCTTCGCTCTGTAGCTGTGGACCCATTTGGAAGTGACCTCTCCACAGTGGCTCACCCTGGCCCGCCCTGCTGAAGTCGCTCCCGTGGGGGGGTTGGAGGGCAGTGCAGGCCCCCCCTGTGTGCCCAGGCCTGGGGTACCAGTGCTGGCATCCTGTCTGTGTGCCCCTCGGCTGGGAGTTCTGGCTGGCACAGCCCGGTTAACCCAAACGTGGGATCGAACCCACTGAACCGGTTTAATAACAAAAGGCTGAGAAACGAGCAGCTTGTTAGTGTGTTGAGAAGGATCTGAGTGTATAGGTTGTGTTTTTGGCTTGCGTTGCTGCTGTAGGACAGTGTGTCCCCACCACCCTCCTCCCTTTCAAGCCACCTTGCTATATTAATCCTGTGGGGGCAGGAGAAGGTGTCTGTTGTAAGTGTATTACAGTTTCAAATGTATTGATTCTTTTTTTTTTTTTTTTTTTTTTTTTTCCGTTTTCTGCAAGATTAATGCACGTTCCTGTTTGCAAAGGGAAGAATTGCAGGGCAGAGACGGGAAACGGTGGAGCTCAAACGCTGGACCTCGCATGGCTCCGTTTGCCAGCTAACAGCACGCCACTCCTCGTTAATACCCGTTCAGAAGAGGCATGTAGCTTAACTGGCCTGGAGAGAAGACGGCCCATTGGGAAATTATCTGGTGCTTTCTCTCGCCCCAGAATACAGGTCGAAACTTAAAGCCTCATTCCTGCACCCTCGCGCTCTCCCAGTAAGAGTTGGGTAATTATGCAGTCGTTCAGCTTTTTCCACGCTGCCTGCCGTAACAGTGAGGCTGAGGCCCTCGTTCGCCACGTGTCCATGATGGATTGGGCACCAGCGTTTGAGGTAGTTCCCTCGTGATGGAGTGGGCACTAGGGTTTGAGGTAGTTCCCTCACGATGGAGAGGGCACCAGCGTTTGAGGTAGTTCCCTCGTGATGGAGTGGGCACTAGGGTTTGAGGTAGTTCCCTCACGATGGAGAGGGCACCAGCGTTTGAGGTAGTTCCCTCGTGATTGGGTGGGCACCAGGGTTTGAGGTAGTTCCCTCACGATGGAGTGGGCACCAGCGTTTGAGGTAGTTCCCTCACGATGGAGTGGGCACCAGCGTTTGAGGTAGTTCCCTCACGATGGAGTGGGCACCAGCGTTTGAGGTAGTTCCCTCACGATGGAGTGGGCACCAGCGTTTGAGGTAGTTCCCTCACGATGGAGTGGGCACCAGCGTTTGAGGTAGTTCCCTCACGATGGAGTGGGCACCAGCGTTTGAGGTAGTTCCCTCACGATGGAGTGGGCACCAGCGTTTGAGGTAGTTCCCTCACGATGGAGAGGGCACCAGCGTTTGAGGTAGTTCCCTCGTGATTGAGTGGGCACCAGCGTTTGAGGCTTGCCCGGTCTTACTGCCATGGGTTTTCCTTCTTGTAAGTGCGCTCAGGATGCGGTCACCAGCTGGAAATGCAAGAAACGCAAGAAAATGATTTATTACTCGGTGCTCTCGCTTCTCTGTGTGGTGCTTTTCAACATGGATGTGCTTGTTGCTGTGGGCAGCACTATTTAATCTGAGCCACAGTGGGTCACCCATGACCAAAGCCCCAATGGCATTGTCGCCACTCTCTCCTCTCCCGCTCACTCTCACGCACGATACGAATTTCGTTTGTGAAAAGGCAGTGGAATTGATTGCACCCCTCCTCCCCCCCCCCCCTCCCCTCAAAAAATTGCTTCCTTTTGCTAAATGACATTTTGAGATACAAGCCGTCCTTGTGCTTGCTGTTGTCGAGCGGTTATTACGTTGTCCGGGACGCAGCGGTCAGACGAGGCTTCTTTGGCTCTTGGTGCAGCAGGAGTGCAGTTCGCTGCCATGGTGATTTACCCTCTCATTTCACTTCTTAATGGCGCCGCTGAACATCTGGGGCCGTTTAGCCGGCAGCCGAGCGCCGATCTGCTCGGGACGGCGGGCTCAGCGGGTGTAGCGGGTGTAGCCGCTGCTGCTCCTGACGGAGTATGACGCGAGCGCGCCTTCGCCGGGTCTCCCAGGACGGGACGGAGCCATGCAACACGAACACCCGCCTGCAGGATCCGCCGCGTCCGCTCATCTCGTTTAGTGGTCACGCATCGCCGGGCTGAAACGTGGGATCTCTTAACGAAGGCGTGAAATGAGAAACGTGACAGAAGCGCCCACGGTGCTCGTGCTGGGGACTGTGGTGCGCTGTTTTAGGGGGACGCCACACCCAGGCACAGTGCTGCTCTCCGTGTTCTACCGGCTGCTTTCACCACGTGAGACGAACGTAACGTCTCCGCGTTTCGACGCCGAATCCCGCATCTATCCGGCACGTGTGCTTTGGGTTGATGAGCGATATCTGCGCGAGTGCTTTGCGGAGTTTGGGGTGTTGAGCTTAACCGGATGTGCCGTTCCGTCTCGCACCCTTGATGTACAGTAGCTGCGCTGACTCGTGAGAAGCTCTTTCTGTCTGACCGTCCTCCATGTTTAGCTATGGCACCTGTTTGGGTGATGGTCCACAGAGAGAGCAGAGCAGAAGGGTGGGGGACCAAACAGACGGAGTCTGCAGTGCTCCGCCCTGCTCCTGCCACACACGCTCGTGTTTGAGTGTGTGTGTGTGTGTTGGGTGGAGGTCCCAGAATTGCACCCTAAGCCTCAATAAATGAGAGTGGCTGTTATTAGCTAAAGTAAGTTACATCTGGGCATATGACATAAATCAACATTAGAGTGGACGGTGCTTTCATGCAGATCTTGGTGGACGGTTTGAATGCTTGTTATTTACTTCGCTGGAGCTGTTTGCTTACGTGTCGCTCAGAAAACGTATTGAATTAAATTGAATTTTTGCAATAACCTCTGAATCGTCCACCACCATTACATGTCACATGATGATTTAAGCATTTGTCTTGATGGATCTGTCTGTCTGAATGTGACGGGTGTGGAGCGGCTTGTTTAAAGCGAGTTCCCCGTGTATCAGGCGCGCTGAGATGGCACTTGCGTTTTTAGGCTGCTCTTCGGACAAGATGTGGGCAGAGGTGTCGCCCTGGCAACACAACTCCAGCCAGCTGGAAGCTGTGTGCGCGTTAAATTTAAATTTACAACGTTTGGCAGACTCTCTCATCCGACTTGGAGTTCGCAGGGTACGGGCTCTGGGAATCAAACCCACGCCCTTGGTGTTGGTGGAACTGTGCTCCAGCAGATGATCTACGGTGTGTGTGTGTGTGTGTGTGTGTGTGTGTGTGTGTGTGTGTGTGTGTGTGGGACTGAGCGGATGAGCAGCAGTGCAGTCTGATGTCCCCGCCGTGTGTGTGTGTCCTTCCTCACCGCGTATGTGTGTCAGCTGTGGAAGTGCTCAATGGAGGTCATGGTTCAGGTTGTGTAGCTTCAGGTCCATACAGAGGAGCCTCAGGAGACAGACAGAGCTACACACTCCTGTGGGGTTGTCATCACCCTGGTCACTGCGTACATTATAGACCAGATCCTGGAGGTTCAGCCGAGCCCTGACCCTAATCCTGACCCCTAGCCCTGACCCTGAGACTCCACTCCTAATTAACTCTTTGGTCTCTTGGAGGGTTGATATGGTAAAAAATGTATTATCGTGATACTAGAAGATATCTAGTGGTATTTCATGTTTCTGAGGGATTGTGGAGGTTTCTGACTGTTCACGGGCTGCTTTGCTCACGCTGAACTCAGACGACCTCACAGGCTCCTGATCTTGGCTGTGAGGTGTGTGTGTGTGTGTGTGTGTGTGTGTGTGGAGAGCAGAGCAGTGCTGGCTGATGCTCTCTGCCTTTGGAGCATCAGTAATGTGATTTAGGCAGAAGAGATTTGATGTGTGGCAGTGCAGACGGTGTAGTTCCAGACTACAGTCAACATGCTGGAGGGATCTGAGCATGCTCACTGTGCCCGTTCGCCATCGCTGTGTTTGAAGGCGTCGTCCTTCCTCCGGAGTCCAGAACTCTCTCGGGTTCACACATGTCTGTAACGGGTCAGCATCAGACCTCCTGCTGCCACGGGTACATGGAGCTGGTGGTCTGAGTCTGCCAGGGTAATGCCCCCAGGGCAGTCTCGGGGCACCAACGGGGTGGTAGGTGTAAGGTACGTGTGTGTGCCCAATAAAACACGTGTGTTGTGTGTGTGTGTTGCTCCTGGTGCACTGTAAGGTGTGTGTGTTGCTCCTGGTGCACTGTAAGGTGTGTGTGTGCGCCCAATAAAACGTGTGTGTGTGTGTGTGTGTCTGTGTGTGTTATAGGTGGCTAACCTTGCGTGCTCCATCTCCAATAATGAAGAGGGTGTGAAGCTGGTGCGCATGGCTGCTTCCCAGCTGGAGGCCCTGTGCCCTCAGGTACACCACACACACCTCCACCCACCTCCGCCTTGGCCTGTGGCATCTTTTTCATCTCCACCCTAATTACTCCCATTCATCCTCCTGCTTTGAACTGGACAAATGAGGCTGTGCGGCCCCAAACAAGGCAGGATTAATCGCAGCCGCTCAGTACCGGCTGGAGCTGAATCGCTCCTCAAGTGCAGGACAAAAGACCAGCCGCCTCCCGCTCCCCTAGAAACAACACGCCACCGCCACCAGGGGGGCGCCGATCCGCACTGGTGACGAAGGTGTGCGCCATTGTTGCTCACGTGTGCTCGCAGGTGATTAACGCAGCGTTGGCGCTGGCGGCCAAGCCCAACAGCAAGGTGGCCCAGGACAACATGGACGCCTTCAAGGAGCACTGGGAGGGGCAGGTGCGCGTGCTCACCGACGCCGTGGACGACATCACCTCCATCGACGACTTCCTCTCCGTGTCAGGTGAGTGTGCGCCAGCGTCACGCAAGGGGCCGGCGATGGCCAATGGGGATTAGACGCTCCTCGGCGACGACCTTTGACCCTCTGGGGTCACAGGGCATTTTCTGTGTTTATGTTCATAGAGAGGCCGTGAAACGCAGAGAGAGCATCATTAACTAGATCCATTTCCACTTTTAAATAACCTCACAGGTTTCACACTGTCAAACTGGATTAAAATAAGCAATCTAAATTACTTTTTTTTTTTTTTTTTTTATTAACGCCGCCTTGTCGTGGAATGTGACGTCATGAGGCTGGTTGCCTTGGTAACTCTACATGAGGTTTTATGATCTAACTAAGGCCGGCCAGCCTGGGGCTTTGTAAAGTGGCTTCAGAGAATTAAACTTGAACTTTACTGAACGCCATATAAACCTCAGCTTGACTTAATGCTGACAGAAGACTGTTTGCTTCCTACTGAAACAAACATCTCAAACATCTCCTTCTACACGGGGCTCTTCTGTCCTCCTTTATGTGGCTGAGGTTACCAGAGCTTCGCGTGTTGTGTGTTTGTGTAAGGGAACATTTTAGCAATCATGCAGTTAAAATGGTCTTTACTTTGTAAAACGCAACCATGAGATTATATAAGCTAATACGTGTGGTGTGTTGTACTTCAACCAAAACATTTCAAGAGGCCATTTTGAATGTGTCAGGTGTATCAGACGTGCTCTGATTGGCTGGGAAACGCTCTGTTTAACGTGGTCGCTATTTCTTAATATTTTCTCGTCTTCCAACACACTGTGCAGAGTTCTGTGCAGAGTTGCTGCTTTTCCTGTCCACTTGAAAATAAGGTGAAAAATTCATATTTCACTGGTGTGTGTATTTATAAGGCAGAGTGTAAATATGCCCCTCTCTCTGTCCACTCCGAGCGTGTGGCCTAGCGGGCATGTATTCCCCGTAAATAGAGCCAGTGGTTCCGGTCCACTTGGTTTCCCAGTGACACCGCAGCCCTTGAACTGGAGTCCAAGGTGCCTGCGTGTGATGCGTCTCCGGCGCTGGTTGCCTAGCGCCCATGTCCGCGTCTCCTCCCGTAGCCTCAGATGGAGCGTGCGGTCCTCCTCGTGGGATTGGACAGCACCGCCCACCCCGGCGTCTGTCTCCACCCACACTGTGGAGCCGTTAGCTGGTGGACTAGAGGTGAATCGCCCGACTGAAGACCAGGTGGCTTGGTGTGGCAGCGGTTCTGTGCCACCTGTCACGGGCCTCGGCGGCCCGGTCCAAGGCCCTGGGTTTAGTTCAGCTAAACAAGTCGCCTGTTAGCTTGACGGCCTGTCCTGCGATGCTAGTTCTTAATGCTAACTGGTGCTTGGGCGTTTCTGGATACTGCTGGTGACTTTAGCGGTCTTGACTGAACTACTTCTTTAAGGAGCGCTGAGCGTCATTCCCCTCTGCTCAAGGACACGCCACATCTCATACACAACACCAATTTGCATTTTACCACCTCGCATTAATAAGCCGGTGTGGTGTGTGTGCGCGGGTGTGTGTGTGTGTGTGTGTTTTTAACCCTCCGTCTGGATGCCCTTGTGATTCCTATTCATGTTGCTAAGCCAGCGTGAGTCTGAATGAGGCTTTCCTGCTGTAGCTCGTCTTTCCAGTTAAAGTGCAAAGCTTTATTTCCTGCCTGTCCCATTTGTGGAGCTTATTTGTGTGTGTGTGTGTGTTTCAGAGAACCACATCCTGGAGGACGTGAATAAGTGTGTGATCGCCCTGCAGGAGAAGGACGTGGATGGGCTGGACCGCACAGCCGGTGCCATCCGTGGCCGTGCCGCCCGTGTGGTCCACGTGGTCACCTCGGAGATGGACAACTACGAGCCTGGGGTCTACACGGAGAAGGTTCTGGAAGCCACCAAGCTCTTGACTGAAACAGGTGAGGTTGGCAGTCGCTGCTGGTCTTCTGCGTAGGGTTGCCTGTTCACAGCAGCAGGACATCGCGTGGTTCCCCGGGACATAACTGGCCCTGTAACGTAGTCGTGCGTGATGTAGTCCTGGTTTAATGCGTGCGCTCTCGTCCTGATGGTGCCATGGGCTTCGTCCAGGATGTCGTGATTGCACAGTTGCCCAACACAAGTCAAAGTCGGATGTATTTATATAGCGCTTTCTACAACAGCCGTAGACACAAACCAGTTTACAGATGTGTAAGTCCCTTGAGAACAAACCCAGGGTAACTGTAGCCAGAGAAAAAACTCCCTAGAGGAGGAAACCTGTAGAGGAAGCAACACTTCATAATTAATAATTGAGAAAAAAATAAACAGAACCCTTGTGAGTTTAAGGGTTTACATGTGGCCGAAACCCATGTGACACGACAATATCTGTCCAGGGCAGTGTAGAGGTGGGGGGTGGGGGCAGAGCCAGGGGTCGTCGGTGTGTGGGGGCGGAGCCATTGCCGGGTCTGCCCTGTTCTTTTTTTTAATGCAAGTGAGCTGGTCCAGAGTCCTGATTGCTGTGAGTGGTTAGAGGTGATTCCGCCATGTGGGCCGCGTGCGTGTGGAGTCTCACGGTTTGTTCAGTTTGCGACGTGACTCTCTGAGCTGCATGACGTGTGGTGCAGGTCTGCGCTTTTCTAGCGGGACGACGGTCCTGACACAGGAGAGGAGCGCATGTGCGTCCTGAGAGCATCCTCATACGTCCTGTACCGTCCTGCTGAGCTGAAGACCCTCCTGTACCAGACCTGCTCCTGTATCTGCCACGCTTGCGTGTTCTCACCCGAGGAAAGAACACTCAGCAGAACACGGATGAACCACGTGTGCCCAGATTCACGTGTGCAAACACCCTTAAAGAGCAGAACTGAAGCGTCTCGGCCTCGTTGGCTGACAGCTGCAGCACGTCTCCAGTAGGACCGCAGTAGAGCATTGTGGGCCGCAACGCGCCATAAAGCAGCTTTTATCGTGCGGGTGTTCGGGTCAGGGTTCTGTGCTGCTAGTCTCAGGAAAACGCGCTCTGCCGTTGTTTCACGGTCCGCCGTCAGCGAGCGTGTGCACTAGCGCGGGCGGAGAGCTCCACGCGGAGTGCGGAGGTTTAATATGAGCGTGCCTGCCATTACCCCGGAGCCATGAGCGGCTGAGAGACGCCCCAGACCTGCCGCAACTCCTCAACC
Organism: Brachyhypopomus occidentalis; assembly: GCA_020368025.1. Lineage (NCBI taxonomy): Eukaryota > Metazoa > Chordata > Actinopteri > Gymnotiformes > Hypopomidae > Brachyhypopomus > Brachyhypopomus occidentalis. The sequence goes on from JAGXOD010001380.1 coordinate 586,300, forward strand.
GCTGCTCTTCAACGGAAAATTACGGCGGGTAATAAGGGAGACGTACACTGGCCTTGTGCAGGCGGCCCTGCTGCTGAAGGCCCCCAGTGGCCCCTCCCCCAGTGACCCCTCCCCCAGGGAGCCCAACCACTCCTCTGTGCCCGCCACGACTGATGTAGCCTGCAGATGTGGTGATCGTGTTTGGATTTAAGGCTCATAGAGTCTGTGTGTACATGCGGATGTTTTGGACTAAGAGTGACGTGAAGGACAGGGTGGGGAGGGGGCGGGGCCAGATTAGGGGCGGGGCTTGTGGTGCAGTGGGCTGGGCAGTAAATACATGGCAGCACTGAACAACCATCACATCTCACTTCCTCCAGACTCTGAGGCCACGCCTTCCTCCAGACTCTGAGGCCACGCCTTCTCACTCTAGTTTTCAAAGCTCAAAACTTTCCACTTTCTACTTGTCACTGTCTCCCTCTCTCTGTCTCTCTGTCTGCCTCTCTCTCTCTCTTCTTTTTCCCCATGTCTTCATTTCTCTTGATGTTAACATAATAGCTTATATAAATCCAGCCTTATGGCCTAATACATTATGGATGGAGTGGTATAAAGGAATTTGTAGGTCCTGCAGCCTAAAACTGCAGTGTATATCATCCTGAATCAAGCTCCTCATTTAGCAAAATAAGGGGACAGTGTCTCAAAGCGCTTAATGCCGGTGCATATCCTGTCTGTCTGTTGGCCCCTCCCCCTCGTTTCCTCTCCCCTGCCTGCCCATTCTTTCTTTAGCTCTACCAAAATTATATTTAAGGGAAATGCAATTGATGGGCAAACAGCAGGAACCTCATTCAGCTATAAAAGCTTTTTGTAATCACCACCCGAAATCGGATTAATTATTAAACATGCAATCTGTTTATTTCACTGCTTAAAAAAGGGGGAGAAAGCTGAGCTGCGCCGTCCTGTGCCGTCCTGCCCGTGGCATGGCTCGTGTCCCAGGGTCCTGCTGCAGGACCATGGCGGGACGTGCAGGGTCAAAGAGCAGCCCTGGCGTTTAGCGCGTCTCTCCTGAGTGCCCTTCCCAATTAGAGCTCTTCTGAAGCTTTGCACAGCGGGCGTGTTGAGTGCATGCATGAATGTGTGTGTGTGTGTGTGTGTGTGTGTGTGTGTGTGTGTGTGTGTGTGTGTGTGTGTGTGTGTGTGTGTGTGTGTGTGTGTGTGTGTGTGTGTGTGAGAATATGGACGGGCGGGCGTGTTGAGTGCATGCATGCATTTGAGTGTGCGTGTCTGCACATGTGTTTGGGTGTCTCCCATCTCGTAACTGATTAAACAGACATCCTTAAGAGGGGGTCTTGAGTCTGTGCGCACACGTGTCTGTGTGTGTTTGTAGGCGTGTGTGTGCGGGCCTGTGTGTGTGCCACAGTCTCTTAACTGATTAATTTAACAGACAGCCTTAAGAGTGCTTGGCTCTGCTATTCTGGGCTATAAGAGGCAGCTGATTAAAAGTTTGCCCGAGTGCTCATTACCCCCCAGCAGTAGCCCCGCCCCCAGCAGTAGCCCCGCCCCCTGCGACACGCCACCACGCCAACACGCTGCAGCCAGTTCACACGCAGCCAATGAAAATCAGATTCATTAAGGGACATTCAGACATGGATCACCAAGGGGCTTCATCTCAATTCTGTTTTGTTGTGGAAGTTGAATGCGAGTTCAGATTGTAATTATAGTTGCTGGAGCATCTGAACACCTCCTCTCATATCCATACATGGAACCCGTAGCTCCTCCACTCTTACTGCACAATCTTTCTTAACTTGATTTGTACCGTGTGTGTGTGTGTGTGTGTGTGTGTGTGCGTGCGCAGTGATGCCTCGTTTCACAGAGCAGATCGAGGCAGCTGTGGAAGCTCTGGGTGCGAACCCCTCACAGCCTGTGGACGAGAACGAGTTCATTGACGCCTCGCGGCTGGTGTACGATGGTGTGCGGGACATCAGGAAGGCAGTGCTCATGATCCGGGTAAGTGCGGGTGAGGGGGGCGAGGGGGGCGTGTCTGTCTGGGCAGAACCACACTGACCATCCCAGTGTCTGCAGTACCATCACGCACATCCAGAGCACCGTTCACCAGCCAGCACCCCGAGGGAGCAGAGAGAGTACGGTTGTCTGGGGGGGGTGTCTGGGGAACAGGCCCCGCCTCCCTGCTGGAGAGTGCAGGCCACACACCCCCGTGCTCTCCACCCCCTCCAGCGGGGGTTTCTCAGGCAGAAGGTAGTGGTGGAGATGTGGGTGGTGGTGGTGATCCTCTCTTTAATGACAGACCCGCTCTCAGTGATAATGGGATGCTTGAATTTGATAAGCGGCAAATTAGATGCGGGACCAATTATGCCTGTATTTGCATTATAAAAAGTAATTGATTTTTGAGAATGGTGCTTTAATTAGCACTGTTTTAATAAACTCACAAGAGTTATCGCACTCTCTGCTGGCTCTCTCTCTCCCTCTCCCTCTCTCTCTCTCCCTCTCTCTCCCTCCCTCTCTCTCCCTCTCTCTCTCTCTCTCTCTCTCTCTCTCTCTCTCTCTCTCTCTCTCTCTCTCTCTCTCTCTCTCTCTCTCTCTCCCTCTCTCCCTCTCTCTCTCTCTCTCTCTCTCTCTCTCTCTCTCTCTCTCTCTCTCCCTCTGTCTCCCTCTCTCTCTCTCTCTCTCTCTCTCTCTCTCTCTCTCTCTCTCTCTTTTTCTCTCTCTCTCTCTCTCTCACGCTCTCTCTCTCTCTCCCCCTCCCCCTCTCTCTGGGAGGATTCCTCTGGTGATGAGAGGTTCTGGAGACGGCCCCGGCCTGCCTGGGTCCAGCGGCTGGTACCGCTGCAGACGGGCTTGGGCCGGCGCCGTACCCGCTCTCTTCACTGGACCTCTCGTCTCCACTCTGCCTAGTGGCTTTGAGGACGGGTCTCTCGTAAAGTTGAGCCCTGCGGACTTGATGTGTTGATATTCCGAGGAAAAGCTGCCGTTCACGAAGATGACGGAGGAGTGAAGCTGTGCTGGTCTGTCTGCGCTTGCGTGCTCAGTCTCTGGGGCGCGAGTGTCGTTAGGGCAGCTGCGCTAATGTCAGATCTGTGAGACGGGCAGCCGTTCCCCCGGCGAGCTGCTCCTCTCTCACGCTGCCCCATGTGGCGCTTTAACCGCCGCGGATCCGCTCGCCCGCTCCCAGCTGGACCCGTGACCCCACGTCACCCCTGCCATGCTGACTCCCATTGAGGAGATGGTGCGTTTGACGTTTAGCCAGCCCCGCCCACTTCACCTCTGCGCACGCACGTCTGAAGCGCCAGGAGTCGCCATGGGCGATGTGGGCGTAACCCTCCCAGAGTCCGGCAGGGTCTCTCTGCAGCTGGCTGGTGTGTCTTCTCCACGAGGGCGAGTCCTAAACGACACTACAGACGGTCGGCTCGCCACACAGACCAGATAAAACATCCCCCCCCCCCCTCTCTCTCTCCCTCCCCCTCTCTCTCTCCCTCCCCCTCTCTCTCTCCCTCCCCCTCTCCCTCTCCCTCCCCCTCTCCCTCTCCCTCTCCCTCTCATTCCCCCTGTCCCTCCCCCTCTCCCTCTCATTCCCCCCTGTCCCTCTCTCTCTCCCACCTCCCTCCCCCCCCTCTCTCCCCCCCCTCTCTCCCTCCCCCTCTCTCTCCCTCCCCCTCCCTCTCTCCCCCCTCCCTCCCTCCCTCTCCCTCTCCCTCTCTCCCCCCCTCTCCCCCTCTCTCTCTCTCTCTCCTCTCTCTCTCTCTCTCTCCCTCCCCCTCTCCCTCTCATTTCCCCCCCCCGTCCCTCTCTCTCTCCCACCTCCCTCCCTCTCTCTCTCCCTCCCCCTCTCCCTCTCATTCCCCCCCCCCCCCTTGTCCCTCTCTCTCTCCCTCCCCCTCTCCCTCTCATTTCCCCCCCGTCCCTCTCTCTCTCCCATCTCCCTCCCTCTCTCTCTCTCTCCTCCCTCCCTCTCACCTCTCTCTCTCCTTCCCCCTCTCTCTCCTTCCCCCTCTCCCTCCCTCCCTCCCTCCCTCCCACTCCCCAGGGGGACACACTCCCGGGTGTGTAGGGTTGAGAGGACACACTGATGGCCCACTGGAGTTATGATCTCCATACTTGGCATTCAGTGTGAGAGGAGGAGTTCCAGGCGAGGCAGCGAGAGGGAGAAGATGGCTGCTCCACTTCAGAACACTTATCCTCCCTCCCTCCCTCTCTCCCTCGCTCTCTTCATCCCTCGCTCTGACAGATGGGAGTCTGGAGCTCCGCGCGCTACTTCGTGTCCGCACATCCCCTATGAAAGTACCCAGGCAGCACATTACTTTTCATTTGCAAATTCATTGAAGGTTTACAGTTGCTACGCCCTGCTGTCCCGCAAGGGTGTGGGACCTTCCTGCAGCCGTCTGTGTCCTGGCAGAGCCACAGGGCAGCCCGTCTGCCTGCTGCACACCTGCCCCGGGTCCTGCGGGGCGGAGCGCACCTGCCCCAGGTCCTGCGGGGCGGAGCCTACCTGCCCCAGGTGCACATGAGACCGACAAATCGATTTTTCATCGTTATTGCAGTATGCGCATGTGTAATAAACACATGGCAGCAGATGCCACGAAGAACAAACGTTAATGTGGGTAATGTTCATTTGACCAATCATGTGCATTGTATTCATGTGCAATTAATACAATTAATCCAGTGCGTCCAGTGAGCATATTAGCACAGTACCTGTTTGTGTGGAGAGATGGAGGAACTCTCACACACAGTACCTGTTTGTGTGGAGAGATGGAGGAACTCTCACACACAGTACCTGTTTGTGTGGAGAGATGGAGGAACTCTCACACACAGTACCTGTTTGTGTGGAGAGATGGAGGAACTCTCACACACAGTACCTGTTTGTGTGGAGAGATGGAGGAACTCTCACACACAGTACCTGTTTGTGTGGAGAGATGGAGGAACTCTCACACACAGTACCTGTTGGTGTGGAGAGAGATGGAGGAACTCTCACACAGTACCAGTGGAGGAACCTGTACCTTTGGTGTGGAGAGATGGAGGAACTCTCACACACAGTACCTGTTGGTGTGGAGAGATGGAGGAACTCTCACACACAGTACCTGTTGGTGTGATGGAGGAACTCTCACACACAGTACCTGTTTGTGTGGGAGATGGAGGAACTCTCACACACAGTACCTGTTTGTGTGGAGGAACTCTCACACACAGTACCTGTTGGTGTGGAGAGATGGAGGAACTCTCACACACAGTACCTGTTGGTGTGGAGAGATGGAGGAACTCTCACACACAGTACCTGTTTGTGTGGAGAGATGGAGGAACTCTCACACACAGTACCTGTGTGGAGAGATGGAGCAACTCTCACACACAGTACCTGTGTGTGGAGAGATGGAGGAACTCTCACACACAGTACCTGTTGGTGTGGAGAGATGGAGGAACTCTCACACACAGTACCTGTTTGTGTGGAGAGATGGAGGAACTCTCACACACAGTACCTGTTTGTGGGAGTGGAGGAACTCTCACACACAGGAGATGGAGGAACTCTCACACACAGTACCTGTTTGTGTGGAGAGATGGAGGAACTCTCACACACAGTACCTGTTTGTGTGGAGAGATGGAGGAACTCTCACACACAGTACCTGTTGGTGTGGGAGAGATGGAGGAACTCTCACACACAGTACCTGTTGGTGTGGAGAGATGGAGGAACTCTCACACACAGTACCTGTTGGTGTGGAGAGATGGAGGAACTCTCACACACAGTACCTGTTTGTGTGGGAGAGATGGAGGAACTCTCACACACAGTACCTGTTTGTGTGGGAGAGATGAACTCTCACACACAGTACCTGGTGTGTGGAGAGATGGAGGAACTCTCACACACAGTACCTGTTGGTGTGGAGAGATGGAGGAACTCTCACACACAGTACCTGTTTGTGTGGGAGATGGAGAGATGGAGGAACTCTCACACACAGTACCTGTTTGTGTGGAGAGATGGAGGAACTCTCACACACAGTACCTGTTTGTGTGGGAGAGATGGAGGAACTCTCACACACAGTACCTGTTTGTGTGGAGAGATGGAGGAACTCTCACACACAGTACCTGTCTGTGTGGAGAGATGGAGGAACTCTCACACACAGTACCTGTTGGTGTGGAGAGATGGAGGAACTCTCACACAGTACCTGTTTGTGTGGAGAGATGGAGGAACTCTCACACAGTACCTGTTGGTGTGGAGAGATGGAGGAACTCTCACACACAGTACCTGTTTGTGTGGAGAGATGGAGGAACTCTCACACACAGTACCTGTTTGTGTGGAGAGATGGAGGAACTCTCACACACAGTACCTGTTTGTGTGGAGAGATGGAGGAACTCTCACACACACCTGTTGGTGTGGAGATGGAGGAACTCTCACACACAGTACCTGTTTGTGTGGAGAGATGGAGGAACTCTCACACACAGTACCTGTTGGTGTGGGAGAGATGGAGGAACTCTCACACACAGTACCTGTTGGTGTGGAGAGATGGAGGAACTCTCACACACAGTACCTGTTGGTGTGGAGAGATGGAGGAACTCTCACACACAGTACCTGTTGGTGTGGAGAGATGGAGGAACTCTCACACACAGTACCTGTTGGTGTGGAGAGATGGAGGAAACAGTACCTGTTGGTGTGGAGAGATGGAGGAACACACAGTACCTGTTGGTGTGGAGAGATGGAGGAACTCTCACACACAGTACCTGTTGGTGGAGAGATGGAGGAACTCTCACACACAGTACCTGTTGGTGTGGAGAGATGGAGGAACTCTCACACACACACAGTACCACACAGTTGGTGTGGAGTGTGGAGAGATGGGATGGAGGAACTCTCACACACAGTACCTGTTGGTGTGGAGAGATGGAGGAACTCTCACACACAGTACCTGTTGGTGTGGAGAGATGGAGGAACTCTCACACACAGTACCTGTTTGTGTGGAGAGATGGAGGAACTCTCACACACCTGTTGGTGTGGAGAGATGGAGGAACCTCACACACAGTACCTGTTGGTGTGGGAGAGATGGAGGAACTCTCACACACAGTACCTGTTTGTGTGGAGAGATGGAGGAACTCTCACACACAGTACCTGTTTGTGTGGAGAGATGGAGGAACTCTCACACACAGTACCTGTTTGTGTGGAGAGATGGAGGAACTCTCACACACAGTACCTGTTTGTGTGGAGAGATGGAGGAACTCTCACACACAGTACCTGTTTGTGTGGAGAGATGGAGGAACTCTCACACACAGTACCTGTTTGTGTGGAGAGATGGAGGAACTCTCACACACAGTACCTGTTGGTGTGGAGAGATGGAGGAACTCTCACACACAGTACCTGTTGGTGTGGAGAGATGGAGGAACTCTCACACACAGTACCTGTTGGTGTGGAGAGATGGAGGAACTCTCACATTTCAATATTTGTTCATTTCTCGCAACTCCAGCACTGTAGTGTTTAACATTTGCTATTGCAGATCGCATGTTTTCTTCATATGCAGAAAACCCCGCTAGACTGTGTCTCCCCCCTCCCCAGCTAGACTGTGTCTCCCCCCTCCCCAGCTAGACTGTGTCTCCCCCCTCCCCAGCTAGACTGTGTCTCCCCCCTCCCCAGCTAGACTGTGTCTCCCCCCTCCCCAGCTAGACTGTGTCTCCCCCCTCCCCAGCTAGACTGTGTCTCCCCTGTCCCCTCTGATGATGTCCTCTCTGTCCCCTCTGCAGACCCCGGAGGAGCTGGACGACTCCGACTTTGAGACGGAGGACTTTGACTCTCGCAGCAGAACCAGCGTGCAGACCGAGGACGACCAGCTCATCGCTGGACAGAGTGCCCGGGTGAGATGCCCCGCCCCCCGACACGCCCACTAACCAGCGGAGGTGTTTCTCCCAGCGGCTCCTAGATGAAAGTGTGATGTGGCCCGTGTCCTTCTGTTCCCCCCATGGGACCAGCAGGTGTTTGGGCCGGTGCGGCCGGCCGGGTTTGGACTAATGCTAATTTGTGCCTGTTATCGGTTGTACACGTTAGATTAATGATGTGGTTGTGGTTTGGGTTCTGCTGAAGCGTCAGGTGGTTGAAACACTGCCGCCTTATCTAAAGAACAGCAGCACAATGGCGTCTCCCCAGCGCTGTGGGACCTGAGGAGGGGGGGGGGAGGGAGGGAGGGACCTGTGGGACCTGAGGAGGGAGGGGGGGGGAGGGAGGGACCTGTGGGACCTGAGGAGGGACGCGCTGCTAGAGACGGACCTCACGCTTCCATATGGAGCCTCTCCGCTTCTTAATGTTTAAACACATTACAAGCAATTTACCTTCGTGTTGTGAGGCTCCTCACAGAGTGTGTTAACCAGGCTGAAGGGGTTGAGAAACAGGGAATCATGACTATTTTGTTCAGCACAATTGTCAACACCATATTTTCTCTCTCTCTCCCTCTCACTGTTGTTGCCATCTCAGCAACCATAGAAGCAAAAAAACCCTCTTCCTCTTCCCTCTCCTCCTTGCTCTGCTCGCCACACATTCTCCTCTGTTGCCTTGGTAATGCTTATGAAAATGCATCACGACATGAACAGGAGGTATTTTGGATTGTATGTGGTATTTTTCTAAATGTGTGCTCCGTCATCCCTGTGTGGTGTGGGGTTGGTATACGCTGGGGTGTTGCAGTTGGGGGCGTAGCTCTCTCGGGGGCGTGGCCGGGCGGAGCTCTCTCGGGGGTGTGGCCAGGTGGAGCTGGCCTTGTACTGGGGCATGTCGGGGGCAGCTTCTCACGTAAAACACGTAGCCTCCCCTCAGCCCAACCCATTCATGACCTCTGACCCCATCGTGACTGGCCCGTCCTGCTCAGCACAGGAAACCGACTCCTGGGCTGGACACCCTTCACTCGTCTCCTGCATGGCGTCCCCCATCCTGACCTCCTGATGTCCTCTGGTGGGAGACCCTGTTAGCGCCTCACCGCTAGCAGCGTGGTGAGGAATCCTGAGGGCCAGTGGCAGCAGTGTAAGGGATCAGGATCACGCCTTGGTTCTGCACAGGTACCGGCCTGAATACAGGCGGCACCAGCACAGAGGGTCCGTCTGCTGCGGCGTTGCCTTCTGGGACGTCTGCTGGGTTCCTGAAGACCCGGGCGCTGTTCTTCTCAAAGGGCCAGCTGCTCTGGTTCATGGGTCTGAGCACTGAAGGCGTGTAAACGGGTCTCTTCTGCTTGTGCCGCGTTTAGAAGCATAACACACATTCACAGCCCCGACAGGCCGAGAGTGGAGCGTGTCTCTGCCGTACAGATCCGGCTGCTGCCCAGAGAGATGTACAGCAGACCATATACACCCGAGATAAGAGGGAGGGGGTAGGCGGAGAGAGAGAGACAGGCTTTGGGGGGTGAGACAGGTCCAGAGGGAACACGCTGAGTGCGTAGATCTGCAAAGCAGGCAAATGCGGAGTAAGAGAGACACAAACCTAGGAGGACAGGGTGGGTGGGGCTTAGAGACGCAGGGTGGAGCCCTAACCCCTCATCCCACCCACGTCCTTCCACTGGAAACCTTCCACGTGGTTCAGCGTTTCACAGTTTATAAAGCTCTATTTTCACTAACATTCATTTATGTACAAGTATTTTAAAGGTTCAAAATAAACAGTACGCACACTCGTCTGTGGCCGCGGCGACCGCGCCTCTGTGGCAGACGTGTGCGGGTATATTTAACTTTAAAGGTGCTGCCTAATGAACTCTTCAGTTAGCACTTTGTTTTTGACATGTGCGTTGTAAACAATGTCATATGACTGAATTTTTACATCATCACGTTGGGTTTGTCATTTGCAAGGACTCATAATTAATAGTAATCAGTGTGTTAATTGAAAGTAATTGAGAAGCACATGTTTGCTGCTTCGGTAGACTACCCTCCAGCACATTCTCCTGCGCTTGTCATACGCCAGTTAGGTAGACGTCTGCCAGCCCAGTGTGTTTTAAGAGTGTGTGTGTGTGTGTGTAGGCCATCATGGCCCAGCTGCCCCAGGAGCAGAAGGCCAAGATCGCGGAGCAGGTGGCGAGCTTCCAGGAGGAGAAGAGCAAGCTGGACGCAGAGGTGTCCAAGTGGGACGACAGCGGCAACGACATCATCGTGCTGGCCAAGCAGATGTGCATGATCATGATGGAGATGACCGACTTCACCAGGTTAGCACACACACACACACACACACACACGCTGTGTTCATGTATTGGTGTAGTGTGAGTGTGTAGGTTCCGAAGGTTCCCGATCGCCCGAGAGGCCAGACGCCCGAGAGGCCAGACGCCCGAGAGGCCAGACGCCCGAGAGGCGTGTCCTCATTTGCATGGCTCCTGTGACAGCCAATCCCAGCAGGATTACACACGGTTGATCCCTAATGGCGCTGTAGTGAGCTGTGCGCTTCATGGGCTGTGTTGAACCTGCAGTGTTGCATATCTCTTCTGTGCAGTGTAGACACTTCAACATCTCCCCAGCATACCTGCACAAAGAGTGCTGTAGTCAGGTGTGTGTGTGTGTGTGTGTGTGTGTGTGTGTGTGTGTGTGTGTGTGTGTGTGTGTGTGTGTGTGTGTGTGTGTGTGTGTGTGTGTGTGTGTGTGTGGCAGAGATGCAGGACTGAGACGGGGAGGTTGGGTGGAGTGTGTGTGTGTGTGCACTCCAGATCCCCCCCAGCTGTGTAGCAGGTGTGTGTGGAGCTTCCTCAGTCACTCTGTCCGTGCTGACGGCAGGTGCTGTGGGATTTCAGCAGCGTCCGCGCACACACACACACACACACTCTCCCTGAGCAGGTGTTTGTAATGACGGGCTGGTAAACGTGAGCGGGCGTTTAACCGTTGTAGGCGGGTGTGGGGGTGGAGGTTTGCGTTTGCATGCGTGGCTCATGGTTGGAGCTGAAATCCCATTTAGGCGTGACGGTGCAAACTTACAAGCGCAGAATAGAGTCCCTGACACCTGTCCTCCTAACGGCGGGACTACATCCCCCAGAAGCCCCTGCAGCAACCCAGGGCTGCACATCCTTGACCATTACGACCGCTGTAATGACCGCAGAGCCATCACACTCGCCTCTCTGCGGGTTCGGCAGTGAGGTGTGTGTGGGGGTTGGGCAGACAGGGTGCGGGGTACAGCAGCTCCAGGTGTGCGGGACGCAGGGCCAGGACTGACTGATTGACCAGCGCCACTCTAAGTCAGCAGGGTGCAGCTGATTTTGATTGCTCCACAGGGCAGGGAGCACTACCTTGGGTCACCATCAGGTGGCGCTTGCTGTGGGTTGGGGGGGGTGCTGTTTACATTAGAATCCCCTCACCCTAGCCACACACCCAGAACCCCCCACCCTAGCCACACACCTTCTCAGACATGGAAAACAAAGATCAGAGTGCATCTGTTTGCACAAAGGTGTGTGAGAGAGAGGGAAGGAGAGACGTCGACTGAAGGTTGCCATCTGCAGACATGTTTACAGCAAGGTCACAGAGAGTTAATTCAGCGCACGACCATATGATTGTCCTCCCCTGACCTCACGTGGGCCATCGTGTGAAGGTTAATGCAGTGGAGGGAAATTGATTTCAGGAACTTTCTGTCATTAATTCACAAAGGACATGGTCTTCTGCCTGGTGTGTGTGTCAGAGAGGAGCGTCAGAGCACACGCCTGGCACACGCTAGGCACCTGCCCATCGCCATCGTGTTTATAGCGCTGGCATACAGACTGTGTGAGATTTGATTATCGGTAATGGATGAAACGTCCACAGGCGATTTGCCAAAAATGGTGTTGCTGATGGTGAAAATGACCTTGTGTGCTCCGTGTCCACAGAGTCTGAGTGTGGGGGGGCCAGTCTGAGTGTGGGGGGGCCAGTCTGAGTATGGGGGGGAGGGCGAGTGAGTATGGAGGTGAGGTCTGGGTGAGTGTCTGTGTGTGGAGGAGAGTGTGTATGGAGGTGAGGTCCAGGTCAGTGTGTGTGGAGCTGAGTATGGAGGCGAGGGTGTGTTTACACAGGAATCTTCTCTTAATTAATCGAAACTAATTTTGCTCAGTTGATATTTAAAAATCAATATTTTTTATAGAAACAGCTTTTAGTTGTTTGCAAATTCTATGTATATGAATGTATCTCAACGCTCAGAATACCCTGTTAATCTACTTTTCCTTTTAAATCGTTGCCACACCATATATTTTATTCAGACACTAAAACCTATATGCTCGTAGCACCCAGTGTTAATTGCTATAGTCTCGTAATGGCTACCATCTGATATTGTCTGAATTAGCCTGGTCCTCTGTGCATTATGTATGGTTAATAGACTCCATTAGCCTGGTCCTCTATGCATTAACTTTGGAAGAAGGACTTGTGTTGCAAGAGACGTTCCAGCTGCTTGAAACGATGTCTGCGCACCTTTAGTGCAGCAGTTAGAGAGGAAACGACCCTCCTGGTGCCTGAGCTTACACGCTAGCCAGTAGCCAGCCTGGGGAGGAGGGGCATGTGGCCCTGACTCCGCCCTCACCCTGCCCTGGCTCCGCCCTGCCGTGTGCCCCGCTCATGAATAAAACATACTGCCTGCTTGGGTCTGTCACAGTTTGAAGCCACCTGTCTGCATCTGTTGTGGTGCGGTGCTCGAGTGAACACACACACACACACACACACACACACACACACACACACACACACACACACACACACACACACACACACACACACACACACACACACACACACACACACACACACACACACACACACACACACACACACACACACACACACACACACACACACACACACACACACACACACACACACACACACACACACACACACACACACACACACACACACACACACACACACACACACACACACACACACACACACACACACACACACACACACACCACACACCACACACACACACCCCACACACACACACACACACACAGTGGCTAATTCATTGGCACGGTGACAGTGGTACACTCAGCTATGTAAATGTGATAAAGGAGCCAGTCTGCGTCTCCCTGGTGTCCCAGTAGCCCAGGCCAGCACTGGTCCCCAGTGGTACTCCCCAGCGCCTCCCTGGTGTCCCAGGAGCCAGCCCAGCCCCTGGTCCCCAGTAGCAGCCCAGCCACTGTCCCCTGCGTCTCCCTGGTGTCCCAGTAGCAGCCCAGCCACTGTCCCCTGTGTCTCCCCTGCGTCTCCCTGGTGTCCCAGTAGCAGCCCAGCCACTGTCCCCTACGTCTCCCTGGTGTCCCAGTAGCAGCCCAGCCACTGTCCCCTGCGTCTCCCTGGTGTCCCAGTAGCAGCCCAGCCACTGTCCCCTGTGTCTCCCCTGCGTCTCCCTGGTGTCCCAGTAGCAGCCCAGCCACTGTCCCCACAGGTCAGTGGGACATACAGAGACACAGACAGGGGAGATGAACACAAAGAGGAGGACATGAATGGACAGACAGGAGGGGCACAAAGACAGACAGACAGACAGACAGATGGAGGGAGTCTATCCATCTCAGTCCTGCTGTCTGTCTCCTCTTTGTGTGCTCCTGTCCTCCTCTCTGTCACGCGCCTCCCCATCACACTGCCACCATCGTACTGTTGACAGGCCCCTGGGGCAAAGGTGGGGGGGGGTTGTTTGGATTGGAGGGGCAGGGACTCCTCTGATGTGTCGTGGGGGGAGTATGAGGATAGATTTTCTCTCTTTTAGTTATTTATTTTTTTAGTTCAAACACGTGAGGTGTGATTACACTGAGCAGACGAGAGCCAGACGGACCGGGCAGACGGACGGACTCAAATCCACGAGCCCGTCGCTCCGCCGCGTGCGTGAGTTAGCGCGGCCCCTGCACGCCAGAACGAGGCTGCGACGCCTCGGGCAGACGCGGCCGATCTGGGGCTCGCACGGCTGTTTCATGAGCGCTCGCCGTTCAGATGGCGGCGTGCGCAGGGCTGAGTGACTTCACCGGGACTTCCCACGTCTGCCGCGCTGCTTCGGCTCTGATGTGATCCCACGGACGCTCCCGCTCGGAGAGAGCGAGGGATGGGGGAGGAGGATACAGAATTCCATCTGTCGCGGGTAGGATCGTCGAGCGTAGCCGGAAGAGAGAGGCGCTGAATCCAGGTCAAGCCTCTTGCCAACTACGCCCTGCGCTTCCTCGTGGGAGATGGCGAACCGGCACATGGTTGGGTGGCTTGTTGCCGTGGTGCTGGTGGTAGGAGGGGCGTGGTCTGGCTGAGAATGATGGGAGGGGCAAGTGGGTTAGCGACCTCAGGAAGCATACCAGACTGCACAGAGTTGGGAGGGGCTACAGAAGTCTGTCTATCTGCCAGCACTCGGGGGAGACTGGGGGGAGGGGTGTGTGTGTGTGTGTGTGTGTGCGCAGCTCTGTGGTCAGTCATCTTCAGGGTTTACTCCACTCCAATATGACTACCAAATTCATACTGATCAGTCAGCATCTCGCACAGCTTCCAACTTGGGTCGGATTGCAAAGTACTCACTGTGTGTGTGTGTGTGTGTGTGTGTGTGTGTGTAGGGGCAAGGGCCCACTGAAGAACACATCTGATGTGATCAGTGCCGCTAAGAAGATTGCGGAGGCTGGATCCAGGATGGACAAACTGGGCCGAACCATCGCTGACCAGGTGAGTCACTCCAGCAGCCCCGTCGCCCGGGAAACAGGCCGGGTGGAAGAGGTGGGCGGGGCCAACCCTGAGCTGGGTGGAGGGGGTGGGCGGGGCCGAGCCTCAGCTGGGCGGAGGCCTTGTGCTGTAACGTGTTCCACCCACCTCCTCTACATGCATCTTTCAATCTTAATTAATTAATTTATTTATTTATTTATTTAAACCTTAGCACACTTCACAGCAGAGCAGTGTGGGCAGGCAGACCGTATCCGTCTGTGTGTGCACACAGGCTACGACACGGACGCACAACAACCCACACACACACCTCTATACATGCGAGGACACTGAAGCTCCCTCCCACACACACCGTTCTATACACACACTTAATGAGCACATTACACATATAGAATCACACACTACACCCAACTGTATTCACACATTTGTATCAAGTCACGCATGTACCTTGCAAACGTATGACGACGCTGCCCGCACATAATACACACCAGGACATGCAGTTCACACGCACGCACCGAGCCATGGCTGACATATGGTCGCGCTCGCGCGCACACACACACACACACACACACACACACTTGTTCTTTGCCCATATATGCACTTCCCTACACAGGCTCAACCCATATTTACCCACTGCCCTATATGCACTGAATGATACACACGCACATGCCTGTACACACACACACACACACACACAGAAAGATCAGTGTCCTGTAGTGACACCCTTACTCACTGCAACGAGTACAATGAGGCTTCCTGAGTGAAACACACGTGTGTGTGTGTGTGTGTGTGAGTGTGTGGGCAGGTGGGCGGGTGCAGGTGTTGTGTGACTGAGTGTTGGTGAAATTATTCGGCCCGTTGTCATTGTTTCTGGCTTGTAAGTGCTTCCAATTAAAGTGTGTAGCTGCGCGCGCGTGTGTGTGTGCGGTGGAGGAGGCTAAACTGGTATTGAGGCACTGTGTTTATTAAGCAGGTCACAAGTACACAGGGAGGCTGTGACAGGGAGCTCCACTGTGGGGGGAATGAGACCCAGGGGAGGGGGGTGTGGTCAGCAGGAGGAGCAGGGGGGTGTGGTCAGCAGGAGGGGTGTGGTCAGTTGGGGGAGCAGGGGGGTGTGGTCAGTTTCAGTCATTTGCCTTTAATTTGCAGTTGAGCTCTCCATCCTGCCTGTGTAGTGGTGGGTAGGAACTGCCTTCAGGACAGCAGAGGAGTCACATCCTCCTGATGAATCATCACAGTCTAAAGAAATGGCAGCGCACTCTCTCCCTCCCTCCCTCCCTTTCTCTCCTCCCCCTCCCTCCCTCTCTCTCTCTCTCGCCCTCCCTCCGTCCTCCTTCCCTCCCTCTCTCTCTCCCTCTCCCTCCGTCTGTTTGTTTCTCCGTGTCCGTCCCACTCGTACTCGGTGTCTTGCTCTTTATCTTTCTGGCTTCTTGTCATATCAGAGCTGCTCCTGGGGGTGCAGGGGTGGGTCTGCTGCGTTACCCAGCGCTGCTTATTGCCTCCTCATCCCTCCTCATCCCTCCTCGTTCTCCTGCAGATGCCTACATGCCCGTCATACATCCATCTCTCGGGGGTTTTGCTGTCTGTATCTTCACCCT
Organism: Brachyhypopomus occidentalis; assembly: GCA_020368025.1. NCBI lineage: Eukaryota > Metazoa > Chordata > Actinopteri > Gymnotiformes > Hypopomidae > Brachyhypopomus > Brachyhypopomus occidentalis. The sequence goes on from JAGXOD010001380.1 coordinate 602,448, forward strand.
TTCTTTCCTTCACTTTTTACTCCTGGTTAGTTACCCACTCCTCACTCGTGTGCTGTGTGCGAGATCAGAGGAGATCAGAGGAAACTCATATTTGGTTCTGGGACTTTTTTTTATAAGTTGTGAAATGCATGTAACAGGCATGTGAATGTTTCAGAGCTCTTTGTGGGGTGTTGGGGTGGAGAGAAGGGTGTAGCTCGGGGGTGTTGGGTGGAGAGAAGGGTGTAGCTCAGGGGTGTTGGGTTGGAGAGTAGGGTGTAGCTCAGGGGTGTTGGCTTGGAGAGAAGGGTGTAGCTCGGGGGTGTTGGGTTGGAGAGAAGGGTGTAGCTCGGGGGTGTTGGGTGGAGAGAAGGGTGTAGCATACCAGGGGTTAAGCCCCCCCACACACATACCAGGGGTTAAGCCCCCCCCACACACACACACACACACACACACCACGGTGCCTCTGCTTGTTTGTTTTCTAGTGTTTGTTTGGTCCTGTGGTTGGTTCCCTTGCTGCTCCCTCGTTGGGCTTTAGATGGTGGTGGGTGGTGGTGGTGGTGTGGGGAGCTGCTAATTAAATGCTAGATGCCGAGAGAGCTCAACCGAGACGCTCGTGCACCACACACACACACACACACACACACACACACCAGTGTTCCATCACTCTACACACACACACACACACACCAGTGTTCCTCACTCTACACACACACACACACACACACACACCAGTGTTCCTCACTCACACACACACACACACACACACACCAGTGTTCCTCACTCTACACACACACACACACACACACCAGTGTTCCTCACTCTACACACACACACACACACACACACACTACACACACACACACACACACCAGTGTTCCTCACTCTACACACACACACACACACACACACCAGTGTTCCTCACTACACACACACACACACACACACACCAGTGTTCCTCACTCTACACACACACACACACACACCACCGCACACCTACACACACACACACACACACACACACCAGTGTTCCTCCCTACGTGCTCTGAGCGTGTGCCACACACACTGACTGCCCTGTAATCCCACCACCACTGTCTCAGGCGTAAGAGCTCTCAGCCGCCACTGTGATCCCAGCTGTGAGTGCCACTCACACCTTCTCCAGAAGTTCAGGGTCTGTGCTGGCTGTTCGGGTGCTGAAGTGCCCTAGAAGTCCTCGTCATTAGCACATGATGATGAGGAGGATGATGATAATTTTGCTTTGTTGCTATGCGAACTGGGTCATTCTGTGCATTCTGAAGCTTGTCGAGCTGAAGAGCAGGCCTGCTCGTCATGGCGATATCTCCCCTCCTCAAGCAGACAGAGCATTGGCTGGTGCTGGCTCTCTGGGGGAGGGGCCTGGCGCCCCGCTGGGGGAGGGGCCTGGCGCCCCGCTGGGGGAGGGGCCTGCTGTTGTGCTGTTTGCACAGAACTTCACCATGTGGCTGTATCTCTGCTATGTTAAGCCTGGTTTTGCATAGTTGCTCTGATTGGGCCATTTAAGCGTAAACTGCAGTGTTCAGGTTTATTCGTTGGTTGCCAGGGGGCTAGGGTAATTGGCAGGGTTAAACAGTAGGTTGCCGGGGGGGTCGTTTTGTGCTGTTTCAGTCATCCCACTGATTGATTATTATGGGCTGTGGTGACTTTATATTCCGTGTGCTCCAAAACCAAGTGCTTCCTGATCATTTAAATGCAATATAAAACACATTAGCTACATAAGATGCTCTTCTCTTCTCTTTGGACATTAGGAGACTGTCTGTTAAAGTAACTACAGATGAATCTTTAATATCTTGAAAAAAGAAATACTTTGATATTAGGCAGTATTTAAAATTAGCCTTCAATTGCTTCAGGTACTTTGCTGCTCCCACCAAGTGCTTTGAATACAGATCACGGAGATAAATGTGCTGGTTTGCATCATTGTAGGGTGGGGTGGGTGGGTGCGGGGCTGGTGTCCACTGCTGAGGTGGGGTGGGTGGGTGTGGGGCTGGTGTCCACTGCTGATGTGGGTGGTGCTCCTGGAAACACCAGCATGGTTGTGCTGGCACCAAACAGGGTGTGATGGAAGAAAGATGAATTCTCCAAAGTCCTCTCCGTCTTTTGTTCTGACAGGTTGTTTTCTTTCTCTCTCCCTCTCTCTTCCCTTCCTCTGAGGTCAGACCCAGTTCTTCACTCTTGCTTGTCTTTAGACGATGTGTCTTGTCAGAACGCTGCAAAGTCACGAGGTGAAATTGTGCTGACTCCACGATTGCTACTGTCTCGCTCCTTGGAGACGGCGAGCGTGGGTCAGGTGTAGCACGCCGCGCTTCCTCTCACAGCCCCCCCCCACAAACCCCCTGGAGAGGAGGGAAAGTCAGCTCTTGGCTGTTAGCATAATTAGTGTTTGCTTCTCGTGCAGCTGAGAGGGTGTTTAGCGTTTAGCGGAGATGCTGGTTCTCCTTCCGCTTGTGCAGTGGGTGCAGTGGGTGTAGTGGCTGTTGTGGGTGTAGTGGCTGTTGTGGGTGTAGTGGGTGTAGTGGCTGTTGTGGGTGTAGTGGGTGTAGTGGCTGTTGTGGGTGTAGTGGCTGTTGTGGGTGTAGTGGCTGTTGTGGCTGTAGTGGCTGTAGTGGCTGTAGTGGCTGTAGTGGCTGTAGTGGGTGTTGTGGCTGTAGTGGGTGTTGTGGCTGTAGTGGCTGTAGTGGGTGTTGTGGGTGTTGTGGGTGTTGTGGGTGTTGTGGGTGTTGTGGCTGTAGTGGCTGTAGTGGCTGTAGTGGGTGTAGTGGGTGTAGTGGGTGTTGTGGGTGTTGTGGGTGTTGTGGCTGTAGTGGGTGTTGTGGCTGTAGTGGGTGTTGTGGCTGTTGTGGGTGTTGTGGGTGTTGTGGGTGTAGTGGGTGTAGTGGCTGTAGTGGCTGTAGTGGCTGTAGTGGGTGTTGTGGCTGTTGTGGCTGTTGTGGCTGTTGTGGCTGTTGTGGCTGTAGTGGGTGTAGTGGGTGTAGTGGCTGTAGTGGCTGTAGTGGGTGTTGTGGCTGTAGTGGCTGTAGTGTGTTGTGGCTGTTGTGGCTGTTGTGGCTGTAGTGGCTGTTGTGGCTGTAGTGGGTGTTGTGGCTGTAGTGGGTGTTGTGGCTGTAGTGGCTGTAGTGGCTGTTGTGGGTGTTGTGGCTGTAGTGGGTGTTGTGGGTGTTGTGGCTGTAGTGGCTGTAGTGGGTGTAGTGGGTGTTGTGGGTGTCGAGCTTCTTCTCTTCCTCTTTATGCTTTTCCGGTGTAACGTCGCCAACAGAACCCATGGAAACGCGTCCCGTACCCCAGAGTGGAGGCGTTTCCCCTACCGACCTGCGGCTGGACACTGGTCCTCCACCGCTGGTCCTCCATCTTCTGCTGCGCTGTTTTAAACAGCACTCTGCTCTCTTCATCCACACTTCACACACCTGGAGGATGTTGCACGTGTCAACCAACCGCCACTGGACTGATGTTCATTTTGTTGCGAGGGAGTTCATTACAGCCTGAGACGCAGCATGCAGAGAGCATCGCTGCACCCTGCGCACGCGGCGCGTGAAGACGCCAGGCCGGCTTTACACTTAGACTTTCTCATGACGGCACATATGACTTATTTATGTAGGTGAACCACTTTCAGAGCCAAGGAAAACTGAGTCAACTTTATAAAAAATAAAACGCCGGCGCTGGTGTGAGCCGTGCAGGAAATCGCATTAGCAAACCAGCTACCTGCGCCCTCCCTACCGCCCAAACCCCTTCAGTAACACTTCAGATAAGTTAACGAGCCTTTCGAAATGGCTATTCCAAAGATTCGTGTGGATTACGTCTAAAATCCCTTCCCCTTTATGGGGGCCGTGCAATGTTGGATTGAGCTGCGTCATTCCAGGCTAGTGCATTATGGGATTGAGCTCCATCACGGAGTCGGCAGGTGTGGAGAAGAAGCTGTTGTCCTCCTCCCGGCCAGGTGGGACGTCTCCCCTCCAGAGTGACAGCGTTCGTTTGCCTTAACAGCCACCCGCATTATTGGGGAGCCTGGACCATCGTCAGTGTCCTCTGCACAGCTGCAGTAGAGACCTGGTCCCATCGTCAGTGTCCTCTGCTCAGCTGCAGTAGAGACCTGGTCCCATCGTCAGTGTCCTCTGCACAGCTGCAGTAGAGACCTGGTCCCATCGTCAGTGTCCTCTGCACAGCTGCAGTAGAGACCTGGTCCCATCGTCAGTGTCCTCTGCTCAGCTGCAGTAGAGACCTGGTCCCATCGTCAGTGTCCTCTGCTCAGCTGCAGTAGAGACCTGGTCCCATCGTCAGTGTCCTCTGCTCAGCTGCAGTAGAGACCTGGTCCCATCGTCAGTGTCCTCTGCTCAGCTGCAGTAGAGACCTGGTCCCATCGTCAGTGTCCTCTGCACAGCTGCAGTAGAGACCTGGTCGTCTGGCCCCTGATTAACACCAGTGTGTTACATTATACCGTCACTGATGTCTTCATTCTGAAAAGTCTAGTACGTTTGTGTGTTTGAGGTACATTGGGTGTAAATGCTTCAGTATGTGAAACTGTACTGAACTGCGTATTATCCAGTCTGTTATATATATGACCGTTAAACCAGTCAGTATGTGATACTGGGAGCTTTCAGGCCAGACTGAGAGTCGCAGGCGTGTGTGTGTGAGCGTGTGAGCGCGTGTGTGTGTGTGTGAGCGCATGCAGAAAGCTGACTAAGACGTGTGGCTGTAAGTAATCCTGTTCCTGTCGTATCTGTAGGAGTTTCCCAAAGCAGGTGCTGTGTGTGGTGGGTGGGTATTAACCTGCAGGGTGGAGCAGGCAGGAGTGAGCTGGGAGGGAAGTTTGGCTGCCCCCACGCAGGCTGCCCCCACCTCTGGGCCAGAGTGTCTCTCCCTGAGGTGCGTCTGGGTCCAGCGTGTGGCAGGCAGGTGGTGCAGCGCTGTTATGGGGGCTACGTCTGCGGCCTGCTCCTCCGTCAGCCCCGCTCCTCCATCAGCATGCTCTGCACGTCTCTCTCCAGGCTGCCTCTATCTCCCACTAACCCCTCTCCTCTGCACATCTCTCTATCCCCTCACGCTCACGTCTCTCTCATCCCTCACTTCCCTCCTTCTTGCTCTGTTCTTCAGATCTTTTTCCACACACCCTTCTTTTCATCGCTTCTCTCTTTTCCCCTCTTTCGTTCGTTATGTCTTCTCCTCCCTCCCTCTCTCCCTCCCCCTCCCTCCCTCCCCTCTTTTCTTCTCTTTCGCACCCCTAATCTCCTCCCTGTCTCTGATGTCTGCCTGTCTCTCTGCTGGTTTTCCCAGCCCAGAGGCTGAATGGCTGCAGTCACTGCTGTAATTCAGTGGGTTATGTTGGTGCTCTCCTAGGTAATGTGGGAGTGGCTCAGCCCTCGGAGTTCAGGGGGGCAGGACCAGGGCGGCCAGACGTCCAATCACACGGGGCGTAAGAGCAGTGAGCTCTGGCTCTGCCCCTTGAACGTGGGCGTGCTGTGAAGGCTGCCAGTCAGCCCTACAGTTGAGTTGTGCGGTAGGAATTCCTGGATTAGTCCTGAAGGCACTTCGCTGTTCCTTTGCAGCTTTTATCAGTTAAACTGATTCCTGGGAAAATCCCTGGAGTTTAAATTGAAATGAAAGTGAGTGCCTGGAGCTCACTGGGATCTTGACTACGACTCCCAGCATGCTTAGTGCCAGGCTGTCGGCGACAGCAAAACTGCAGCCGCTGCTAAACACTCCTGCGGTGCTGGATCGCAGCCCGAGAGGCTAACGACGCTTCCCAGGAGACCGAGACGCGCCACCTTAGCAGAGCTGAGCCGCACTGGTATCCCAGGGAAACCGGACTTGCCCTTCTCAGCAGGGATTAGGCAGAACCGGGCCCACTAGCCGCCGCTTGCTTCTGTATGAAAAGCTGAATTTCTTTGCCATTATGACGCAGCATAAAAATGCCATCGGATAAAGAAGCCTGTAAAGTCCGTCGTATAAAATTTATTTACTTATTTACATACTCTGTACTTCCCACTTCCAGTGAAGCTTGTGTTTTAGGGGAGAGGCGGTGCTTGGTCCAAATTAGCATAACGTTAGGGGAGTTTCAGTCATTAACCCTCCCAGCTTTGTGGCAAATAATTAACAGCCACAGTTTTGGGGAAATAAAGTGATGAAATGCCAGTCGTGGAGTCTGTGTGATGTCCAAGGCAACTCTGAGTCTTAACACGTCTGCTGACCTCTAATTTCCATCTTCCATGTCATGATCTTCCATCTTCCCCCCCCCCACTCGATTCAATTCAGGGTAGCTTTATTGGCATGACTATCAGGTAACAATAATATCAGTAGTAACAGTAAGTGTAGTATATAATATTACGAGGTCTCTCTCTCAACTCGCCCCACTGCTGCGTCTGACGTGCGTCGTTTCGCCCTCTGTGTCACACACACACAGGCCAGGCTGCACGGCTGTTAGTTCTGTGCCTCTGAACTGGAGTGTTTGATTTAAAGATGCACACTGGGATATCCTGTGGTAATATTTAATGAAGCCCTGCATGTGGAATGTTCTGTTGTGGGGTTTCATCTCTCCGTTGCTCTCCCTCTCTCTTCCTCCTCTTCCCCTCTGCCTCCCTCCTTCTCTCCCTCCCTCCCTCTCTCTGCCTCTCCATGTGTTTTGCTGATTGCCCCACACATGCGTTCCCTCTGCTTCCATCCTTCTCTCTTCTGTAGCAGTTTCAGAAAGTTCCGGAGAAGATGGCGCTGCTGAATTACACTTCACAGAATTAATGATGTATATGCGATCTCTGCGTTTTCCTTTACGCTCGCATCTCCTTGTTCAGAATGCTGAAAATAGGGATTTTTCTACATGTTTTATCTCAGCAAGCATCTGTCAGATGGGCTAAAGGCCCAGCTGGGTGGTTGTTTGATTCAATTATAAATACTTACCCTGCCTGTGTAGCTGTGTTTTAAGGGCCTTTTAAGCACTGCTAGCACCATGCTGCCACACCCAACACGACACTACCGTGTGTGCTAAAAGTGTCCCGTAAAGTGTCCCGTAACCTGAGCCCTGTTGCCTTCGCCTATGTCCGTGCGCTTTGCTGGGCGGTGCGTTGGGGACCAGGATGCAGATGAGTGTCTGTTCCTGCATGAGGGGCGCAGAGTAACGCCCCACGAGTTGGTTAGGGCTCCGCCCAGAGCCTGGGTTCTGCAGGAAGTGCCTTCACCAGCAGCTCCACCTGCGGCTCTCTCCACCTGCGAGGGTCTGTGTGGTGCATGCCACGCCCACTAGCTCTCCCACAGAACACCTGGGCGCTGTCGTAGGGTGGTGTGTGTGTGTCAGTGTGTTCACTCGCACTGCCACGAGGTTGTTTTTTTTTTCCCTCCTACTTTGCCTGTAAGCAAGACAGCTCTTTACACACTGCTGTGGGGCGGGGATGTAACACACCTACGCTTGGGCTTGAGGGCTTGAGGATTCTTCTCCAGTTGCTTCGTGATGGTCCTCCGTGTGAGATGAGCACACTCGGCTCCGTCTGGACCCTCGTCCGCGCTTTACACTATTATTCTTTCTTTTTCTGATTATGATCCGTGTGTATCAGCAGTAGTGGCAGTGATGTAGCAGAGCGGTGGAGCGGGTCTGTTTGGCCCAGGGTGACAGGCGTTGGGGACAGAACCCTGGAGCACTGGGGAGGGATGGGGATGTCATTACCCACATCAGACACTGCCACTCAGGGCTGGAGCCAGGAGGGACAGCAGCAGAGTGTGTGTGTGTGTGTGTGTGTGTGTGTGTGTGTGTGTGTGTGTGTGTGTGTGTGTGTGTGTGTGTGTGTGTGTGTGTGTGTGTGTGTGTGTGTGTGTGTGTGTGTGTGTGTGTGTGTGTGGGGGGGCTGTCTGGTTGGGTTTTTTACGCTCTCCCTCTCTCTCCTCCCTCCTCACAGTGTCCTGACTCCACGTGTAAGCAGGACCTGTTGGCCTACCTGCAGCGTATCGCGCTCTACTGCCACCAGCTCAACATCTGCAGCAAGGTGAAGGCTGAGGTGCAGAACCTGGGAGGAGAACTGGTCGTGTCCGGGGTGAGTATCCGCCTCCTCCACCTCCTCCACCTCCTCCTCCTCCACCCGTCCCTGCCGCGTGCTGAACCGATGTACACAGCTCCCCTCTTTGTTCTCCTTGTAGTGCCAGTTCTTGATCACAGGTGGAATTGAGTGAGTTACTTTTCTCTGGTTGTTCTGCTTTTCAAAGCCAGTGCATCTCTTTCATTGCGACTTCTTTTATGCCTTAGATGTAATTGCTTATTTAATAATCTTTGTTATTGCTTCCCACGGGTTGTTTTATGATTTGAGCCGGTGACTCCGATGCAGCTCTGATTACAAGTGTCTGCCTCTTCTGGGTGAACACCACCAGTTCCCAACGCTGCTCCCATATGTGCCGTGTGCTTCATCGTTTCATTTCTGTTCTTTTGAGCAGACACTCCCACGTTACACGCACCACCACCCTCACACCCTCTTTCACTTTCTCACACCCTCTTTCACTCTCTCACTCCCTCTTACACTCTCTCACTCCCTCCCTCTTACTCTCTCACTCCCCCTCTTTACACTCTCCATGTCTGCCCCCACACACACACACACACACACACACACACACTGAACCTCAGGACCGCGACCTTAATGACTCTGTTGGAAGCAAACGTGGCCAGTGTTGAACGCTCACCCCTCTCCTCCAGGCTTGTGCTGACCCGAAAACTCCCACGATAATCACCTTGCCCAATCCAGCTGTTCTGCTCCTCACATGTCTGTGTCTCTTTGGCAAAAAAGTAAACTAGCGCTTAAGATATTTAGTATTCATTTAAACATGGGACCTACCTGACTGATAAACTGTTAAAGAACATTTTTATATATATTATATATATCTATAACTCCTATACACACACACACACACACACACACACATATATATACACTATATATAATATATATAACTCCTCCCAGTTCTACAGCACTGCAGTCAAACTGTTTCTGTATTACGTTTCTCTTTTTTCAGGCTGGGCATGAAATCGAGCATATTGAGTGTAAAAGATACAAACCGATATTAAATACATCTGTAGGCTTATATACTGACACTATTGTTTATCACTTTTATGGACACTGTAATGATTCATGCTAGTAATTACACGTAGCTGTGTGTTTGAAATATTCCACAGGACGGTGAACAGAGGCTGCGTTCAGCTCATTGATGCGTGGAGACCCCTTCAGCACTGCGTAGGATAATAAATGTCACGTCTTGCCAGTTGGCAGTAATTAAGCTCTGAATCTTCCCACCTAAGCTCATGTTTTGGAGGAAGAGAACAGAATCCACAGCACAGTTCCTCCTGCACCTGTTAGCTGGGTGACCTCACATTACCTCACCTCACATTACCTCACCTCAAGTGTGCTAAATCACTCCAGCTGTCACTCTTGTTCGCTGCTGCTCACACGTCACCTGCGTCTTCCATGCGTCACCGTGGTGAGGACAGTGACGTGTGGTCTGAGCATGTGACGTGACTGACGTGAGCTGTTGTGTACATCTCTGGAGACTATCCTACCGCAAACGTGCGCCTTCTTATCATTAGTTCTTTGGCATTGTACAAAGTGTTTGCACATGTGGCAACACGGCTGGGTTCTGGTATCGAGGACGCTGTGCGCTATTGGCTGCCGCTTCTCTGGTGTGTGATTGGCTGCCGCTTCTCTGGTGTGTGATTGGTCGTGTAAGACTTGTACCTGTGTTAAAAATTGTGAGGCGACCTTGGGTATCTTGAAAGGCGCTGTATAAATGGAGTCAGTCATTCATGTGTTTAGACTGTGCTGTGACTTCTGTTTACCTGCTGTACATTTGTGTTTAAACAAGTGAAGTCAAGCACACACTTACAGTGGTTAATGAGATGTGCGTCTCATTCTGTGTGTATAAATGGGGAGAAACAGTGGGACTGATGTATCCGCACACACAGCTCTATCGTTTTATTCTCATGGATCACATCACGGTGGAGGCCGGTGGAGACGTGACTAGATTGGATTTTCTGCCGTCAGTCCTACTTTTTCACGGCACCACCAATCGCATTCAGTGCCTTTAATCCCACAGTGAAATCACACCGTGTCCAGTTGTGCTTGTGAAGCCCAGAGCATCTGAAATCGCGTCTGCTGGACGTCCCCTGCAGGGACGTCCGATCCATGAATGTCTTCTACAGCATCGGTCTCCTCCTCTGCTAGTTCTCTTGTTGTGTTTTGGGTTCTTCACTGATGGTCTGGGCGCTATGCGCATGGATCTTCGTTCCGTAGATGCTCTTGTGGGTTTCTGATGGTGTGAGGTGGATCTGCTGTCACACAACCCTCTCGTGTAGACCTGCTGTCACACAACCCTCGTGTAGACCTGCTGTCACGTAACCCTCGTGTAGACCTGCTCTCAGTGAAGGTCTGTCATTTCCCACTGTGGACCAGTAATGGTGGAGGTTTTTTCTTCTTTTACCACAGCTCAACTCCTCCAGCAGCCATCGTCATGTAGTCCCTGATGTTGCAGACAGGTTTGGACCAAAGTTTGTACTCGTCCCAGCCCCAGAGGGAGCTGGTTCAGGCTGGCCCAGTACTAACACCATGTCCTTGTCTCCTTCTCCAGCTGGACAGCGCCATGTCTCTGATCCAAGCCGCCAAGAACCTGATGAATGCGGTGGTGTCCACGGTCAAGGCCTCCTACGTGGCGTCCACCAAGTACCAGAAGTCTCAGGGCATGCAGAACCTCAACATGCCTGCCATCTCCTGGAAGATGAAGGCCCCTGAGAAGAAGCCCCTGGTCAAGCGCGAGAAGCAGGATGACGGCCAGACCAACAAAGTGAAGAGATCTTCTCAGAAAAAGCAGATCAACCCTGTTCAGGCTTTGAGCGAATTCAAAGCCATGGACAGCATTTAAGCGTCCCCTGATCCTCAGTATTCACTCAGTGTCTCCCAGTGCTCGTCCTGAGGGTCCCACCGCCCTGCTCTGTGTTGGCCCTGTTTTCACACACACACACACACACACACACACACACACACACACACACGATCACCTCTTCATCTGATGTGCCGATTCAGCCATTGAGTTTGGGGAAACCTGTGCAGCTCTGCAGGGTAGTGGCTCCCTGAGGAATCACTGCCATTGCTCACTCTGGAGATGTGTAGGCATCTCCCTGCCTGCCGCGTTTGCAAGGCGTGCGCTCGAGAACACTCCCCTGCCACTCTCTCCTGCTGCTGTTCACTGAGGATCAGACGCTCCCGTTTCTGTTGATTCATGCGACTCATTTCAGCAGTCATTGATTTCTCACTGTTTCCCATGACACAAGCGACCGAAATCTTTTCAACTCTGTGCTTTGTCATCTGAGCTCTTCTGGAAGTTTACGTCTCTCTCTCAAACACATCCAGGATCCTTTGTTATTCCCTCGTCTGGTCTGTCAGACTTCCTTCCATGCGTGTTCTCCTGTAGATTTCAGACCTCTGCAAACTCATGCATGCCCTACTGTATCACATGGTCATTCCTGCGTGTTTAGGCCTGAACCTCTCGAGGGGACGGAGCACGGGTGTTGGGTTTTAATCCTACGACCAAATCAACATATTTCCTGCTTCTAATAAATGTTGCTAATATTTTATATTAACCGTTGCTTTAATACCTCTGAAGTGACACAATTTAAGAGCATAAAGTTTAATTCCACTACATATGATTTATTATTGTAGTTTTTTATATATATATAAAGTACTCAACCCACAGTTCTTGTTTGCGTGATCAATTATTTGAGCGTGCTTTGCTTTCCCAGCTGCGTCACGTGTGAGATAAGGCCCTCCAGCCTTAGAGGGGGGGAGGGGGGGTAGTAAGGCCCATCGCCCCTTCCCCCGAGGTAGACGAGGTCCCTGAGAGGCAGCATGAGGGCTCCCCCACCCCCCCACCCCTAAAAGGCCATACAGGGGCTGGGAGTGTCCCACAGTCTCCTCCAGAGAGAAACCGAGCTCCATTGGCCATAAATGAGGCCAAGCATCCCAGACGGGCCGCGACCACGGTCAGCCCCACCAGCCCACCTGCCCCGTCAGTCCTCCGCTCACAGGCGTGAGGGAGAAGCAGCCCAGTGGCGCCCTGGCTCTGTACATCCAGTGGGCGTATGAGGAGGAACAGTGACTTCTGCCAGAGCTTCTCCGGCTCTAATGTTGGGGCGTCGCTGAGGTGAGCGATGAACGTGTGGCCCAGGTTGGAGTCTCGGGAGCGTCAGTGAGTCAGGACCTGACGTAGCACAGCCTTCTCCTCCAGGCCTCAGTCAGGACCTGACGTAGCACAGCCTTCTCCAGGCCTCAGCCAGGACCTGACGTAGCACAGCCTTCTCCTCCAGGCCTCAGCCAGGACCTGACGTAGCACAGCCTTCTCCAGGCCTCAGTCAGGACCTGACGTAGCTCAGCTTCCTCCTCCAGGCCTCAGCCAGGACCTGACGTAGCTCCAGACTCCTCCTCTTTTAGGCTTTCTGCAGGATCAGCCTGGAGTTCTGCATTTCTTTTCGTTCTTTCTCCAAGGGTTTGGGGTTCAGTTGCTTCCATTGCTATGTAAACGTTTTGAGGTGTGATATTTTCTTGTCTGTGAACGTTAGATTTGTATCGAACGAAATTTTGCTTTGCTGTGATCACCTTGGTTGAAACCTGGAACTTTATATTTTTCACATGTACTTCATGTAAAAATGAAACAAAAACAATAAATACGACAAATTCCATGTTTTCTCTCACTTTCAAACTTAATATTTTTAATACAGAGTAGATATTTAGCTTGTGTATTTGAGACACGATTTTGCGAACTTCATTCGAGGGGAGAAGTTTTGTCTCTTCTGTGGGTTTGCACTGTGTTGGGCTTGAGTAATGACCTTTTGATCATGAGTAATGATCACGTGTGCCATCATTTACCTCAGCAGTCCATACTTCAAATTTCCCAGCATGTGGGGCACGTTGGGAAGTTCCATAGGGTCACTGGGACGTTTGGGACTCATGGGGTGACGGTTTTTACACAAATTAACTTGTGTAGCTTGTTAATTTTATGGATTTGGGACTATTTGTGTGTGTGTGATAGAATTACCTGTCTCAATCATTTAATACTGGTCACTTAAAATCATTTAATTCCTTAAAAATATTCCCACTGTAATTGGGTGCAGTGAAATGACTAGCGTATTTCACCAGTGTACCAGTGTACACATTTGTATATGTTGTATTCGTATCATATTAAACCTGTTTTTATATATGAATTTTGGTTCCTTTTCTGCACTGCTGGTTTGCTGGGGGAAAGCGTGTTAGGTCCGTGAAAACTATCTGGGTGATCATGTTCTGGGAAGCTCAGTGTACCCTGGGGCAGAACTGCTCAAGGAAATGTAACCTTTACCTGAGGTAAAAAAAAAAAAACTCCAAACCTCCATCACCCACTGATGTGACACCCCTGCGTTTAACACACTGCTATGGCACAGGAACCCTGCACAGAGTGTTCTTAGGCTGGTGGAAGTGGGAACACACACACACTCACACTCTGCAATCCTCCTTCTGGTATATCTAGCTATAGCTCAGTCTCAATGGGAGCAGCAGCGTCCTGCCCTCCTGTCCTGGTGGTCTCAGCATCCTGTCCTGGTCTGGTCCTGTCCTGGTGGTCTCGGCGTCCTGCCCTCCTGTCCTGGTGGTCTCGGCATCCTGCCCTCCTGTCCTGGTGGTCTCGGCGTCCTGCCCTCCTGTCCTGGTGGTCTCAGCGTCCTGTCCTGGTGGTCTCAGTGTCCTGCCCTCTTGTCCTGGTGGTCTCTCTTTACAATGGAAATTGTGAAGCTAATTTCTCTTGGGCTGGTGTATGAAGGCCAGTCCACTTTTGTCTTATGTGGAGATGTTCATCTTTGTAAGGATGACTAAGCCATTTGGCCCTTGGTTACGTGTCTTCACCACAGTGAAATGGGAAACCATGGGTGCATTTTTTAAAGGTCGTAGAAAACATCTAAATGTATTACATCATTAAGCCGATTTCTTTCAGATTTTTTGCCAAGGATTCCAGTGGAGTGTACAGACCTGCTCCCGTGGGAGGTCTATCAAACAAGACTGACTTGAGGCTTTGCTTCGTGTCTCTAAAGCAGGAGCACTTCTGTCATGAGTACATGCCTAAAGAGGAGTAATAAGCTTTATTTGTATAGCACCTTTCATACATTCATGCAACTCAAAAGTGCTTTACAGAATTTATAGACATTATTACAATGAATAGAAGAAAACAAAATGTAATCAAATAAAATGATAAATCATAGAATTTCTGAAAATGACTGAAATGTCTGATAATCTAGCGTTGATGTATGCAAGTTTCTCATCAGCAGGAGCGAGCATGTCTCGGACCGTAGCGATATTTCAAAGGTGATTGTAAGCTGTACTGCACATAGTCATGATGTGAGATTTAAAGCTGAGCTCATTATCAAGTGACACCCAAGTTCTTAAAACATTGTTTGGCTTTCAGATTAATTTGATTTAAATGTGTCTGAACAGAATTTCTTTGTGAATCACTGCTAAGAACTAAGAACCTGTCTTTATTCACACAGTGAGCTAATGTGATTTTAGGGCTTTAGGATCTAAATAAATGTAAAGTTGAGTGTCATCTGCATATTGATGACTAGTACCATGTTTGTTAATGATATGTGGTAACGGAAGCGTATATGGGTTGAACAGTAAAGGCCCAAGAATTGATCCTTGGGGGACCCCACAAGTTATATTTTGATGTGTGGATGAAGTACCTAATGCAACATAGTAATCGCGCCCATTTATATAATATCTAACCCAGTCTAAGACTAAGGCCACTAAGGCCTACCCAGTTCTGGAGTCGATACAGAAGGATTTCATGATCAACTGTGTCAAGCGTCGCTTGAATCCAATAGATAAAGGACTGAGAGTTTAACCGCATCTTTATTCACTTAACTAGTGTTGTTTCAGTGCTGTGGAGGCCTCTGACATTTAGTAGTGGAGCTGCACAATCCATCACCATAGAGACTTCAACAAGGACAAGTTTGGAATTGGCATCATCAGTTCAAAATTGGTATTTTGGCCAACAACGTCCATAATAATGTCCACCAGATTAACGCTTCACTTTAAATGAATCTTCACTTGGGTGCTGTCACGGTAACATATTAGAGGTGATTTTGTTTTTCTTCTGTAAAGTGTTTGGAGTCATTTGTACATCAGATTTAATGTGATTTTTTATTTTATTTTGCGGTTTACTCATTAAGCAAAGTATCTGCTGTAGCCATGTCAACACCTGAGAGGTTAAAGCGAAATGTTCCAAAGTTGTTTTTGTCCGTCATCAAGAGCAGTGCATGTTTACTGAAATTGTGATGTCCATCTAGTACATGGCTGTGTGAATGTAATGATCCATTTTTAGATTGTAACATGTCCTACACCCACTGCACTTCAAGCAGATGAGTTTGAACTTGCTGTAAAATTCAAGAACGATAGTTTTTATATCATTATGGGGCCACAAGATGCTACTTGTGTTTTTGTAATGGCCCAAAAAATTCAATATTGTTACAGCCCTAATACGTGGTGTTGATCTGCCCCTGGTGGGCCTGTGTACAGACCCGTGTTCACGCTGTCCTCGCGCTCAACCCTGTAATCACGGCTCTGCTCTGACTGCACCACAAAGCCAGTTGTCATTTTGAAGACTGCAGTTTTTATCGTTTCGGGCCATGTTGCTAATTTCAATTGCTGTGTATCAAAAGCGCCGTATACTGATGTGGGCTCAGGGGTGGCGTGTCCTGCTCTGCTGTGACAGACGGACCTTTTCAGAGGAATGTCAGGAGAAGTGACACCAGTGAAGAAAGCGCGTTTGCACAGCCGATACTCAAGCTGTCGAATCCTTAACTAAATGTCACCAATTGGCACAACTCCCACACACCCAGAACCTCACTTCATCATACAGTTATTATACGCTTCTCTGTTTAAATATTATGATTTTTTTTTGTCTTGTGTAACTTATTTTTTTTCTTATGTTTTGCAAAACTCTTCCCTTTATCCTAGTGTGTGTGTGTGTGTGTGTGTGTGTGTGTAAAGAGAGCTGTCCAGGTGAGCTGGCCTGCCAGTGTCTGAGGTGAGGGGCTGCTCCCGTAGTCCTGCCCCCACGCTCCTGTTCCCCACACTCCTCTGCTCCCGCTCCTGTCCCCACACTCCTGCTGCTTTCCCCACGCTCCTGTCCCCACACTCCTGCTCCTTTCTCCACACTCCTGTCCCCACACTCCTGCTCCTTTCCCCACACTCCTGTCCCCACACTCCTGCTGCTTTCCCCACGCTCCTGTCCCCACACTCCTGCTTCCACTCCTTTCCCCACGCTCCTGTCCCCACACTCCTGCTGCTTTCCCCACGCTCCTGTCCCCACACTCCTGCTGCTTTCCCCACGCTCCTGTCCCCACACTCCTGCTTCCACTCCTTTCCCCACGCTCCTGTCCCCACACTCCTGCTTCCACTCCTTTCCCCACGCTCCTGTCCCCACACTCCTGCTTCCACTCCTTTCCCCACACTCCTGTCCCCACACTCCTGCTTCCACTCCTTTCCCCACGCTCCTTTCCCCACGCTCCTGCTCCTGTCCCCACACTCCTGCTTCCACTCCTTTCCCCACACTCCTGTCCCCACACTCCTGCTCCTGTCCTCACACTCCTGCTTCCACTCCTTTCCCCACGCTCCTGTCCCCACACTCCTGCTCCTGTCCTCACACTCCTGCTTCCACTCCTTTCCCCACGCTCCTGTCCCCACACTCCTGCTGCTTTCCCCACGCTCCTGTCCCCACACTCCTGCTTCCACTCTTTTCCCCACGCTCCTGTCCCCACACTCCTGCTTCCACTCCTTTCCCCACGCTCCTGTCCCCACACTCCTGCTTCCACTCCTTTCCCCACGCTCCTGCTCCTGTCCCCACACTCCTGCTTCCACTCCTTTCCCCACGCTCCTGTCCCCACACTCCTGCTTCCACTCCTTTCCCCACGCTCCTGCTCCTGTCCCCACACTCCTGCTTCCACTCCTTTCCCCACACTCCTGCTTCCACTCATTTCCCCACGCTCCTGTCCCCACACTCCTGCTTCCACTCCTTTCCCCACGCTCCTGTCCCCACACTCCTGCTTCCACTCTTTTCCCCACGCTCCTGTCCCCACACTCCTGCTTCCACTCCTTTCCCCACGCTCCTGTCCCCACACTCCTGCTTCCACTCCTTTCCCCACGCTCCTGTCCCCACACTCCTGCTTCCACTCCTTTCCCCACGCTCCTGTCCCCACACTCCTGCTTCCACTCTTTTCCCCACGCTCCTGTCCCCACACTCCTGCTTCCACTCCTTTCCCCCCACGCTCCTCCTGTCCCCACACTCCACTCCTTCCCCACACTCCTGCTCCTGTCCTCACTCCTGCTTCCACTCCTTTCCCCACACTCCTGTCCCCACACTCCTGCTCCTTTCCCCACACTCCTTTCCCCACGCTCCTGTCCCCACACTCCTGCTTCCACTCATTTCCCCACGCTCCTGTCCCCACACTCCTGCTCCTGTCCTCACACTCTTGCTTCCACTCCTTTCCCCACACTCCTGTCCCCACACTCCTGCTCCTGTCCTCACTCCTGCTTCCATTCCTTTCCCCACACTCCTGTCCCCACACTCCTGCTTCCACTCCTGTCCCCACGCTCCTGCTCCTGTCCCCACGCTCCTGTCCTCACGCTCCTGCTTCCATAGTTTGATGTTTGCTTCATAGGTTTGGATGTGACATTAACTGGGCTTCCACCAGTATGTGAGCGGCTGATGGTTTGAATGGCGCAGTCTGGATGGACACCTGTGGGTTTGGACACCTGGCTGCCGGTCTGGGGGGGGTAGACTGCCATGTCTGCCTGCAGGGGGCGCTGTGAGCAGGACGATGCTCTTGGCCTGCACGGCGTAAAGCTGTAAGTTATCCTGCAGCTTTTCATTTATTTTATTTACTCATTTTAAATTTACGATTCCAGCACATGTATGGAAAAAACATAAATAAATCTGTCCAGGGTTGAATTATAGCTGGTGTGTGTGTGATGGGGAGGCCCGTCGCTGCGAGGGGTTCTTACGTAACTGCGTTATTATTGAAGCAGTGTGATGCACTCTGAGGTTTGCCAGGATTTGCAAGGGTTGCATGCATGACTAATGAACTCATCCCCGTTCAGCTCTGCTGCCTGTCCAACACTCATCGTAGTTGAATATGAAACATTCAGTAATAATAATAATAGCTATACGCCTGTCGTATAAATTTGACAGCAATTTGCTCAGGATGTCCCAGATCACGTTTGCTGCATTTGCAGTTCTGGTCGTGCACACCTGGACCATTTTGGTTAACATGCAGGTTCCTGAGTGACTTGTGTTTAAATGTATTCAAGGTCGACCTCTGACCCTGCGTCTGAAGGCTGCATGGGTTAGATAAGCTCAGCGCTACAGGCGCTCTGATTGGTTGAACAAAGCTCATCTCGTCAGGTGGTTGATTGGGCGTGTTTGGCTCTGCACGAAAGTGGTACATCGGGCACGTTTCTCCAACATGTACGCCAAGCAGGGGTTATTAATGTTTACATTTCATAATGTTTATAAAAAGTATATCAAATGAACAACATGCAGTGTGTGTGAACGCACCTCGATGGCACCCATCAGATTTATGAGAATTCAACCTCACAGTACAATTGAATCCAAAAGTAATCCAGCTCTCCTCTCGTGTTCCTGACGCTCGTGTCATCACGCTGGTTTAGTATGCGTACATGAGAGGGTACGTGGAGCAGGGGGGTGTACAGGAGCCAGGTGACCTCTGCAGCTGCCAGGGGTCACAGGGTCAAACCTCCCCATCCCCCGAGCCTCCCTCCATGTGGATGCAGGCGTCGCCGTGGAGACCCCCACCTGAACTTTGCTGGCGCTGTGAAACAGAGCAACTCTCACTTGACTGGATTTGTTATTCAGAATTGCAGAACTGGGTTTTCCATCTCGTTAATTTCTACGTTTCCTTCAGTGTTTTGTGCCAATGCATTAATATTTTAATACATTTTAATTTTAATATTTTATCAAAGAGTGCTGCCCCCACCTTAGTTGTGAGGAGTCGTGGCTAAGCCCGGGTCATGGCCGCCTGTGTTAAACCCTGCGGTTTGCTCTTCCTAATGCATTACGATGGTACAACACTGGGTATTCGCCTTCAATCCTCTAGTGCAGGCAGGCCATTGGGGTGATGACCAGTTTCTTCCCAGGGGTGTGTGTGTGTGTGTGTGTGTGTGTGTGTGTGTGGTGTGTGTGGTGTTCCACCGTACAAAAACGAGTTTCCCAAACATCAACACCACCTCTGCTCTGGTGTCTGCTGTGAGGACTATTATGAAAGGCATTACAAAAGACAAATGCTTTCTTTGTTTTTTCTTTATTCACCTCAATTTAACATTCCTGTATCTACACAGATGTCTCTGCTACTGCTACCCTCTGTGGTGTGTTCATACCTGAGACATGGGGGCAGATTGCTTTTACTCCAGATACAGTTTCACCTCAAACTCCCATGGGCCCACCTGTCATCCAACTCCCATTCAGCTCTGAGATCAACATGACATGATTGGTTGAAATATGATCAATCAAAACAAGGTGTTGCCTGACACAGTGCTCTCTGCGCTCCCCTCCTGGGTTATAAGCAATAATTCCCGCCCCTGATGGCTATGAACAGAAAAATGTCAGAGAAGTATTAATGTTCAGTGGGGAAGGGAAGGAGAGACGGCAGACTGCAGTTCCAGGTTATGGACGGACTGTAATGGCGGTTCGGAGAGTCATGGTTGTCGTTTATGTATTTACCGTATGAATTTTATGCTACAGTTAGATTTTACTCTGGCATTTTGTAACATTTATTACTATAAAATATCACTATTTTGATCACACTGGTCACATCGATCACTTGGGTCACTGTTTCTAAACGAGCGATTCAAAGTCGACACCCACTATAGGCTCGCTCTCGTGTACTTCAGCTCATTCATATGGACAAACTGAAGACATCCAGTAACACAGCTGTAAGGCCGCGCTTGGACCCACCCCAAACGCTGATCTTATTTATCTAACACTTTGTTAAATTAGGCTTAAGTGCTTTACAAAACGATACGGCAAAACTAGAATAAAATCAGATATCAAAGCAGAAATCCGAGTTCCACAGACGGACCACTTACGGCGGGGCGGTGCTGGTGCCCGCGGTGCTGGTGCCAGACTGGACGCCGTGGACGTTCCTCACAGCCGCGAGAACGCGCTCTGCCGCGGGGAGTTAGAAAAGTGTTTACATCGGACGACACTGCTTTAAAGATGTATTGCACCGAAAATGCGGCTAACAATATTATTATTATTATTATTATTATTATTATTATTTTATTCAATAATTCCATGTATTTGACACGTGGTCAGGTCTCTCTGCGCTTGCTGCCCCTTGATAGATTGGACGTTTCAGTGCCAACGATGACGGAAGCCAGCAGCGCGCGTTTGGCATGCGCCGAATTGATGGCGAATCAGTGCGTTCACACAGCGCTCCTCAACATTCGCGCTACTTATTTGTTGTTGCTGGAGTGGTCCGGTTAATTTTGCTCTAAAATAGCCCTCCTTTCTGATTTGGATTTTGCGCCCTGCGTCTCGCCTGTCCCGTCGGGGAGAGGGTAGGCTTCCTTAGGGTGTCGCCAGGGCTTTCGCTGACTCCGAAACAGACGTGCTGAAGCGGCTTTTTTTAGAGGAGGCTTTTCTTCGCCACCTACGCAGGTGTGCTGTTCCAGCACTGGGAAAACTGTAGCGTTCAATTAAGCACATTGCGCAGTACAAGATTAGCTGCTGGGACGTTCTTACCATTAAACTGTGAAAAACAAACATTTCGTTGCTGTGTAGGTTACGTCTGATCTCGTTTAGTCGTATCAGTGCCGTTGAAAACGTATTGTACGCAATCTGTTTCTCCAGCGGAATGGGACCAAAATGCAGAGGCTGGCTGCGCTCTGGCTATGTGCGCATGTACATAATTACGGAGAGGAAACCGTCGCAAACGGCACACCTAAACACAACGCTTAGGATTCGGATTTTACATTTGGTTAATTGTGTGTGTGTGTGTGTGTGAGTGACACTGTGTGTCTCCTGCGTTTAACACCTCTAGCTCGTAAAGTAAAACGCCATTATTGCGCTTCATGTTTGCCAATGTTCATTAAAAACGAACAAGTCTACTGTCTGATGGAACTGCTTGAAGGACAGAGGGGGAGATTCAACCCTGTGGATACACGTCCTGTGGATACTTCAGCTAATGGAGCGTAATGGCCAACTGCTGTGGAGGGCGGATATTTTGGAGACCTACTGTAAACTCCAGCATGGCCGTCCACACAAGCATGGAAGCCATAACCTGCAGCGTAATGCACTTCAGCTGTGGGGTTTACAGCTGCATGTAAACCCACATCATGTTTAATGGTGTTATTTGGCCACTGGGTAATTTGCTGGCCTGTATTTTTGAGGTACGGTCGTTAATTATACGGTATGGCGTTTTCTGACAGTTCAGGGTTTGGCGCTAAACGTAACTGGATCTTCAGGACCCAGAACGCGGACCCGACCTGCTGAGCCCTTCACCATGAGCCAGATTCAGCCTTCCAACACGAGAGAACACAGCCTCACCACAGAGCTGGACCCAACGAGGGAGATCAGCCTCAGCAGGGGTGTGGGGGCGGGGCTATGGAGCTATGGGGTTGGGGTGTGGGGGCGGGGCTATGGAGCTATGGGGTTGGGGTGTGGGGCTATGGAGCTATGGGGTTGGGGTGTGGGGTTGGGGCTATGGAGCTATGGGGTTGGAGTGTGGGGGTGGGGCTATGGAGCTATGGGGTTGGAGTGTGCGGTTGGGGCTATGGAGCTATGGGGCAGGGGTGTGGGGGCGGGGCTATGGAGCTATGGGTCAGGGGTGTGGGGGCGGGGCTATGGGGTGGTAGGGGTGGGCATGTTTTTCACAGTTCCGTCAGTCATGCTCTTCAAACAAATCAAGACACCAGACAGACGTGACAAGGGCGTTACCTGCTGCTAGCTTGTAGTTTATGAAACCATGAAGCTTAAAAAAAATAAAAGCCTACTTGTGAGAATTTGGGGGATGGCGAACACACACACACTCGCTCATATACACAAATATACACATGCTTAGCTGTAGTCAAAATCCATCCAAACTCCACAGGAGATCAGGGAGCTCACGGCATGAGCAATTCACAGAGTCTGAGAATGTCACCCAGGGGTGAAGCCAAAACGTTCTAAAATGCACTTATGGTGGATGCACTAACCCCTCCTGCGTGTCTGATGCACTAACCCCTCCTGCGTGTCTGATGCACTAACCCCTCCTGCGTGTCTGATGCACTAAACCCTCCTGCGTGTCTGATGCACTAACCCCTCCTGCGTGTCTGATGCACTAACCCCTCCTGCGTGTCGGATGATGCACTAATCCCTCCTGCGTATCTGATGCACTAACCCCTCCTGCGTGTCTGATGCACTAACCCCTCCTGCGTGTCTGATGCACTAACCCCTCCTGCGTGTCTGATGCACTAACCCCTCCTGCGTGTCGGATGCACTAACCCCTCCTGCGTGTCTGATGCACTAACCCCTCCTGCGTGTCTGATGCACTAACCCCTCCTGCGTGTCTGATGCACTAACCCCTCCTGCGTGTCGCAGCAGAATCCATCACGGCTGCTGTGCAGACGGAAAGAGCAGGTGAGGGTCCTCTGTCCTCACCAACGCGTGCGTCCACCTGGACTAACTCTGTCCTCGCCAACGCGTGCGTCCGCCTGGACTAACTCTGTCCTCACCAACGCGTGCGTCCACCTGGACTAACTCTGTCCTCACGCGTGCGTCCACCTGGACTAACTCTGTCCTCACCAACGCGTGCGTCCGCCTGGACTAACTCTGTCCTCACCAACGCGTGCGTCCACCTGGACTAACTCTGTCCTCACCAACGCGTGCGTCCGCCTGGACTAACTCTGTCCTCACCAACGCGTGCGTCCACCTGGACTAACTCTGTCCTCACCAACGCGTGCGTCCACCTGGACTAACTGTCCTCACCAACGCGTGCGTCCACCTGGACTAACTCTGGCGAGAGATGAAGCCCAGATGATGCGTAGCATCTGACGGAGCTAGCAGCCGTCGTTTTAGGCTGTGTGTGTTATTGTATGGGACGGTCTCCGTTATGTGATTGGTCTTTTAAGATGGATGTTTAATTATCTCTGTGGGGTGGCGTGCAGAGATCAGGTACAGGTATCAGGTGACACGTGTCTTTTTCTAAGGCATAGACTGGAGTTCAGATTGAGGGGAAAGATGTGTTCCGCCAAAGGGCTATTAACACACACACGGCGCTGATTAACCTCCCTGCCTCACTTTACCAGATTGTGACGCCATCCTTATCAGCCAGGGGCTCCTTCAAAGTGAGTTAAAAGTGTTTAATGTGTAAAGGTGTTTAATAGGCTCCAAACTGACCCACATGTCTACACTCTGAGTGGCCGTGATCCTGAGTACCTGTGATCCGGGGGTGATCCTGAGTACCTGTGATCTGGGGGTGATCCTGAGTACCTGTGATCTGAGGGTGATCCTGAGTACCTATGATCCGGGGGTGATCCTTGAGTGGTCGGGGGTGATCCTGACCCGGGGGTGATCCTGAGTACCTGTGATCCGGGGTGATCCGTGACCCGGGGGTGATCCTGAGTACCTGTGATCCGGGGGTGATCCTTGAGTGGTCGTGACCCGGGGGTGATCCTGAGTACCTGTGATCCGGGGGTGATCCTGAGTACCTATGATCCGGGGGTGATCCTTGAGTGGTCGTGACCCGGGGGTGATCCTGAGTACCTGTGATCCGGGGGTGATCCTTGAGTGGTCGTGACCCGGGGGTGATCCTGAGTACCTGTGATCCGGGGGGTGATCCTGAGTACCTGTGATCCGGGGGTGATCCTTGAGTGGTCGTGACCCGGGGGTGATCCTGAGTACCTGTGATCCGGGGGTGATCCTGAGTACCTATGATCCGGGGGTGATCCTTGAGTGGTCGTGACCCGGGGGTGATCCTGAGTACCTGTGATCCGGGGGTGATCCTGAGTACCTGTGATCCGGGGGTGATCCTGAGTACCTGTGATCCGGGGGTGATCCTGAGTACCTGTGATCCGGGGGTGATCCTGAGTACCTGTGATCCGGGGGTGTCTCGTCAGTGGCACTCTCGAACAGCTCATTTGCTTTTCTGCAGTGTCTCCAGCTCTCGGCTGACAGATGGGTTTGAAGTGTTACTCAAATCTTTCTCAAGACATCGTGCAGAGTCTAATCTAGACTCCCGGAGCTCCTCTCCTCCGGCAAACTGGCCTTTGTCAAACTCTTTTTAGGAGAAGCATCCATGACAATAGCGGAGTGTAATAGAAATGTTAAGGTCACTGAGACTTGAAGAGCTATCAGTACCCATGTCATGGTTTCGCACCTAAACCAATTTCTTCGTGGCTGAACCCTGGAGCGCGTCAGGGCGGTTAGAGGGCGGCAGGAGTAGCTGCCACATCAAAGTGTTTATCCTGCTCGTCCAATTAGAACCCGTCGGCCTGGGAGACGAGGGCCACGTGACTACATGTCGTTTCTGCAGACGTGGCACTTGAGAAATGTGAACTGCATATGTCTTTGTGTGTGTGTGTGTGTGTGTATGTGTGTGTGGGTATCCTGTGCGCCACATCTTGCGCTTTCTAGTAAAGACTGAAAGTGAATTTCTGGCATTGTCCCTTTCAGCGCTGTTCAAAGCCACATGAGGAGTCAGTATGGTCACTTCCCATCAGTAGGTCCAGTATTCCGACAGGCAAACAGGGCTTGGGCAGCTCCCCCCCCCCACCCCCCCTTCAGTAATCTCAGTGTTGTTATTGTGCATGGGTGGGATTCACTGTGCAGCCTTTCGTTGT
This sequence comes from Brachyhypopomus occidentalis, assembly GCA_020368025.1. Lineage (NCBI taxonomy): Eukaryota > Metazoa > Chordata > Actinopteri > Gymnotiformes > Hypopomidae > Brachyhypopomus > Brachyhypopomus occidentalis. The sequence goes on from JAGXOD010001380.1 coordinate 627,323, forward strand.
GGGCTCAGCAGTCGTGCTGACCCTCCTGACACTCCACACTCAGCCAGATCATTTCATTCATCTTCTTCAGTCAATACTGAATATAAAATGCTTTTACTTCTTCACCAGAATTGCAGCCATTTACACAGTTAGATCACTTGTCATAGTGCACATGCCCTTTGCATGTGCGTGTGTGTGTTTGTATGTGTGTGTGGGCACGTGTGAGGACTGACTGTGCTGGGTTTGCACTTCCCACAAGCCCTTTGACCAGTACAGGCCTTCAAACACCTACCAGGACACGTCCCAGTAACACACAGTGAAGTTTAGCTGATTCCCTCGGTGGGCTCCCAGTGTGGGCGGTTCCCAGGAGATGTTAATGAGCGTGTGCATGCCCAAAGCCACACCCCCTCAGGCCTGTGCAGCAGTGGCATGTTAACGATCTGGAGAGCTTCGCTCTTTCACGCTGCCAATTAAGGGGGCGTGGCTGACTGGCCGGGGGGGCGAGACTCCACCGCTGTGCTGGTCTCTGGATTGATGGTCTCCGTCCACGCTCACTGGGTCTTTCATGAAAACAAACGGAGATGTTCCCTTCTGCTGTTATGCTGAGGGAGGTTTGTTCCTGTTGTATGTCAGTATTTAACGAGCTGAGACTCTAGAGGGATGAAATAAGTTAGGACAATAACTAGCAAGTGCCCTTCAAAGGACTGTGTGTGTGTGTGTGTGTGTGTGCGTGCGTGCGTGTGTTTGTATGTGGATGTGTATGTACGTAACAGGAAAAACACAAGTGTCATGGCTAATGCAGTTTTCATCTGGCATGGCAGTAAAGATGATTTAGGTTGATGTGACGTAGGGGACTGGAGACTCTGTTATCCTGTCAGCCTGCGTATTAGCGCTGTCGCCCGGGCTACATGTACACGAGCACGCCGCTCTCCCCCATGCGCACAGAGCAAAGGGCCACCCCATAAAAGCAGATGAAGTACGCGGCGACAGAGCCTTGCCAGCTCATCAGCGTTGCATAGCAATGAGGCGTCGTGGCAACTGGCCTAATTAAAAGCGATGTTAAACAGTTTGGCCACTGCGGTAGCGTTGCGATCACGGCTATCTGGAGCACGCGCACAAGGGGAACAGTGGTACTGCTGGCTGGGGTACACACACACACACACACACCAGAGAGGGGGGGGGGCAGACACACACACACACACACACACACCAGAAAGGGGGGGGGGGCAGACACACACACACACACACACACACACACACACACACACCAGAAAGGGAGGGGGGGGGGCACACACACACACACACACACACACACACACAGGGGGGGGGGGGCAGACACACACACACACACACACACACACAGGGACAGGACTTTCCCTCCTATTGATTGGGCTGAGTCCATAATGATTTTTTCCTGGGGGTGTTAAATCAAGGTGATTGTCCTACTGTATATTTTATGGCGTGTGAATGAGAGCAGGAGTGTTGTTGCCGTGCGGGTCCTGATAGCAGGACTTTCCCCGCACCGCTCCAGGTTTCCCAGAATGCCTGAGACGGCGGGCAGCCCGTGCGGAGGTGTCCAGCAGTCGCGGCTCACATCACTGCCGCCGGCGACACGCGCTGTGCCGGTTTGTCATTTTCTTGACAAAAAAAAAAAACAGTGAACCAGTTATGTTGGTTCCAGGCCTCAGAAATACATGGAGATGATTGAATCTTTCTCAAGTAATCAGTCTTGTCTAGTTTCTTTCTTTTTATGCAACTGATCATTTTAAAGGTCTGGCCGGTAGCCGTCTGCGGTGCTGGTGCGGCTGGCTGTGGTTCGTGTTCTGGCGAGCTGGAGTGTGTGACGCTTGGGGCCGAGGCGTAAAGGTCGACGTAGCACGTGGCGCGTTCGCCGCTAGGCCAAATGGTACGTGTACTCATGCTAACAGTGTAAGACGACGTCTGCGGTTTTGACACAAAGTCGTGATGTCCCATGCAAAGTAGTCTCTAAGTTTAATCTGTTATTTAAACAAGCAAACCTTCAACATGGAGTTACAGTTCACGTAACACGAAAGGCTCACGAAAGTTGGACTGGGCAGACCAAAGGTGATTGTGTTCAGAGGTCTCCATCTGAACTGCCTACTGACATGACAACACAGTTGTACTTTGAGGAATCTTTGGTCCTGTTGAAGTCTACATAGATGTTAGCATCAGTCAGAGTCAGTGCGCTTTTTATCTGCTCTCAGATGGTTACATCAGAGGGATTTTGAGGATGGGCGAGAGCACAGAGACCTCGGCTGTACTTGTGTGGTAGGACTCCGTGTTCAGGGGTGCTGGAGGGTTTTAACACCTCAGACGCCAGTTCAAGCCAGCGTAATTATAATGTTAACATGCAGCGAGAGCTTCCAATGATGTTGTCTCCTCCTGTTTGACATGCTTGGGCATCTACAGAGGAGTTTAACCACAAAACCCTCTAAATCCACCAAGTGATGCAAAAGTGGCTTTTGTTCCTGTTAAAAGTCAGATTAATTCACCTTATAGGAGATTCACAGTCGTATTAACAGTAAAGGGAGAAAGCACATTGTTATTCAGTTCTGAGCTTGGCAGCACACAGTAGCTTGTGCAGAAACGCACAGATGTTTCCAAAATGAGATGATAACGGACAGAGATATGCTAAAGAAAACCAGTATGAATATGCAATATGAATATGATGACGAGTCAGATTTAGGTGCAGATGCTATAAAACATCGAATATATTTGAATGTATTTATGAAATAAAAAGAAAACAAGTGAGAAATGTTTCCGGTGGTGATATTTTTAAACAGCAGCAATTAGACGTAACCTGACTGTATGAGCCATAGTTGGTAATATTTGGCAACCTGGTGGTTCAGTCCTGGCTGGGTAATATGGCTCCAGTAGTGAGACTCTAAGAGCTCTGGAGAGCCGAGTTCTGAGTGATGTTCTTAATAACCCCACTGGGAATAAATGAAAGGGGAACAGAAAATATGCGCAGGGCAAAGCGTCATAATCCTGGTGTGACACATGGCTTTGCTGTTGGTCTAATACGGTAATACTGTAGCCTGTGAGTGTGACTGCAGGCGGTCGCGTGATACGTGATGACACAGCGGCCCGGCGATGTTTGACACGCTCTAGCTCGCTCCTGAGGAGACTTTAGTGTTCGAGCACTTCTTGGCTTGCCTGCTGGTGATGGCGCTCTTTAAGAAGCAGTTATAAAATACGCTTTTGACAACAAGAAGGCAGATGAAACGTTCAGAACTCTCAGTGCTGGATATGTGTGAACAAACGGAGAAGTTAACAGCACCACTTTGACTTTGAACGCGAGTTCTCCCAGTCGGCTCTCAAAGGACAGCTCGAAAACGCTCTTACCTACAGTCAGTCAAATCTCCTGGTGTTAATAGTGAAGACCACATGTGCTGTAGCATTGTACCGTCAGTCGAAATCTCCTGGTGTTAATAGCAAGGTCTACCCATAATGCAATGTGAGCTGCTGGGGAACAGGTCAGTGTAATGAGGTATAGGGAGCGATTGTAGACCGCCATACCTGAATGAGCTTCCACACTTATTAATCAGGAATAAATGGATTTTGAAGACGTTAATGAGCGTGAAAACCCATTTAAGGACTCCAAACCCTCTGCACTGTAGTGATCTGTGAAGCTTTGCCTTGAATCCAGTCAGTCTCCACAGTTGACAGTTCTGTATGGTGTAATGTTTATTCTGATCACATTCATAGTTTCCTGTGCTTGGTTTAATGGAATTATGTGGTAATTAAATGCCTAACACTGCTAAGGCTTGTGTGTCCTGGGTCTCACTAAAAACCCCCAGATTTAATATTCTTGTCTGGCATTCTAACGAGCTTCCCGCTGGTGATCAGAAAGCCTTTCACAGCCTGGTGAAAACCTGAAGCTTGAAAGAGTCATAGAGCAGTAAAACTTCATTTAGTGGAGGAAATGTCAGGGAAAATGAATATGTAGTGTATAGTTAATTAACTCAATGAATGAATTAAACCTAAGTTTATTGTGAAGTACAGGCGTTATGTTATCTGCATGTGCACCCTGCACAAAGATGGACAGCTCAGGACCAGGAAGCATCACCAGTGGTGCCGCATTCCAGTTGGCTCTGTTTTATAACCTCAAGCCAACAGGTGGAATTAATTGCTGGAATCTGTCTGGGTGGTGCCACACCAGCTTATAGAGTCACACCATAGCAGGTTATAGAGTCTCACCATAGCAGGTTATAGAGTCACACCATAGCAGGTTATAGAGTCACACCATAGCAGGTTATAGAGCCTCACCATAGCAGGTTATAGAGTCACACCATGGCAGGTTATAGAGTCTCACCATAGCAGGTTATAGAGTCACACCATGGCAGGTTATAGAGTCACACCATAGCAGGTTATAGAGTCTCACCATGGCAGGTTATAGAGTCACACCATAGCAGGTTATAGAGTCACACCATAGCAGGTTATAGAGTCACACCATGGCAGGTTATAGAGTCTCACCATAGCAGGTTATAGAGTCTCACCATAGCAGGTTATAGAGTCACACCATGGCAGGTTATAGAGTCTCACCATAGCAGATTATAGAGTCTCACCATAGCAGGTTATAGAGTCTCACCATAGCAGGTTATAGGTTATAGAGTCTCACCATAGCAGATTATAGAGTCACACCATGGCAGGTTATAGAGTCTCACCATAGCAGGTTATAGAGTCTCACCATAGCAGGTTATAGAGTCACACCATGGCAGGTTATAGAGTCACACCATGGCAGGTTATAGAGTCACACCATAGCAGGTTATAGAGTCACACCATAGCAGGTTATAGAGTCTCACCATAGCAGGTTATAGAGTCACACCATAGCAGGTTATAGAGTCACACCATAGCAGGTTATAGGGTCACACCATGGCAGGTTATAGAGTCACACCATAGCAGGTTATAGAGTCTCACCATGGCAGGTTATAGAGTCACACCATGGCAGGTTATAGAGTCACACCATAGCAGGTTATAGAGTCACACCATGGCAGGTTATAGAGTCTCACCATAGCAGGTTATAGAGTCACACCATAGCAGGTTATAGAGTCACACCATGGCAGGTTATAGAGTCACACCATAGCAGGTTATAGAGTCACACCATAGCAGGTTATAGGGTCACACCATGGCAGGTTATAGAGTCACACCATAGCAGGTTATAGAGTCACACCATGGCAGGTTATAGAGTCACACCATGGCAGGTTATAGAGTCACACCATGGCAGGTTATAGAGTCACACCATGGCAGGTTATAGAGTCACACCATGGCAGGTTATAGAGTCTGACCTCGTCTGCCTCTGTCCATACGTGATGAATCACAACAGATACTGAACATTTTCACCCAGCCTGACATGAACCTTTGTGAATCCAGCAAGCTTTTACTTTGTTCTCCTTCCTGCACTTGGTCTGGAGTATTCTGCCTGGAACACACACACATACACACACACACACACACACACACACACACACCCTTCTCCCTCCATCTCTCCCAGAGCTATGACTACTGTTCCACTAAAGGCAGAAGAGAAACGTCCCAGTCAGAGTATGACTGTAATCCACAGAGGCAGACCAACACCTCGTTACCTTTCCTCAGGGGGATATTCCCTGTGTGTTTGCTTAGTATTGATTTTTAAATGTTATATCAGATGTTCATGACATATGCAGTAAACTTGAATACCGCACTCTGATATAATACTCTCTTGTGATAGAATGGAAAAAACAATAAAAAAAACCCATACCATGCTAAGAACATCCAAGCAGCGCAAGCCTGTGTGTGGTCCAGGAGAGCCTGTGTGTGTGGTCCAGGAGAGCCTGTGTGTGTGGTCCAGGAGAGCCTGTGTGCGGTCCAGGAGAGCCTGTGTTTGGTCCAGGAGAGTGTGTGTGTGGTCCAGGAGAGCCTGTGTGTGGTCCAGGAGAGCCTCATATGACTCATGTGTACTGACACGTTTGTACTGACTCATGTGTACTGACTCGTTTGTACTGACGTGTGTGTACCGATAGCTACTGACTGACTATTAAACCAAAGTGGACAGTTTAGGGAACTGGCCTGTTCTGAGACATGGACTTCAGAATCACTTTATTGATCTCAGAAGGAAATTGCAGTTATTACAGTTGCAACCATTAATGTAAAAGAATAAACACTCTAATTAAAATAGCTCTGTTAGCCCTTCAGCCTGAGAGAACCCTCTGTCCTTACCATTTGTTAATCCGCTAGTTCCAAAGCTGACAGTGACACAGGTGTCTGCCAAAGGTGGAATCTGAAAAGCAAATTCACAGAAATATATATATCAGATGAGCACAGAACATTCTTCATTGCTTTTGTAAACACCATTATACTAAATACCTCCCAGTCAATACTAACTGTGTTTGTACTTATTAGATGGATGCCTGCCATATTAAAAACACTTAATGATCCTACAGTATTCCCACATATACACTATATCACTTCTATAGAAAGGTGGTCTGCCCTATAGTGTACCTCGTCTGACTTCCTGAAGAGATTTCATAACATTGTGGTTGTTTGAATTCATATTGACAATGAAAATACCAGTAGAGACACAAACCTCGTGTCAAGCCCAGGCCGACACCCAGTTAAACCACTAGACCACTGACCAATCACAAAACACTACACCACTGACCAATCACAATCTCACTCACTTCCTCTCTCGGTTACCAAATGATCATTTCACACATTATCGTGACCCCATTCCAAGCCGATTGGTTCTCCTTGCTCTGCGTTAGATTAGCTCTGGGACTCTGCTGGGTCCTTGTGCTCTGTTGGTTTTCTTGTTCTGCTTTTCCCAGTTTCCCTGTTTTTGATTTCCTGTTCATGCGTTGCTCCTGCTCGCGGTGTCACACCTGCCCTGTTGGGATCAACTCCATCGTACACCTACCGGCTGATTGAGAGAATCCGAGTCCTCTGGGCTTTTTGAATATTGGAGTGCTGAGGAATGGAGTGAAACTCTGCAGACGGGTACAACTCCAACAGCACCGTCTGGGAATCCTCGCTGCAAACATGATGCGCAACAAGCAAACATCCCACAGGGTGAAACCAGAGAACTGAACACGCTGGCTTGGTTCTGCCTTCCTTAAGGTCTTCCTGTGGTGTATGCACAAGCTTTTTATAGCAGGTAACAAAATAAATCATGTCCACAAGTGAACCAACCAACAGGTTGATAAAACACAAATGTGTTCTTTTATTTTTTCCTGATATATGATTTTTGGTATTAGGTGGACCAAAACTGAAAAGAAGCAGTTAGATGTTGTCTTGATTGATTGCCATGTAGACCTCAAGGACAAGGTTTAAAAAGTGTGTGTGTGTGTGTGTGTGTGTGTGTGTGGCGAGTTACATTTCATCCCTGTGTGTATAGTTGTCGACAGGCTACTAACAGAGAGCTGCACATTGCCTGTAGACCTGAGAGCAGTTCTGTAGTCACAAAATGTAATCAGCATGTTGAGTTGTCCGCAACTTCAAACTAAAACAGATGTAGCCAAGGTGATTAGCAACAGCTAGGCTAAGGTGATAGCAACAGCTAGGCTAAGGTGATAGCAACAGCTAGGCTAAGGTGATTAGCAACAGCTAGGCTAAGGTGATTAGCAACAGCTAGGCTAAGGTGATAGCAACAGCTAGGCTAAGGTGATTAGCAACAGCTAGGCTAAGGTGATAGCAACAGCTAGGCTAAGGTGATAGCAACAGCTAGGCTAAGGTGATTAGCAACAGGTAGGCTCTGGGGGGAGGGCACTGCTGCCATGCAGAGTTGTACATTGGGTTTTAATTTCTGACACTGCACAGAACGTGAAGTTATTTTCAGGAATGAGGACAGTGGTGCTGAAATATGATCCTGTGTCATTCACTGCTGTGTGACTTGTGGTATAAATACAGTCAATGTCATTCATGTCACTGCCATTGTCATGTGGGAAGCAACAAGACAGGTTGCAGGGTATGTACAGCGGTGTTTGAAACGTTTTGCCGTCGTAGCTATGTTGTGTTGGGCAAAGGTTGCCACGTGGTCTCTTTGAGACGAACACACACCCTCACGCCCACAAACACACCTTCACACACACAAACACACCTTCACGCCCACAAACACACCTTCACACACACAAACACACCCTCATGTTGTCACTCACCCAACATTATAGCAGAGTTGAACACGCACATTAACTACTCAGCACTGTACATGTTCCATAACAGATGTTTACAATTGGCCAGCACGACACTATGAAGTGAAAGAGGCCAAACACAACCATTCTATCCACCCAGTGGGAGGGGCCAATGATGGTTTCTGGACGGTTAGAATCGGAACCCATGATCACCTGGCAACAGGGCATAACCGTGGATACCTGCACCACTGGGGAGCCCATTAGCCCTGCTGTTTTCTGAGGTAGTGTGACTGGTGCACAGTGGCTCTGTAGTTGTAGCTTCCCTCCCTGAAGGCATGCAGGCTAGCGCAGCCATCACTAACAAGCCCACGGGTGTACATCTGTTCCCTCCCCTGCTCCAAAGTCTGCTTCTGCTCGCATTCTGTTTGTCATAGATTCAAACTATCTCAAAATTATATTTATGAATAATTTTATTGTGCAAAGTGCCCACCATCATAGCTGACTCAGTTAGTGAATAGGTGCATCGTTTTAAAGTGATTTGATCTTCTCCTCACCTCCCAATTTATGTTTGTAGACATAGGAGCTGTTTTATTTGAATAAAGAAATAATAGCCTGTAATTACACTGACTAACCATTATTATAAACATTTATTTATTAGAAACCCTTCAGAGGGCTGGGGTTGGACCAAAGGTTGGTTTGTGTTGGTTACACAGCAATTCATCTAAACGTGTGACACAGCAAGTCGTCTAATCATGTGACACTTTCCTCTCGTCTTTTATTCCAGGTGCTCTTTGTTTTCATGTCCTTAGCTCCGCCCCTTTATCATGTGCTTTTTTTTTCCTGATTCCTTGCATTTATGTATTTTACATTAAACATTTCTCTGTCTTGGCCATGTTAGCCATGTTGGGCAAATCACAGGATACAATCACTTACAAGTAGCTGAAGAAGTATTTGTGTTTGTTTTTGTATTTGTTTTCCTATGTTGACCCTGTTGTTGACCCTGTCATTAACCCTGTCATTAACCCTTCTGTTGACAGTGCTGTTGACACTGTGTGCCAATTCAGTGATCTGGCTTTGAACAGTTCTCACTGAATAATGTCTTAAATCTTTGCATTGATTGCATTGTTTAATGCTAATTTTGTCCTGCTAATCTAAATGCTTCTGTAAAGGCACTTACTTAATGACATAATCAATAGGGGTTCCTATTTTTTAGATGTATTATTTATTCACACAACTGTAATTTTTTACCTCCTGGATAAATTTCAGTCCTTTGCAGCACCCCAATGAATGGATTTCTAAATCAACATATCTCTGCTAATAATATAAATACTGAAAGAGCTTTACAAATCAGCTTTAGATCATCCACACGTCAACAGCACATTTCTCTGATTTCAAGAGATTGCGTACAAATGTGATACTGTGAATGAGCAACTTTTGCAACATGTTCAAATAAACTGCAATGAAGGCAAATATGAATAAATGCAATAATGCAATGCAATAATAATGACAATCTCACCTGACAAACTGAAACACGGTGCAAACAAGGCTGCCTGCGTTCACACTAAAACCTTCAAATGCTCCAGGGCTTGTAAAGTACCCACACGCTTCAGAGTTCTACCAAGTTCTCCAATTTCCATCTGGATCAGTCTATCTGTTTATTAAGGTGTCTGCTCTAAAGAAGCACAATATAGCCAGCTTTAATATCTGTAGTCATGGAAAGCTTCGAACAGCTGGTTCTGTTCTACCACAAGTTCCTCACCAAACACCTCCTTGATTCACTACTGTTTGCCTACAGAACAGCCCACTCAGCAGATGATGCAGTCAGCATGAGCCCACACCACGTCCTCGGTCATCTGGACCCCTTCAGGCGTCTATGACAGAGCGGTGTTTGTAGACCTCAGCTCCGCTTTCCGCGCGGCCGTGCCAGAAAGGCTCGACGATAAACTGCTTTGGCTAAGGGAGAACCCTCGCGTCAAGCAGTGGAACGTCGCCTTGCTGTCAGATGGTAGGCAGCTCGGCCGTCCTGGACATTACCTGTCAGAGCCTCCATCCATTAACACCAGGGCTCCTCCAGGCAGTGTTCTCTCCCCTCTCCTCTACACCAACCAGAGCAACTCCAGCCACCCAATCATCAAGCTGATAGGGGTTTGGTTATGACAGCCCTCGCGGGTCGATTAGCAACAATGATGAGACCGCCCACAGGAGAGAAGGGGCCCATCTGGCTATGTGGAGTGCTGAAAACTACTTGGAGCTCAACACGCCAACAGAGTGAGTATGATGCACCAAGTACTGTGGTGTCACTCAAATTCCTAAGCTCCGCCTCCTCCCGCCCCAAGCCCAGAGGAGATCTACAGGACATCAGGTGAACAAAACGTCTGAGTGGTCAACAGCTGCTGGCGTTTGTGGAGCTTCACGACGTGTGCGGTAATCATCACCCTGGACCCACACACCCAGGGACCGGTGTGTCAGAACCTCGCCTCAGGTAAACCAGACTGATACCGTTTTCTACAAGATGCGGCCGACACAGGCAGAACTGAACCTTCTCCTTAATGCGCAGGGCTGTGTGTGATCTCCGCATTTGGAGTCTGTGTACTGTGTTGGTAGCACTTTTGTGGGATCTGCACAATTGCAGTTTTTGTGTTCAGCGCTGAACCAAGTTAAATTCCTGTGTGTCCCTGATGCTTCTTCGAATGAAAACAGACCAAAACTGGAATATCCTTGAGATCCTGGAGCCGCATCTCTGCAGTACTATTTTGGGATCGCTTCTGCACTAATGTTAGCTAGACTAACCTGCCACAGTGGATTTAAAGAAAGAAAGAAAACGTCTAACAGTGTATGGAGCTGAGTCAGAAATAGACTATCGCTTTCATCCGCTCACCAAACTGTGTGCCAGGCAAATATGCCCAGTGCGCCAATACTGACGTGTGCTGGAGGTTGACGACCCCTGAGTTACACATTATAGCCCATTTGTTCCCAGTCTCAATTCCTCTTAGACGTCCTCCAACTCTTCATCAATGGTCAGTTGACCACAGGGTCAGAGTTAGCTGGATTTCTGTGGCTAGCAGATTCCTCTTAACTCAGCTGTTATTCCAGCAACACTGCTGTGATACACTCAGACTGGCACAACACCCACCGCTAGTATGCTAGTATGCTAGTATGCTAGTGTCACTGCTGTGTTGAGAACGGTCCAGTGTCACCTAATATCCGCTTAGCAGTGGTCTTGTGAACAGAAACTGGGCCGAGAGTGTCTGACCAGCTGAACGTGGAATTAGTACCATACAGGCAACCTACATTTATAAAAAAACATTTGTCTGTCTATGTGGAAAAGTTGGTTAGTTTTTTAAAACAGCTTCATTTTATTTCATTAATCAACTGTAGGGTTAGATTAGATGTCCTCTTTTACCTAGCCAAAAATGATCTCACCCTCCCCACAGTTTTACAATTTCGGATTCACCCCCCTGAGGTGTCCTCTTTTTCACCATCTCAGATCTGGTCACCCTAATCAACTGTTGATACTGTGTACAGGATCTTAACCCTTTACCTGTGACCTTAGCTTGTTAGCATGTATGATATAGTGGAAATTCTCCTGTTACTGCCTACACACTGTAATTCTGCTCCTAGCAGATACCAACTTTGAGACATGAGGACTGAGGCTTTTTCTTCCCTGTGAGTCGTCCAGCCTCCTGTGGTTCCTGTGTCAGGAGTGTTTCCTGTGTCAGGGGTGGTTCCTGTGTCAGGGGTGGTTCCTGTGTCAGGGGTGGTTCCTGTGTCAGGGGTGGTTCCTGTGTCAGGAGTGGTTCCTGTGTCAGGGGTGGTTCCTGTGTCAGGAGTGTTTCCTGTGTCAGGGGTGTTTCCTGTGTCAGGGGTGGTTCCTGTGTCAGGGGTGTTTCCTGTGTCAGGGGTGTTTCCTGTGTCAGGGGTGTTTCCTGTGTCAGGGGTGTTTCCTGTGTCAGGGGTGTTTCCTGTGTCAGGAGTGTTTCCTGTGTCAGGGGTGTTTCCTGTGTCAGGGGTGGTTCCTGTGTCAGGGGTGTTTCCTGTGTCAGGGGTGGTTCCTGTGTCAGGAGTGTTTCCTGTGTCAGGAGTGTTTCCTGTGTCAGAGGTGTTTCCTGTGTCAGGAGTGTTTCCTGTGTCAGGGGTGTTTCCTGTGTCAGGAGTGTTTCCTGTGTCAGGGGTGGTTCCTGTGTCAGGAGTGTTTCCTGTGTCAGGAGTGTTTCCTGTGTCAGGGGTGTTTCCTGTGTCAGGAGTGTTTCCTGTGTCAGGGGTGGTTCCTGTGTCTGTCCTCCTTGTGGTCTGGGGAGTAATTTACACGCAGGGGTACGAGCTCAGCTGAGAGGCCACCTGCACAAACAGAGCTGGTGTTCTGGAGATCCACCTGTGACTGGCTTCCCTCTCCCCCCTCCCCTCCCCCCCCTCCCCTCTCTCCTCCCCTCTCTCTACCTCTCTCCCTCTCTCCCCTCTCCTCCTCTCCCCTCCCCCTCTCCCCCCTCTCTCCTCCCCTCTCTCTACCTCTCTCCTCCTCCCACTCTCTCTACCTCTCTCCCCTCTCCTCCTCTCCCCTCCCCCTCCCCCCCTCTCCCCCCCTCTCTCCCCCCTCTCCTCCTCTCTCCTCCCCCCCTCCCCCCTCCCCCCTCCCTCTCTCCCCCTCTCCCCTCTCTCCTCCTCCCCCTCTCTCTCTCTCCCCTCTCCTCCTCTCCCCTCCCCCTCTCCCCCCTCTCCCCTCCCTCTCTCCCCCCTCTCCCCTCTCCTCTCTCCTCCTCTCTCCTCCCCCTCTCCAACCCTCTCCCCTCTCCCCTCCCCTCTCCCAATCCTCCTCTCCCCTCCCACTCTCCTCCTGCCCCTCCCCCCCTCTCTCCCCACTCCCCTCTCCTCCTCTCCCACACACACAGACGTGCTCATTAGCAGCGCTCTGATAACTTGGCGACGGTTGCGTTGTTCCTGAGTCCTGGGTTTTGTCTCTTAATGCCGAGGCGCTGGATTAGAAGTCTGCTGTATTTAATTCTAAACAAACCGGATCTGGATCACACTTGCATTTTACCGGGTGCAAATTGGAGTACAATGTTGAAATGTTTGGATTTATGAATCAAAGCAGCTGAACTCAGCCAGTGATAAAAATAACAATACCACTGCAGTTCTTAGCCGAAGCTGGAGCGAACTGATCAGCTCTGAAGATCCCTCCAGCTCCACCAGGTTTCCCAATAACATCTCAAAAAACTACAGGTCCATAAGCCTTCTCAGAGGACGTGAGGGTCCAGATCTTTACTTCACCCAGAAAGACACTAGCTATGTTTTGACATTGCCTACTATATACTGGACACTGCATACTGATGTGGAGCCCAATCAATATGCGAGTAGTATGTAGTATGCGAGTAGTATGTAGTATGCTGCCAGACAGAGCCACTATGGTAATGCTGGCCCCTATGGGTTTAGCACATACACCATCTTTGTTTGCGGTCTCGGCACCAACGCCGGTCAGGATAAATGGGTCGTTGGTTTCGGTGTACCGGTCAGCTCAGGAGGTACTTGGCTGAAGTTGAAGGGATGGTCCAAAATGATGTTTGTGCAGCAAAGATAAACATCAAACAGTGTCTGTTTATAATGTCTGAAATTGAGTTGAATAATGCTGATAATAATAGTTATAATAATGATAATAATAAACGTACAAGGCCAGTGATAAAAATAACAATACCTTTAACTCTCTGAACATTTAGTAAATAAATAAAGACCACAGCATGCTGCATCACATCTGACTGGACAGGTTTCACTTCCCTAATTGTCTGGCTGGTACTGAAGTGAACCTTGCCAAGTCTGCTTGGTCTTAAGATACAGTACAGTATATTATACTGTATTATATTATACAATATAATGGCATGAAGAAAAGGCTAGCACACACACACACACACACACACATTCGCTCACGTGTCTGGTCCAGACCGTGGCATCATTTAGCCTGTGTGCTTTGAAACAGCTTCTCAGCTCAGAGAAACACCGACGTTGTAACGGTGGAGACGCAGTAGGCATAGAAGGATCCATAAGCAGGTTATTCTCATATATTTTAATGATAGACACACAGAAGTGCTAGTCGCCCCAGAGGGGTGGGAGCTAGCCACGGTCCTAGCACAAGGACGGAGGAAGACAGAGAATCGTAGACTAGAACGGGCACAGGGTCAAAATACCAGAATATCCAATACAACCGAGCAGAGGTATCAAAAGGGCAAATCCGAAAAACACAGGAACCGTAAACAGGCAGAGGTCGAATCACAGACTTTTTTTGCAGAACACTAGAATAACGCTTGGTAGAGTAACGAGAACGAATACAATACTTGCGCACTGAGCCACGTCATGCGAGTCCTTAAATAGTAACGTTCATTATGATAGATCCTATACAGGTGTGTTTATATTCGGCGAGGGCTCCTCTGGTGGACCACGGTGTCCTCATGTGATGGCGCCCTCTGGTGGTTTTGGTTGCGGGTCACAGCCCTGACATTATTCCCCGAATGGGCAGCTCCAGCCGCCCCGAACGCGACGGCGGGGTCTTCCCGGGTCGTGGAGCTGGACGATCAGGATGGCCAGTATGGAAGTCAGAGATTAGTGAAGGGTCCAGAATGTCTCGGGCTTCCACCCAGCTCCGTTCCTCGGTCCGTACCCCTCCCAGTCCACAAGATATTGTATCCTCGACCCTCGCCGCCGTGAGTCAAGGAGCGAGCTCACAGTGTATGCCGGGAACCCCTCCACGCCCAGTGGCGGTGGTGGCGGGGCCGTGCTCGACCCTGGGGGAGAGAAGACTGCACAGGCTTGAGTAATGAGACATGAAATGTCGGGCAATACGGGTGCGACGGGAGCTGTAACCGATAAGCCACCGGTTTATCCGCTTTTATTACAGGGAATGGACCTATGAAACGTGGACTCAATTTTCGACAGGGGTGCGTAATGTCGCAGGTCGCTGGTCGAGAGCCACACTAACTGGCCAGGAGAGAATTCAGGTGCGGGGCGTCGGTGTCGGTCAGCCTGAATCTTTTGCCGCCTCATCACAAGGCTGTAGCAGCCGCACATGTGCCGCATCCCATGTCCGCTGACTTTTCTTGAACCACTCTTGTACCATGGGCAGGTCCGAGGGTTCACCTGACCAGGGAAACATCGGGGGTTGATAGCCTAGAATGCACTGAAACGGAGTTAAACCAGTAGATGAATGTGTGAGGGAGTTCTGCGCCATCTCCGTCCAAGGCAAGAAACGACACCACTCCTCCTGATTGTTGCAGCAATAGGAGCGTAGGAACCTACCGATCTCCTGGTTCAGCCTCTCCACCTGCCCGTTACTTTGGGGATGGTAGCCAGAGGTTAAACTTACGGAAATATTGAGCAAGTTGCAGAACGTTTTCCATACACGTGACGTGAACTGCGGGCCCCGGTCGGAGACTATATCCTCCGGCAGACCGAACAACCGAAACACATTGGAAAATAAACTTTCTGCTGTTTCCATGGCTGAGGGCAGCTTAGGCAAAGCGATGAGGCGACACGCTTTTGAAAACCTATCTATGACCACCAATATGCACGTGTTCCCCTGAGAACGGGGCAAATCGGGTTATAAAATCTAGTGCGATGTGTGACCATGGGCGTGTGGGTATGGGGAGAGGTTCCAGCAACCCCGCTGGTAGCACTCGTGGTGTTTTACATTGTGCACACACGTCACAGCTGTTCACAAATTCTCGAACGTCCTGCAACACCGAAGGCCACCAATACTTCCTCATTAATTCCCCGTCCGTGTAATCCGGGGTGTCCGGACGTGGCGGCCGTGTGTACCCAATTTACCAGGTCCTCACGAAACTGTGTCGGTACATACAGTTTACCTGGTGGGCAGGCAGAAGGAGTGGGTTCATCCTGATGTGCCGCCTGGATCTGCTCCTCCAGGGCCCAACGGATGGGTGCGATAACTACGGAAGGTGGCACAATGGGTTTTTCTGAATCCCGTCTCTCCCCGCTCGTACATCCGGGACAACGCGTCAGCCTTCGCAGCGTTTTTTAGACCCTGGCCTGAAAGTGATTGTGTAGTTAAACGCTGCGTGAAGAATAGTGCCCACCTCGCTTGACGAGCATTTAACCTCCCTCGCTTCGTATGTATTCGAGGTTGCGATGGTCAGTCAGTATCGAGACCGGATGTGCGGCCCCTTCCAGCCAATGCCGCCACTCTTCCATAGCGGCTTTTCACCGCAAGCAGCCCTTGTTACCCACGCCGTAGTTCCGTTCCCGGAGGAGCTGCTTGGGAGTAGAAGGCACATGGGTAAAGTTTAGGGGCGTACCTTGTCGCTGTGACAGGACAGCTCCGATGCCTGTGTCCGAGGCATCCACCTCAACGATGAAAGGGAGCGTAGGATCCGGGTGGTGAAGGATCGGGGCTGAACAGAACCGTTGCTTCAGCGTGCAGAAGGCCCTTTCCGCCGTCTGTCCATGCTAACCTCTTAGGGCGCCACGCAACAGTGAGGTGAGGGGCCCGCGACCACGCTATAATTCGAATGAATCTACGGTAGAAGTTAGCGAATCCCAAAAATCGTTGTAGGTCCTTTACCGAAGTGAGGCCGTGGCCAATCCCGGACCGCCGACACCTTCCCTGTGTCCATGGCAACCTCCTGCTGCCCCACGTGATATCCTAGGAAGTGCACCTCGGACCTGTGAAACACACACTTCTCTAATTTTGCGTACAGGTTATTCTCTCGTAGAACTCGTAAGACCTCCTGCACCTGTGCGATGTGTTACCTCCTGGACTCCGAATAAAACCAGGATATCGTCAATGTAAACGATCACACATCTGTTCAAAAATCTTCGCAGTACATTGTTCATAAAGGACTGAAAACAGCCGGGCATTCGCCAGCCCATACGGCATTACTCGGTATTCGTAGTGGCCGTTCGTCGTTATGAATGCGGTCTTCCACTCATCCCCCCTCCTTTATGCGCACCAAATTATATGCGCTACGCAAATCCAGCTTTGTAAATATAGTCGCTCTCCTTAGCTGTTCGACCGCCGCTGGGACTAGGGGGAGAGGATAAGTATTCTTTACTGTCACCGCGTTAAGTCCCCGGTAGTCAATGCATGGGCGCAGCCCGCCGTCCTTCTTCTCAACAAAAAAAGAACCCCGCCGCCGCAGGAGACACCGACGGGCGTATGTAGCCTAAGGCAAGCGCCTCTGCCACGTACTTCTCCATAGCCCGTGTCTCCGAATCGAGCGGATAAGCCCGCCCCTCGGAGGCACGGCCCCGGAATTAGCTCTATGGCCATATCCGATGAGCGATGTGGCGGCAGTCGCGCTGCTTCGGTCTTACTGAACACATCCGCAAACTCCTGGTATTCCTCCGGGAGGAACACCGCCACATCCGTGTCAGGACTCTCAATACTAGTCGCCCTGACCGAAATGTGCATACACTTCGGTGACACTCCGGACTCCACTTCACTAGTTCCCCGGTTCTCCAAGAAAACACGGGATTATGGGTAGCCAACCAGGGATATCCCAATATAATGGGGTGCTCTGGGGAGTGAATTACATGAAAGGCCAAAACCTCTGTATGAAAAGCTCCGACCCGCAGTGTGATAGGCAAAGTCATGTTATTTACCAGTCCCATACCAATGGGGTGCCCGTCCACTCCCTTTATACGGAGGGGTTGCGGGCAGGTAATTTGTGGTACGGACAGACGCGTGGCATACTGCTGGTCGATAAAGTTTCCCGCCGCTCCGGAGTCTACCAGGGCTGTAAGGGTAGAGGCAGACATCCCCCCACGTTATATTTACTGGCAGTGTCAGTTCGCGTTGATTGTAGTAGAGAACAGCCTGCGGGCTCACCTGACGCGGTGTGGGTTGT
Organism: Brachyhypopomus occidentalis; assembly: GCA_020368025.1. Lineage (NCBI taxonomy): Eukaryota > Metazoa > Chordata > Actinopteri > Gymnotiformes > Hypopomidae > Brachyhypopomus > Brachyhypopomus occidentalis. The sequence continues at coordinate 645,273 of JAGXOD010001380.1, forward strand.
CCGTTTCCACCCGAACAATCCGCCTTGTAATGCCCCCCCTCGCCGCAGTATAGGCAGAGCCCTCCGCGGAGGCGCCCGCCCGGCGCTCCACGGGAGACAGGCGAGTGTGGCCAATTTCCATGGGCTCGGGTTGTGTGAACCGACAGGGGCCTGAGCTGGGGACTGAGGCGGTCGCTCCCTTGCGTGATCTAATGAGGTTATCCACCCGAATCGACAATCGGATGAAGCTATCCAACGGGAGGCTCTCATCTTTACAAGCTAGCTCTGTCCGGAGACCCTCATTCAAGCTTTGGCGATAGACCGTGAGGAGTGCCTGGTCGTCCCATCCGCTGGCGGCAGCCAGAGTGCGGAATTGCAAGGCGTGCTCTGCGGCAGAACTCCTCCCTTGCCGGCGTAGGAGTTGTTCTCCGGGATCCCTACCCGACACCGAAAGTGGTCAAACACCTCCTTGAACCGGGCGTTCAAACTCCACGCACGACTGCTCCGTGGTTTCAGTCGTCCCTACAGCAGTGGCCCACTGGAGAGCTTTTTTCCTGTAAGGAGTGACATGACAAATGCGATCCGGCGCAGCATCCGAGGGAAAGCGTTAGGTTGCATACGCACATACAGGGAGCATTGCAGAAGGAAACCTTGACAGAGTCCCATAGATCCATCATACTTTTCTGGCACGGCTAATCGAACGGTGGAGGGACGTTCCCCCGCCGTGTCCGCAACGGGGATAGAGAGGATAACCTGTGGAGGGGCGGTCTCCGTAGCTGGACTGGGGTGGAGGGTCATCCCCTGCAGCGTGCGGGACACGTTCTCCACAGCCGCCGTGAGCTGTTGCAGCAATTGCTCGTGACTCCCGAGAATGCGTCCTTGATTCATCACTGCACCCTGGAGCACTGCCAAACCCGCTGGATCCGTTGGTGGCGAAGTATTCTGTAACGGTGGAGACGCAGTAGGCATAGAAGGATCCATAAGCAGGTTATTCTCATATATTTTAATGATAGACACACAGAAGTGCTAGTCGCCCCAGAGGGGTGGGAGCTAGCCACGGTCCTAGCACAAGGACGGAGGAAGACAGAGAATCGTAGACTAGAACGGGCACAGGGTCAAAATACCAGAATATCCAATACAACCGAGCAGAGGTATCAAAAGGGCAAATCCGAAAAAACACAGGAACCGTAAACAGGCAGAGGTCGAATCACAGACTTTTGCAGAACACTAGAATAACGCTTGGTAGAGTAACGAGAACGAATACAATACTTCGCACTGAGCCACGGCATGAGAGTCCTTAAATAGTAACGTTCATTATGAGAGATCCTATACAGGTGTGTTAATATTCCGGCGAGGGCTCCCTCTGGTGGACCACGGTGTCCTCATGTGATGGCGCCCTCTGGTGGTTTTGGTTGCGGGTCACAGCCCTGACAGACGTGGCTCCTTGCTGTGTGGCTTCCTCTGAACTGGGGAACTTTCACTAATGTGACATTTAGGCTCCTCACTAGAGACGATACTTCAGTTAAACATAGAAAAGTTGGAAAGTGATACTATTATTACCAGTACCAAAACCTCAAGCCTTATAGTGGAGTAACAGTGCAGTATAAATATGAGGAGTAACAATGCAGTATAAATATGAATAGTGCAGCAATAGTGCATTTATGAATAGTGGAGTAATGGCATAAATATGAACAGTGCAATGATATGATTTAAGGCACAGTACAAATGACACAGTAAAGTGGAGTTCAACAGGGTCTCCACCTCAGTGTGGAAGTTGACAGGGCACTTATGATAAATGGTCTCAATAGTGGGTAAACGGGTAAATGGGTGCCTGGGTAACTGGGTGCCTGGGTAAGTGGGTAACTGGGTGCCTGAAGATGGGTCTGTAAGATCTGTAAGACTGTGATGTCATCCGCAAACCTGATTATGGAGTTGGAGCCATAATCATGGACACAGTCGTGGGTGAACAGGGAGTTTAAGAAGACTCTGTGGCAAAGCCTTGTGGCATGCTGGTGCTCAGGGTGACGGGGAAGAGAGGAGTTTGTCTAACTTAACTTAACTTAATGGTGAATGGCATCCGCCTGTTGGTGCAATGGTGAACGGCATCCGCCTGTTGGTGCAATGGTGAACGGCATCCGCCTGTTGGTGCAATGGTGAACGGCATCCACCTGTTGGTGCAATGGTGAACGGCATCCGCCTGTTGGTGCAATGGTGAATGGCATCCGCCTGTTGACCTGCTGTGGGACCCAGTGTTGTTGGCAGGAGCAAATAGCACTAGTCTGTCAAACCAGCTGGAGAGATTGCAGATGTCATTCAGGGTGGAGGCTGCTGGTGGGTGGTGCAGGTCTTGAAGGTGTAGCTGTGACGTTAGCCTGGGCCAGTGACACGCTGAATGTCCACGAAGACCCTTGCAAGCTCCTTGGCGCAGGACGTAATCACCCAGCCGGGTTCTCCATCAGGGCCTGCTGCCTCTTCACCTCGCTCAGAGTGAGGCAGACATCTGAGGTGTAGCGCGTAAGTGGCTGTTAATCCGGGGGCAGGTCTGTTTTGAAGAAGGCTGCTTTATTTCCCCTGTTGATGTGAGCACAAACGTGGCTGAGCTTGTTGGGGAGTGAAGCACAGGTGGTAGGGGGCACAATAGTGGGTGGTTTGAAGTCACTGATTGGTTGTATGCTTCACCCCATTTGCTCGTGGTTGGAGGAGTTGAAGTGCCCTCCAGGCTGCTGTTTGTAACTGTGTTTGGCCTTGGAGATGCCCCTTAGGAGGTTGGCCCTGTCTGATCTGCAGGCCTCCTGGTCTCCAGACCTGAAGGCAGCATCTGTTGCTGTGAGCAGAAGGTGGACCTGTCTGTTAATCCAGGTCTTCTGGAAGGTCTTTTTATTATGTTGTGTCCTCACTCTGTCCGCACATGTTCCAGGATGGAGCTGGTAGAAATATCACTGTTAATATCTCACATGGTGGCCTGGTCTGGTAACACGGTACGGTCTGTGTGCTGGAGTTGGTGCAGTGATCCAACCTCTTCCACCCAGATCTCGACAGACCTTGTTATGGATTTCATGCGTATGATGATTCAAGAACAGAAACAAAGTGAGGTGCTGACAGGATCTGTCATAGCCATGTTAGCATTAGCTTCTGGGGGAACATAGACTGCAGCAGCAACAATGCAGGCGAAATCGCATTGAAAACAGAGGGAACTTAGTAATCAGGATCTCCAGATCAGCAGAGCGGCGCGTATCGACAGTGACAGGGTCCGTGCATCGTGCTTTGTTTACCTAAATGCAAAATCCACTGCAGTTCTTAGCCGAAGCTGGAGCGAACTGATCAGCTCTGAAGATCCCTCCAGCTCCACCAGGTTTCCCAATAACATCTCAAAAAACTACAGGTCCATAAGCCTTCTCAGAGGACGTGAGGGTCCAGATCTTTACTTCACCCAGAAAGACACTAGCTATGTTTTGACATTGCCTACTATATACTGGACACTGCATACTGATGTGGAGCCCAATCAATATGCGAGTAGTATGTAGTATGCGAGTAGTATGTAGTATGCTGCCAGACAGAGCCACTATGGTAATGCTGGCCCCTATGGGTTTAGCACATACACCATCTTTGTTTGCGGTCTCGGCACCAACGCCGGTCAGGATAAATGGGTCGTTGGTTTCGGTGTACCGGTCAGCTCAGGAGGTACTTGGCTGAAGTTGAAGGGATGGTCCAAAATGATGTTTGTGCAGCAAAGATAAACATCAAACAGTGTCTGTTTATAATGTCTGAAATTGAGTTGAATAATGCTGATAATAATAGTTATAATAATGATAATAATAAACGTACAAGGCCTGTGTGCTGGACTACTGTTTTTCTTCGGTGTAATGATGGTGAGCTGGTGAGTATCTGAACAGTACATGAAAATGTCTCTCTGCAGTTTGTCCACGTTGACCTGCCATTTGCCCTTTTACTGTTTAAAGTGTCAGTTCTCCACTTCAGGTTAACATTATATGTCAGAATGGCTGACCTGGGGCAGAGTGCTGTTCTCAGTCGGGAGTTTTAGCTCAGTGTGATCTGACAAAGCCTCCAAGAAACTCTTGGTCATGCCTGTTTATGAACATTTGAAGGCATAAAAATCTCTCTCCCTCTTTCTCTCTCCCTCTCTCCCTCTCCCTCTTTCTCTCTCCCTCTCTCTCTCCCTCTCCCTCTCTATCTGTTTGACTAATTGCTGAAGTTGGAAGCACTTCTGAATTAATAGTTTAAAAATGTTGAAATGTAAAAGACCATTATAGACCATTATAGCAGTAATTAATGCTGCGTTTCTCTGTGGTGAATATTCTAGCGTGTGTGAATGATGACTGGCACACCACTACACTGTTGCTGTAAAACTAAAAAATTATGACATGCTTATCCAGCCAGGTATGAAATTGCTGTTGTGTTTGGCATTAATGCATTTGTATTTATTTCATCTCTCTTTCTCTCTCTTTCTCTCTCTCTCTCTCTCACTCTCTCTCTCTCTCCCTCTCCGTAAGCTCTTGTACATGAGCACAGTTATGGAATATGCTGGCTGTCGCACAGTACCAACACTAATGACCATATAGGGTGTGTGTGTGTGTGTGTGTGTGTCAAGCTGGGATTGTGATTGTGTGTGTAGTACACCGAGTGTGTGTGTTGTGTACGTACGCAGTGAGCTGAGTTTGTGATTGTGTGTGTAGTATACCAAGTGTGATTGTGTGTGTTGTGTACGTACGCAGTGAGCTGAGTTTGTGATTGTGTGTGTAGTACACCGTGTGTGTGTGTGTGTGTGCGTGTGTGTTGTGTACATACGCAGTGAGTTGAGTTTGTGATTGTGTGTGTAGTATACCAAGTGTGTGTGTGTGTGTGTGTGTGTTGTGTACGTACGCAGTGAGCTGAGTTTGTGATTGTGTGTGTAGTACACCGTGTGTGTGTGTGTGTGTGTGTGCGTGTGTGTTGTGTACATACGCAGTGAGCTGAGTTTGTGACATAAATAGCAGGGAAAGTTTGTGCCACTGAAACTGTGAAGGCAGCGGTTGTCTTGTCTCTGCTGTGCTGTGTGACCACGCCAGTCCACATGCTGGTGGTGAGAGACAGGAGCCAGTGGCCACGCCGCCCAGGGACGTCCAACCAGCACCGCTGCTCCCGGCTCCCAGGCACCCAGCCGTCCAGCCGTCCCCCGGGACGCCAGCTCTCCTCGGCCTCTGTAGGCAAGACATGGAGCTGTGAAGCACCCTTCATTCTTCCTACCTCTCAGTTTCCCTCTGTTTCATTCTCTATTCTTCCTCTCGCTCTCTCTCTCTCTCTGGCTGTCTTTCTTTTTTCTCTCTCTCTCTTTCTCTCTCTTTCGCTTTCATTCTGTCATCCTCCAGGACCTGCTGCTTTCTCTAGCTGTGTGGGGCTTGTGTTACAATGCTTGATCGCGCATCATACTCAGCCTACTGTAAACGCCCCCAATATCAATCTGGACTGAGATTTCCATTCTGTTGTGCTTTCGTCCTGCGAGAGTCTCGGAGGGGCAGCTGGTCGATTGCCTGCTGTCCCCCGGGGCACATGCTCCAAGCCCCAGGATATAAAACCAACCACAGCAGCAACAACTACAAAAACGAAAGAAAAAAAAACTAGATTAAGTCCAAGATGGAATTTCTGATTTGTTTACTCTGTTTGTTTACTCTGGAAAGGTGAAAAGGTGTGTAGCGTTGCTCAGTTGCCCTAGCAGTGCCGCGGGCAGTGTGAAGCTACAAGCCAGCGCTCAAATCACTGCTGTTTATGTGTCATTATAAGATAAAGAATCCACATTTACAGGGTTTGGCATAACTGCATAGACTCAACAACAGATAAACACTAGAGAATAGATGAATATATCTAGAATAAACAGTTGGAGTGTCTGTTGTTTTCAGATCGGCCTCAGCCTTTCTTGGAGTACTGTTAAAAGTGTTGTGAACAATTTTCTGGTGCGAAATAGGACTATTCTTCAAGAACAGGAGATATGTCGTCAGTTGTACCAGCTGGGAACAGCCACAATGAACAAAAGGTCCTTTTGAGTTTCTAAAAAAAAATACAAAAACAACACAAAACAACTGCACGCTACAGAGAGAATGCAGAAACAACTCACCACCTCACCATCTCACCACCTAACTACCTAACCAGCTCACCACCTAACAACCTCACCATCTCACCACCTCGCCACCTAACCACCTAACCGCCTAACCATCTCACCACCTCACCATCTTACCACCTCACCATCTCACCACCTAATCAGCTCACCACCTAACAACCTCACCATCTCACCACCTCGCCACCTCACCACCTAACCATCTCACCATCTCACCACCTCACCACCTCACCACCTCACCATCTTACCACTTCACCATCTCACCATCTCACCACCTCACCACCTCACCATCTTACCACTTCACCACCTCACATTCTCACCACCTCACCGGCCTGCTGTCTTCACCACGGCTTGTTCTTCATCTCACAGACAGAGGAGTCCAGGCACCAGCTGCTTATCAGTGCACATGTATGTGCTCATGAGGACTCAGAGGACCAAAACTGATCCAAGATCAGCACTTATTTTATTATCAGTGCACATGAATGTGCTCATGAGGACTCAGATGACCAAAACTGATCCAAGATCAGCACTTATTTTATTATCAGTGCACATGAATGTGCTCGTGAGGACTCAGAGGACCAAAACTGATCCAAGATCAGCAGTTATTTTATTATCAGTGCACATGTATGTGCTCATGAGGACTCAGAGGACCAAAACTGATCCAAGATCAGCACTTACTTTATTATCAGTGCACATAAATGTGCTCATGAGGACTCGGAGGACCAAAACTGATCCAAGATCAGCTCTTATTTTTGATGCATTTATGGCTGTGACCTATGTCAGCCTGAGACAATCAGATGCAAGTCTTTTTATTTAAGACTTTTTTTTCCCCCCCCCAAAGGTCAACACCACAATTCATAGCAGGGATCAAGATATCCATAGAGATTTATAGAAGGCGCATCTTTCACTTGTAAATCAGAAAAGGAAAAGAAGAAAACACAGCCAAGATCCATCAACCGAAAGCAGTTCAGGAACAGCGAAACAAATTAGAAGGAAAGGAAACTGCTGCAAAAAATAACACTCGCAAAAATTAGGGGGCGGGGCCAAAGAGATGGTACAGAAACCCAGAAGGTTCCAGAAAGGGCAGGATAGCTATAGAACAGTGCGGATGATCAGTGACAACGTGAGTAAGTAGTAGATAGTGTTATAAAATACAGACCTTTCAAAATATCGACATGTTTGTAGGTAGATAAGCACAGGTCTGATTGGGGTCTGAGTTACTGATCAGCGTTCTGTGGTCATTTGTGCAAACACAAATTAGTTTTTTAAAGCCAATTGTGCATTTTTAGAATTGAAAAATGTGAAGGTGTCAACCAATAGTCCTTTTGGTACTTTATTAACCAAGATAAATCATATTTAGGCCAATTAAATGGAAGGTCACTTCAGCCAGTTCGCTAGCGTGCTGTGTATTAAGAGTTCTAAGATTGCTTTTGGAGTTCACTTTGGCAGAAAGCTGTTCTAGTCTTCATCATTGGTCGTAATGGTGTTCTTTTTGCTGGTAATAGCGTCTTCACGTATGGAAACAATCACCTCCTATAAAATCTCTCAAATGTCCCCACACTCACATTTCACTGGTCACAGCGTATTAAGTAGAAAGAATGAGGGGAAAGCACAGGAAGAAGAATGTGTGTTTATAACACTCACAGGACACATGGTGCTCTGTGCTTTGTAAAGTCCATTAAAATCAATTGAGCAGTCAAACGTAACAACGTTGGAGTACAACACTCACACACAGCTCCAATCCTCCAGGGGGCGACAGTGGGGGGAAAGAGTCCCTCTGGCACTTCCGAAACTGAGCATTACGTTCCTCCTGATAAAGATATATAATCACTCCTGCAATTTAACTCATTTAACTCATTCAGGGTTGCGATCAATGACTATCAGTCAAAACTTGAAGCGAGATAAGTATCACCGTAGCAACAGATCGATGGCTTTTTTTTTTTTTTTAGCGCTGCCTCGTTTTCAAATGCAGTGGCTGTTCTCAGCTCAGATATTTGAGTGTTTCTCTGAGCGCTCCACCTGCCGAATGGTGAGCAGCACCCAGTGCAACGGCAACCTGCCGCTCGCGTCTGACGCTGCTGAGCCAAGCGTGTGGTGGGGATTCAGGCTAAAAACGCTTTGGTCACAGAGCCTAAGTGACCCAAGGCGCCTCGGTGGTCCTGTGTGCTTGCAGAGCGTTCTGGCACCAGGAGGACAGGGAGAGGAGTGACCATGGAAACGTGGAAATTCTCTCTGGCTACATTACATATTAAATATGCACAGCTGTGGCATTTAATACTGAGAATAACATGGACAACAGTAGTAGTGAGAAATCCTGAGATTAGTCGCTTACGATGGCAAAACTGGCAGCTTGCGCTGTAAAGAATGTCAAACACAGAAATGAATCTGTTTCAATGACGGAAATGTGATTTTGCGGATGAGAGAGGAGCAGGTCGTGCATGTGCTTGGCATCGGTCTAGCACGGCCCGGACCCACGGGAGTGTGGTGTGCGGTCAGTCCTGTTACTCGCGCAAATGCCAGAGAGGACCAAGGGTGCAGGGACGGGTGCAGAGGACACAGGAAGTGCTGTGTCCTCATGGGCCTCGCCCTGGAAATGTCACATGTGAAAATCCCAGCTCCGCCCCTCCCACTCACACACACACACACACACACACACACACACGCACCATGACTCTGGTTCTTAAAGTAAATGACGATGGCTTAAATGAAACTGTGGTGTGCGGCCGGATGAGAAGGAGAGGGGGAGAGGGGGAGGACACGGAGGGAAGAGAAGAGAGGAGAGAGGAATGTGGAGTGATAAGGGATGGGAGAGAATGAGACTGTGCGATCTGTGATGGAGGGTAGAGTGAGAGAGGCAAGGTTGCAGAAAAAAAAAAAAAAACCTGAGCCAAGAAAATGTAATTCTGTGCCTGTCCTGCCCACCGCCTCTGTCAGCTCAGCGCGAGCGTGATTCAGTGTGCACGTTCGCAACGGAGGTCGAGGTGCAGCAGCTCTGACGACAAAGCCTGCTACGCGCATCCGAACACACCAGAATGCATTAACTCAAACTTGTCACGTGCACCCAAACCCACCGGCGAGCATTAACTCAAACTTGTCACGTGCACCCAAACCCACCGGCGAGCTTTAACTCAGACTTGTCACTTGCATCCAAACACACCAGCGAGCATTAACTCAAACATGTCACATGCACCCAAACGCACGAGCGAACACAAATATAAACCCGCCACGTATGTATTTATATGTTTTGAATGTGGTGTGCTGAGTGAGTGACTCTGTATGCGTGCGTAAGAACAGTTAGTTGGGATGTTTCACTGTTGAACTAACCTCCTAAAAAGAGCGCATTTTCACAGTAACAGAGTAATTATGCACGCAGGATTGTCGCTCTCTCTCATCCTTCCACTGAGTCGTAATTACATCCGTGCTTTGACACACGCACGCCCGCGCCCCGATGGCAAATTCATACCGATAACCGCGGGCGCACTGCCCGTCAGGCAGCCTCGAGCCACGTACAGTCACGCACGCTTAATTTGCTCCGAAAGATTTAATTTCAGATTGAAAGTTCAGGTTGGTACAGCCGCTGAGAGTGCCGTCCTGAATCTGTGGGACGAGGCCCGTAGCAAAGCGCGAGTCTGTGAGCGAGATCCATTTAAAAGGTGACGGCCTCTTGGGGCTTGGGGAATCAATGAAGACTTATAGTCCCTTTGGACAGGTAGGTGGTTTCCTCGTCAGTACTGGCCTGCCTAGTCGTGTCATTTCAAAGAGAGGCTAGTAACTAAACTAAAAACTCACTCACTCACGGAAACGTCCTCTTGACAGGAGGAAGACTGAGGGATATACTGTGTTCAGATTGAACCTCTCGACCGGCTGAGAAGAGTCTGATCACTTCATCAGTCTGACTAATTGTGGTTACGCAATTGGTGTGTTTTGTTGTCGCAGTATTAGCGTTTCCAAGGCGATGCTCTGTAGAGTGCACACACATTGCATGGTAATGAGGCAGAGCTGAAATTGGCCTGCTCCTGTTAGCTCAGCTGGGGCGAACGGCCATTATACACTCGACGTCGGTGCGATGTACCCAGTGTAACTGACATCTCGGACAAAATGCCCTTTAATAACTGTTTGGTTTTTCGTTGTTGACGTGTGTTCATTGCTACCAGGTCAGTCGTGATGCCGGTATGAATTCTATTCTGGGGCATAATTCAGGACTGCTGCTACTGTTTATGGAGAATCGGGCTTCCCGAACAGCGAACTTGTTTACCCTCTGCTATGAGCCCTATTATACACGCGCTGTAATAGACATCAGTGTGTCTCCTAGGAAGATGATTCAGGGGGAAATGAGACTGATTTGAAAGTGAAATCATTAAGTCTTACTTCTTGTTGCTAAGACAGAACCTTCTAAGTAATATTCCTGCTCCAGTCACTTTGAAGTGCGCGGCTATGAATTCTATTACCCCAGGCGTGTAATCTGAAATGTGTTTTTGTAAGGTCATTGTTTTCATATGAGAATAGGAAAATGGATTAAACGTATTGGAAATACATAAGCCGGCATCGGTCGGTTTGAATATAGCATAATTGTTTTCACGTAGGCATGTTTCGCGGCCAGGCCTCTGCGCGGTGAATAATAAGTAGATATTAGTTCGAAGCCGCTAGTGAGAAGCGCGGCCATAAACCGCAGCGGCGCGGGGAAGTTGGGGAAGGGAACCAGGAGCGTCGCGCGCTAATGTGACATCCAGCACGGCATTCGCGCGGGCGCTCCATTGCTATAGCTTTTTGTTTCTCAATAAGTGCTGCTGGCAAACTGAATGCTGTAAATAAGTAAGTCAAGCCTCCAGGACAGTACATATTCGCAGGGGTAGTCGGCTTTTATGTCAACACAGGGGGAAATTAAACTAGAGCTTGAAGACAAGTGTGAACAAGACACCGCAAGCAGCTTTTCTCCAGCGAGTGCTTCACTAGTCCTGCGTTGTCATCTCTCGCATGTTCCGCGTGGCGCGTGTATGACTGTATCTGCGTGCCTGCTGTGTCTGCGTGCACGCTGTGTGTTGGGGGCAGGGTGCACGAGGCGAGGGTTTGCCTGATCTGATGTGTCTCCAAGTGCAGCACAGCCCCTGCGCACAAATTGTAGTTTGTGACTATGTGTTATCAGGAAGTACAGTGCCACGAGGCAGTACTGTCCTGTTGTGTGTGTGTGTGTGTGTGTGTGTGTGTGTGTGTGTGTGTGTGTGTGTGGTGGGGTACTAGGTCTTATAGGCTATTCCTGATTTCAGTTTAGAATGGCCTTAAGTGTAATTATTTAGAGCAGCTTGCTGGTGTTCACAATAGACCAGCTATCAGCACACCTGTACCAGGTGTTCAGGTCAGCTCCCAGCACACCTGTATCAGGTGTTCAGTTCAGCTCCCAGCACACCTGTATCAGGTGTTCAGTTCAGCTCCCAGCACACCTGTATCAGGTGTTCAGTTCAGCTCCCAGCACACCTGTATCAGGTGTTCAGTTCAGCTCCTAGCACACCTGTATCAGGTGTTCAGTTCAGCTCCCAGCACACCTGTGCCAGGTGTTCAGTTCAGCTCCTAGCACACCTGTATCAGGTGTTCAGTTCAGCTCCCAGCACACCTGTATCAGGTGTTCAGTTCAGCTCCTAGCACACCTGTATCAGGTGTTCAGTTCAGCTCCCAGCACACCTGTATCAGGTGTTCAGTTCAGCTCCCAGCACACCTGTATCAGGTGTTCAGTTCAGCTCCTAGCACACCTGTATCAGGTGTTCAGTTCAGCTCCCAGCACACCTGTGCCAGGTGTTCAGTTCAGCTCCCAGCACACCTGTACCAGGTGTTCAGGTCAGCTCCCAGCACACCTGTATCAGGTGTTCAGTTCAGCTCCCAGCACACCTGTATCAGGTGTTCAGTTCAGCTCCTAGCACACCTGTATCAGGTGTTCAGTTCAGCTCCCAGCACACCTGTGCCAGGTGTTCAGTTCAGCTCCCAGCACACCTGTATCAGGTGTTCAGTTCAGCTCCCAGCACACCTGTGCCAGGTGTTCAGTTCAGCTCCCAGCACACCTGTACCAGGTGTTCAGTTCAGCTCCCAGCACACCTGTGCCAGGTGTTCAGGTGAGGGTCAGGTGTGGAGTTGCCCATGCTGAGGCCCCAGGTTTGTGAAGATACCAAAAGTAGTAGCAACTGCCACCAGCTAGTGCAGTCACAAAATACACCTAAAAGACAGAGTGGGACAGAGAGTGTGTGTGAAGGAGAGTGTGTGAGAGAGACGACAGGATGCAAAGAAAGTGTGTGAGAGAGAGGGAGTGTGTGTATGAGAGAGTGTGTGAGAGAGGGAGAGTGAGAGAGGGAGATTGTGTGTGAGAGAGAGGGAGAGAGAAAGATGTTGCTTCTCTCAGATTCCCCTCAGCAATGTATAATTTGTCTTCAGTGTGCACTGTTCTACCCACACGTGCCTTCAAAGCAACAAGACAGTCAGCCCATAAAGTTCAGCATGTAAACAACTGGAATCCACGAGCCCAGAAAAATCAGAATGTAAACAGCTGGAATCCACAAGGCATTTTTTTTGCAAAAAGAACACATGCTATCCAGTTATTGAAAACCATAGAAATGCTTTAGAAAGATGCAGGATTTTGAGGAAGCTTTGTGATTCTTTCTGTTCAGATTTATCTAAAATTGGGTCAGGTATTCTAATTGCTCCTGTAGGGAATGAACTATTTGAATTTGAATTGCATTGAAGTGAATGTTTATGATAGCCATAAGACATGTTTACATTATTTAAAACACAGAGTAGTGTACCAGGCAAGAATGCATCGTTTCTGTATGTTCAGTCTTCATCGCTGTATGCTAGGTCTTGTTTATAAGCGTTCACCCTATACATCATGAATAAATATGAATACCTTTATAGTCCTTGTACATATGCAGTACCAAGCTACATAGAATGAATAAAATATAAAAAGCATAAAAAAATAAATCTAAAATATAAAGACAAGTACATGAACAGAAGTAAGGACTGGTGTGTGTCTTGGTCTCGTCCTTGGACGTCTCTGGTACAGATCTGACCACAGGTCCTTGTAAATGTGTGGAGTTGGGATTTTCAAGTGCGAGTGTGGTCAACGAAAAGTGTTGTGAAATTATAAATTGACAGTGTGTTCAGTAGACAGTGTGGTGTAAAACATTAACAGCAGAGCAGAATATAATCTGTGTCACGATTGCGAGGATCAGAGGCTCAGAGGCTCGTCTACAGAGACGAGTTGCATATACTGCTTATTTTATTTACACAAACACTACACTCACAAAGACGAGCACGGGACAAGACTAACGCACACAATATATACGTAACACATAACGAACACCGCGTGTAGCACATTAGACTAACTGGACGGGTGAACACGTACTCAGACAGCCACACCCACAGGAAGTACATAAATAGACACAGACTACATCAACACGCCCAAAGGGGTTTGGGGATGTAGCGTGACAACATGCAGTTAAAGTGCATAGTTGTCAGTACATTGCTGGTAAGGCAGCAGTTAATTTGAACATGTACCCATTTATAACACAATGTTATATTATATATAATATTAGAATAATCTATAATATATCTTATTAGAATAATATATAATATATACAGTGGGAGCAGTAGATTGCTTTGAGAGCTGGCAGCAGAGCACCGATGGCTCTGGGTGACGACCCGCTGCTGAGCTCGTCTCTCTGTGGAGGTACAGCTGGTGTCTCATGTTGAGATGCAGTACTCAGTGCTCAGATGCTCTGGGTACTGCAGTGGGAGAAGGTGATGAGCAGCTCTTAGCTGAGGTTTACTTTCTTTGGCGAGCTCAGAAAGTCATTGTGCCTTTTTCACAAGTAATGTGGCCCAGCCGGTCCGTGATACTTCCTCTGACATGTGGACGCCCTGGAGCTTGATGCTTGACACTCTTTCCACCATGTCTCCATTCATGAAGAGTGGAGCTTGTCCACCACCGCATTTCCTGAAGACGATGATGAGCCCCTTTTTGCTGCCGTTGAGAGATAAGCTAATGTCTGAGCACCACCTCCGCAGACTCTGAACCTCCTCTCTGTACATAGACTCATTTATATCTGAGGCCAACCCTATAACTGTGGTGTCATCCCTATACTTAATGATGGTGTTTATATGGTGGACAGCAAAAAACAAGTGTAGGTGAATAGGTAGCACAGGAGGGGGCTTAGTACATATCCCTGAGCCACACCGGTGTTCACTACTAAATCATGTATTCCCAGTGTGACTTAGGACGGTTGGTCAGGAAGTCCATGATCCAGGTACAAAGGTGTTAGTTGAATCAGATTCTGGGGCTGTAGATGAACAACATCTGGAGATTTGTATTTGGGTGTTCCAGGTGGGCTAGATTAGCATGAAGGTCAGTTGGGATCGCTATGGATGTGTTGGCCTGGTACACATACTGGTGAGGGTCAAGGGTGTGTGGCATCTAGTTTTTATGTGCATCAGTCTCTCAAAGCACTTCATGTCTATGGAGGTGTTCCACCTGTGTTCCTTAGGGTGTAAAATGGAAACCCTGATCCTAGACCTTAATTAATCATTTGTGAGGTTTTGAGTAAGTCTGACGCTTGAGAGTTGGACCTGGTAAACGCAGCGGTGGTGTCAGCGGAGTGAAATCTGATTGGTGGCGTCGGATGTGAGGCAGTGGGGACTTGTGTGAACGACTCTCTCAAACTCACTCGGCTCTGCTCCAATCTGATTGGCTGGAGGAAGATGATAGTGATAGGCTCTGATTCAAGATACCATCCGCCTGCCCCCAATGGGCGTGGCCAATGGCTGCCTGACATCAAGCCTGGGTGACCAACCTCAAATGGACAAGAGCAGTGGAAGTGACTCCATGAAGGTACATGGTTCCAAGTCTGAGCAGGAGTCTGTTGAAGACATTGGTCCTGCCTTCTGGAAACCATGCGAATTACCACTCCAAAACCACTGTCCAAGTGATCTGCCATGGATGAAATGATGATCTAGTGGCATCAAACGTCATTCATCAAGGAAAAGAACATTCTCGTAGAAATTGCACTGTAGAAGAAGAAGTGCGCTATGCGTTAGACAGTGTTTTAGAGTATGTATGTAGGCCTACAGATATTCTACTACTATTGTACTACTATTCTACTACTATTACTGTTATGGCAGCAAAATATCCTAGAACCTCAAGGACGTCTACAGGAAGCCCACTGAATTCAGAACTGTGAATTGGGTTGACAGAACCAAGCACTGTGATGCAATAAGAAGAAGTGTCTGAAATGCTGGTGTGCCAAAAATCATGTGTGAGAACCTCCTTCATTTGAATATACGTCTCACCAAATGCACCTCTAAAATAGGCCATATTATCTGCTGTGTAATACTGTAATGTTCTTCACGAATGCACTGGGGAATTGCAACGAAGAGCTAAATATCATGTGAAAACCCCTATGGATGCTGCCTGCCTTTGGGTTAGAGGGTCTCACAAGTCTGACCTCATTTTAATCATTACTGCTGAAGGCAAAGCTCAGTTCTTCATGAAGTGGATGCTCCTCCCAGGTCTTCTGTGTCTGCCGAAGACCTACAAGCCAGCTCTATACTCCAAACAACTTCTGGGCGTATTCATTAGAGACGCTGTGAAGGGATTGTTTTACTGTTCCAGTAAGAGTCTACTGTCTCTGCAGCAATGCTGCGTTTACAGCTTTCGAGTTTGGAGAAGAGAGGAGGAGGAGGAGGGTGCAGCAAACTTCACAACCATGCAAGAAGGCTCCAAACCCTCAGCGAGCAGACATTATACGAGCTCACCATACGCTGCTAATATCCTTAACATGCAGTTATTTATTTATGTCCTAATTTAAATTCAGCCGATCATTTTTAAGAAAGTAATGACCGCGTTAATTATGAACATTTTGCCAAAAGTATCTGTATATATCATTTAGGAAATCAGTTATCACCCTCTAAAAATATCAGTGAAGATTTGAGTTCATAATTGACTTATATGAATCAGACAGTCGAGATCATGGCGGGGCGTCATCTGTCTCATTGCAGGCTTTTCTCTCCATCCACAGAACCACCGTCTTAAATTATTCTGCAAAGGCTGCAGGACAGAAGCCCGAGCTAAACATGCTGCAGTGTGGAGTTCTCGAATTCTCCACAGTTTCTCGTGTGATGTGAAGATGCTGTGTAATAAAGTTCAAACACTGCCAAGGTCTTGCACCGAGTTTATTTTCAAGGCTGGCAGAGCACCTGATTATCCCTTGAGCCAAACACTTTAGTGCACCTCTACGTTTGAACAGGAACTCCTTTGAAACTCTTCTCTCCTCCAAGCACTCGGAGACTCCACATAATGGAAAGGGCTTGATGGATTTGTGACTAAGCACTAGTAATAAATTCTTAATGTGAAATTATAATTCAAAACACACGTATTATTCACAAGACGTACTGCATAGGGGACCCAACTGAAGGAAGATGTGCGGATGACTCACACCTCAGGACGCTGGAGCAGTTTGGACAAAGCTGGGCCTCTTAAGGCCCGGTTCATGGACTCACAATGTGACACCACACCGTTCAGTCCTGCTACAATCCAATACAGCGTTTAGCATTTTTGAAAGAATATTTCAGGGTTTTTCTGGCTCACCTGTACTGTGTGGTTAATTACTACTGGCAACGCTCTCAAAGCTTGGCCTGTGTTTAGTAAAGAATGGAAGAATCCACTGACTTGAAACACACTTTTAGTGATGGTCCAGGGGCACTTGCTGGCTCCCTGAACAACTGCCCCGGAACAACTGCCCTCGGCCGTCTGGTGCACAAACAGAGGTTTTATTGATTCCGCAGGAAATTACAAGTGTATTTCAAGTCAGCCCATTTTTCCCATCTTTGTTCAGTACAGTGAAATGCACAGTGAGTATGGGCCTGTGGTTAATCAGCCATGCACTACAGACAAGGCCTGATTGGATTATTATGGTGCATCGTCTTCATGGTTCGAGTCATTTGGGAGATGACGGAAGGCCAAAGTGTCCGTGGTGGCCCAAGGGCCTGGCGTGGTAAACACTGCTCTACTGTACCGGCCGCTCCGCCTGGTCACTAAACAGGCTCCTCTCCTGCTGAAGATCAATAGACACATAAAGGGGCATTATGCAGGCCTGCAGAGAGTAACAGTGGACCATACAGAGCTCATACCCACGCAAACAGCCATGTGCACGGTGTGCTTCCCGTCATGTGGCGTCACGCTCCTCACATCCACGTCCAGTACTGTAGCAGCTCGCGCAATGCTGCTAATGTCTAGCCGTGTGTTTGCATTTGCTGTTCACATCTCAAACGTAAAAACAAAAACAACAGCAACAGTTTAAAAAAAAATCAACAGCTAAATAGAGGCGTAGCAGGATGGAGTAAGAGCACGATTGGACAGATCTGGGCTTTACAGAGGGAGTGATGCAGGGTTTACGTGGTAAGAGGATCTAGAAAGCAGCGATTGTGGTGGAAGGCTGAGCATTACACCTCTGGAAGCGGCTTCAGTCACACCACTGTGCTTTGAAACCAGCTTGGCATGAGATGAAATGGGACCTTTTGTTGGCGAATTAAAAAGCTACTCCGTCATGCATTCCTTCTAGTGATTTTGCATATCAAAAGCGGTAAGTGTTTTTGTTGTTGTACTTTCATCCTTGTTATTGTGGTAGATGAACTAGGTAGAGGGGTCACACAACAAAGGAGTACCCATTGCTGCCGTGAGTTCCCCAGAGTTTTTCCGTACTCATTTAATGGATTTGCTCACTTCACTTTGTTTAAATAAAGTTTTAAAGTTTGTATGGCCTTTTGAAAGCACGGGCAGAAATGATTTGGCAGGTAGAGCCCCATAGCCATGTCCAGACACCCTGTCATGCTGGAGATACAGGAATCTAAAAACCAAACGTTGGCAGCTGCCAAGAATGCGTGGCACACCAATTAAAGGTGAAAGATAGGAACATGGAGAAGCTTACGGAGAAGCTTCGGTCCCACCGCGTTCGGTCTCGCAGGGCGAGTGCAGTCGCCATGACGCAGTCGAAGTTGAAGCTTCTGAGGCCGAGAGTGATGGTGCTCACACGTGGTGTGTGCTGGCCTGACTCCAGGAGTCTCTTCTTCATAGCACATTCCAGATCTCAGTCCTGCTCTTGGTAATGGTCTTCTGTGCAGCCAGACATGCCAGATTGGAACATTGGGGTTTGGTGAGTGAGTAGACCCTTTGTTCAGCTGAGCTAATAACCTAGACTGTGTGTGTGTGCGTGTGTGTGTGTGTGTGTGTGTGTGTGTGTTGGGCATGGCTGGGGTGTGAAAGCTTCACTATTACTTCCTGCTGTTTTCCAGCCTGTTCCTGTCCACAGATCATTGTACCACACTGAGACTTTCCATACAAGCCGCACTCCATATCCCACTTTATCCACATGTAACCATACTATCCATACTATCCATAATGTAGCACAACCATACTATCCATACTATCCATACTATCCATAATGTAGCAGAACCATACTATCCATACTATCCATAATGTAGCACAACCATACTATCCATACTATCCATAATGTAGCAGAAAACACTTCAGCCACATGTAACAATACTATCCATACTATCCATAATGTAGTAGAACCATACTATCCATACTATCCATAATATAGTAAAACACATTGACACCTTTCAAACATCAATCATCCTTTAGTAGAGGACTCTACTTGCATATTCTATGAATATTAATAGATTTGGCTCACCAGCATTAACAACAACAGTAATAATAGTAATAATTAATAACAATAATTAATAGGTTGTCAGATAAATACAGCTCAAAGGGCTTCACAGTGGAATACAAGTTGAAAGAGATAAAAAGTATAAAATTTATAGATATTAAAATTTAATTAAAATCATATGAACATAAAAGTAGAGAAAAAATAAAAACAGAAAAAAATAAACACAATACAAATAGAAATGACAAGATGATAATATGAACATTTAAAATAATAATAGCAATTTTAAATACATATAAAATATTAAAATAGTAATGAAAAAATCACAAATTAATAAATAAATGCAACAATGTTAATATTTAAAGTAAGAATGCTATTTAAAATAAGTGAAAAACAATGAATCTTTTTTTAAACAAAGTTGGTAAAATATGTTTTCAGCTGCTCCCTGAAATGAAGCACTAATGTTGCCTGTAGAAGTGTAAGCTTCAACAAAACTCAAACATGTGATGGAGTGTGATGGAGACCCTTATTATGTGATGGAGACCTTTATTATGTGATGGAGACCCTTATTATGTGATGGAGACCTTTATTATGTGATGGAGACCCTTATTATGTGATGGAGACCCTTATTCCACACCCAGCTCATGCAGTTCAAAACAGCAAATTATATGTATTAGCATGTGTATAGGAAGATATTTCCCTGTTTCCTGTGAAATGACCTTTGGTCAAAAAATTGGGTTTGTGATGTCATCATTTGGGTCTGATGTCATCGCTTGGACCTAGAAGTAAAATGTCCAGATAAAAGTGAATGAACACAATGAGATAACAGTATCCAGGACCACTGAATTTGTCTTAGTGGGTGTTTACACTCTCTAAATTTACTCTCTGTCTCTCTCACACACACACACTCAGACTCCCCCACAGAACCTATGTGCCCACCCCTCTACACTGGCTGCATTTTGCAATGAGAAGAATAATTGATTGTTGCTTCAAAGATGACTCATCTGTGGAGAAATTAATTGCAGGAGTCTAATGGAATCTCTCTCTCTCTCTCTCTCTCTCTCCCTCTCTCTCTCTCCCTCTCCCTCTCTCTCTCTCTGTATTTAATAGGTGACACAACCTAAGACAATGAATGCAAGCAAATCAGATGTCAGGGATGTGAACACAATGCATATAATTTTCCACGGGCTTAATAGCAGTGTTTGAATATGCATTTGCCATGAGGGAGACCGCTGTGTTTGTTCTCTGCTGTAGGCTGTGATGGCGACATTTTGGCCTCTGTCAAACCCTAATTCAAACTAAACCGCTAGAGGCAGTAATAATGTCTGAAATTAATAATGTGGTCAAAATAAACAAACACCCTGTCCCTGTGAGATAGGTAACAGGCTTGAATTATTCAGGGAAAACAGATTACATAGCTAATTAACATTTGAACCGAAATGTTTTCAACTGGGTACTTCTTCATTTGTGGTGTAAGATCACCTCAACTTTAGTGCTACTGCTGTATTTTACAGCAAGATATGCTGTTATTTTATTTTAGTTAGTTTTTAAATTTGTTATCACTATGGCTCATACACACAGTCAAAGCGAAGCTTGGGACAGGAGTCATGATATAATGCTCATATAGTTTAGTGCTGCTACACAAGATTTGTGCATCAACCACTAGAGTACAAATATAGCAAATGAGAATAAAACTGTATGTGCTAGTTAGCATTAGTGTGTGCGGGTGAGATTAGTCTAAACAGGTGAGATTAGCCTATGCAGATGAGATTTGTCTATGCCAGTGGGATTAGCCTATGTATGTGAGATTAACCTAAACAGGTGAGATCTGGTGCTACCTTTCATCCATAATTATCCTCACTAAGTTCTTTTGGCAGGATCATGCAGTTACAGGATGACACTGTTACAGGATCATGCTGTTACAGGATCACACTGTTACAGGATCATGCTCTTACAGGTTCACACTGTTACAGGATCACACTGTTACAGGATCATGCCATTACAGGATCATGCTGTTACAGCATCACACTGTTATAGGATCATGTCATTACAGGATCATGCTGTTACAGGTTCACACTGTTACAGGATCATGCCATTACCAGATTGTTGGGATGTCTGTGGATGTCATGCGCCATAATGGAAAGTGAATTTAAAATAGTCCTCCTGAATCTCATTTTATGAATCATTAATAATACAGTGGTGCCATTGATCCTAATGATTTAACTGCACAAGGATCCATCTACTTTAAGGAAACCTTTATTTCTATGGGTCAGATGTCCCCATCAGTGCCTGTTAGAACTGTGGACATGGGGGAGGCAGACAGACTCAATGGCCTTCAGATTGAAATCTTATCCAGTGTGTTATATGATCTTGGATTTTTCTGGCTTTGCAGGGCTGACATTCAAACTCAACTTGACAGACAATTTGTAGTGAACTGCAGTTATTTCACAGTCTTTTGAAAGGAGACTTTTTTGGAACAACAAATTTGTTGACCCTATGATTGGCAATTGGAGGGAAAGGATTAAAGATACCCCCCCTCACACACACACACCCACATCCCTGACACTCCACCACAAACATAGACTGGGCTCTCCGTCTGACATAATAAAAGCATCCTGAATTAACACATTTGCTGAAATTACTAAAATGTACATATTTAGAATTTTTTTAAATGTGCATATTTTTGCATAACAAGAGGAATCACAAAAATCTAATACATCTTTAAGCAAATTGCCTTCATTAAGTAATATTCAAATTCAAAGATCATGGGATATTCAATACAGCTAATTATATATTGTAGCCTGCACAAAGCCAGTCACTGTCTGGGCTTGACATTATTGAGATGTACATATTTTACCATAACAAGAGGAGTTACATTAGCTCGAATGCATTTTTAAGCCAATAGCCTACAGAATGATGAATTTCGATGTGTAGAAGACGGGATTTTCGAATATTATGTCATAAAAAAATTGGTCTCACTTCATAAATAACTGGACAGCAACACTGTTTTGTTATTGTGCTCAATATTGAAGCACTTTGATTTGTTAAGGGAAGGTACAAAAGGGCAGTTTGTAATCTAAATGTACCGAAGGAGTAGCGTATCTTGTAATCTGAATGTACAGAAGGAGTATGGCAGTTTGTAATCTGAATGTACAGAAGGAGTAGGGCAGTTTGTAATCTGAATGTACAGAAGGAGTATGGCAGTTTGTAATCTGAATGTACAGAAGGAGTAGGGCAGTTTGTAATCTGAATGTACAGAAGGAGTAGGGCAGTTTGTATTATATTACCTCTATAGAAAATAATATGCATCTCTCTGTCTGGTTACAGTTTATGTTTAAAACGGATTTGCCCTTTTCTGGTTCACCCAGGATATATGTATGTACGTATGTGATATATGTAAATATGTATGTATATATGTACATATGCATGTGATATATGTAAAGAGATTTGGCACTTTTTCCCTGTCATTATTTCACTTCAGATCTAAAGTGCTGGAGTATTACAGCCAATACCACGTACATTACATCACCGTCCAATTATTTACAGACTGCACAGAATTTCAATTGCTCATTGACTATATATTATCAGAGCTCTCTCTCTCTCTCTATTTCACACACACACACACACACACACACACACACATATATGTGTAGCATTTGACTGAAAGTCCAGTGCTAAAATCAGTGTGCTCCATTTACCATGCCTGTCAGTGAGAGGAATTACCCATGTGCGTGTCTTCAGGGAGTCTGATCTTAAAAAGGGTAGATGCTCCAGGTGAAACATGGCGTACATCTCTAATACAATTACATACAAAACATTATTCCACTCTGCCCCATCTACACTGAGAATGCATTTACAATGTTTAATACCCGTCTGCCGGTTTTAGCATGACTTGGAAGCGAAAGAGAGATTGTGTGGGGAACTCCTGGGTTGTGTGTGTGGGGAACTCCTGGGATGTGTGTGTGGGGGTTTTACTATCGTGATGTGCAGTCCTGCCGCTTAACGAGTGTGAAGATCTCGGACGCACCTCAGACGGCTCTGATGGAGAGGCGGCTCCTCCCCCAGCTCATGCACTGCGAAGACTCCGCACAAACACAAAAGACATTCCCAGAATCAGGAATATTTCTTGCACTAAATCAAGCAAAACAAAAAGCTCTACGTTACATGATTACATGACAAAAATCCTTTGATTCATGATATTTGCATTTATGAAAATAGCAATGCCATGTGCACGATGTACGACAATCGATCAATATGGATAAAGTTCTACATTTTCTTACCTCTCTTACATTTCTTACAGAATCAAATCGTGTCTGTATTGTTTGTTGCAATTTGTATCACATTTTGCTGAGATCTCACTGCTTTCAGTCTATGCAGCGATGCTGAACAAATGCCTGAAGTTTTGCCTGAAGCAACCTGGCAGGAGGATTTTGGGCCTATTGGCTGAGAGGTGCTGGTTCTGTCCCTGCGGAGTGGGTCCACGTATATGGATCCTGTGGGCTGGAAAGTGCAGGTTCTGGTGGAGCGATAGAGTTTTAGAGTCTAGAACTCTTAAGAATAAGAATTACACAGAGAACACATGTATATAAATACACACAAAGATGAGAATTATTTATCATTCCCATCACTTCTTTGTTTATATGTCTCTATAATTATTGTTGTCATGGTGACTGGCGTCGGCCAGAGGAGGATGGTCCCCCCCCCACTGAGTCTTGGTTCCTCTCAAGGTTTCTTCCTCAGGCTCTTAGGGAGTTTGTCCTCGCCACTGTCGCCCTTGGCTTGCTCACTGGGGGTCTGGACTCGCACACTTGTAAAGCTGCTTTGTGACAACTGTTGTAAAAAGCGCTATATAAATTTCTATAAAGTCATTGAGCACATCGCAATCCCAACTCTTGAGAACAAGGAAATACTTCACATCTGAGATTGAATTAAAATGCAAATGCGAACTGACCACGAAAGCTTTCACACTTTAGTCTGCAAACTAAAACCGTGTTATGCTACATGGTTTGAACAATCAAAGGCAACACATACATTTGTTCACAGTAATATAACAAAATACAATACAATGGCTACTATTATACCCATATTAAACTGGATTTTTACAACTGTTATTTAAACTTCTATACATACTTTAATATAGGAGTTATGTGTTATTCATAGTCTTGCCCAAATGATAGCCAGTAGCTCTTAAGAATGTAGACTTCAATAGCATGAAACCTGAAATCTTGCTCCTGTGTCTGTGGGGAAATGCTATTTGAGGTGACCCTAGTCTCTGCTCCTCCAGGTGGGATAAGGACACATGGATTTTAGCCTGAAGGTCACTGGCCTGATAAACCCAACCTATCCCCTCCTCAAACCGCCCCAACGTCCACTAGCCCTCGTGCTTGTGTTGTCATGGAGACATCTCCATCTGGAAAAGAAAAAAGGGGAAAAAAAAATTCAACTCAAACTGTTCGAGTTTGTGGTGTTGTTACAAATGTACAGATGAGATGGGGGAATAACCCCACGTAGTTTTGACTGAGATTCTTCCTTTAAAGTTCATAAAGGCATTTCTAACTCACAATATGACTCTGCTCTTAATTGACAATTATTATGAATCATATCAGTGGTATTAATTTCATTATGCAGAGATAAAAACCCAGCTGTATGTACACATGGGGTGAGAGAGAGAGAGACACACACAGAGAGAACGAGACAACAGAGAGACAGAGAGACAGAGAGAGACAGCAGGTCATGAGCTATCGCTTAAAGATGCACTTACACTTATGGTAATCTTAAGGTTGTTGTGAAAGGTTCTAGATTATTGAGATTAACTGTGGCATCCATCTTTTATATAATCTGCAAACAGAACAACAGAAATGTTCTATCTGTACATAATACATAATTGTGGGTACTAATTAGTATTTTAGGCTGAGCTCCAATGATTAATGGAATCTAATCAGGTGTGCGTTCCAGATTCCGCTGTCACACGAGGGTTTCATTTAGTGCTGACCATTCCATACTGCATTTGTGTTTGAAAAAATATTTAGTGTTGCCACTGGATGTTGTTGTCATTGCAGTAGTAGTTGCTGTTTTTCAGGTAGTGGCTAAAAGGTTTTACTGTCGGCCCTGTGCCTCTTCACACACATGGGTCCATTATTCATTTTATCACAAGCCTACAATCAGAGCGATGAATATGCAAATGATCAAATCAAAACATTTTTTATTTTTTTCTTTGGGTGCTCTTGAAAACCATTAGAATTCAGCGCTAAAATGTCACATGGTAATTTGTGTTTCATGGACACCAAAGCAAAGGGGGAAGCAATGGATGTTGTGCTGTGCAGCTCAGGGGGTTAATAATGAGCATATTATGCATGAAAAAAAAACTCTTTTAGGCTCCTCCCACCATCATGTTCAGATGAGTATGAGCCTAGACATTACACAGAGATTAATCTAATCCTAGCGTTATTATTGTGAACACAAAGAGACTAATCTGCACCTAGCATGATGACCATGAACATACAGAGATTAATCTGCACCTAGTGAGATTAACATGAACACACGGAGATTGTTCTGCACCTAGTGTGATGACCATGAAAATACAGATTAATCTGAACATAGTGTGATGACCATGAACATACAGAGATTAATCTGCACCTAGTGTGATGACCATGAAAATACAGATTATTCTGAACATAATGTGATGACCATGAACACACAGAGATTAATCTGAGCCTAGTGTGATGACAATGAACACACAGAGATTAATCTGAGCCTAGTGTGATGACCATGAACACACAGAGATTAATCTGAGCCTAGTGTGATGACCATGAACACACAGAGATTAATCTGAGCCTAGTGTGATGACCATGAACACACAGAGATTAATCTGAGCCTAGTGTGATGACCATGAACACACAGAGATTCCCTAAGTGCTCCTTTCACTGTTGGATCCCTGTGTCTGAGTGTGTGTGTTTTTATGTGCGAGTGCTTTAGCTGTTGGGGGCAGAAAAGAGAAACAGAAATAACAGGAGAGACTAGTGGAGTGAAAGCAAGAGAAAGAAAGGGGGTCGTGGGGAGGGGCCTTAAGCTTTTAGTGAGTCTGTCTGCACTCTAGCAGGTCTCACACAGCGATACAGACCACACACTTCACAGCAGCCTTAGTAATCTCTGCTATCTGACCACGAGCATGCACTGCTCATTAGCAGAGTTCCCACTACAAATACCACCAGATTACACAAAATCTGTGTGTGTACTGTGAATACCTCATTCCTAAGGTTCCCGACTCTACAGTTTGGTTTACACGCAGGTCCCACCACACCTGAAGTGTGTAGTTATCACCCCGAAGCCTTTCATTACCCACTCTCAGGGCTGACTGGAGGTAGCAGGGCTAGGATTACAAGGCCTGGAGAAACTTCAAATTCTTCCGAAAACCGCCTGTATTTACATATACAAACAGAATGAAACGGAGGAAGAAAATTATAGTGAATTATGAAAATGAAGTGTCTGAGAAACTGTTTTATTTCGATTGGGTCAACAAAGTCATTACCAAGACGTCTGATTTGAGTAGTGAGTAGTATAGGCTAATAGTGTATTCAGCTTGTCACGGGTGTCACCGGTTTGTAATACCTCACGAGGATTATCGCACAGCCACATGACTGCCCGTGTTTAGGCTTATAAAAACTTTCACTTTCTCTTTCATATAATTTCTTTGTCAGTTATTTGTGCACCAAGAACTTAACCAACACCCCACGACCGTAGTTAATTTGATTATAGAGGATCGTGAGAAAGGCTAAAAGTTTTAACAGGTAAAATTCTACAGCTAATGTGCATGCTGTGATTACCGCATGTCTGCTGACACGTCTGCTACTCTACATGCGAGTTGCCTGCATTTTCAGTAATTTCCCCGAGGGCCATTTCATATTTCAACTGTCGTTTTCATTTATTACTGAAATTATTTTACTTAGTTTATTCCTAAAAATGATCATAGAAATATGAGGAAATCGGATTCGATTAATAAAATGACTTCTTGCACTATAGGCGTAGGTTAAGCATGTGGAGAACTTATCTAAAACAGACAGACATCAGCTTGTTTGAACATGACGAATCTGACCCACGAATTCGAGCGTGTTTCATTGCATGGTTGAGTAGCAGTGAAAGCAGATGTTTTATTAACCACCAACTTTCAACTGCCATTAAGCGGAATTATGTTTCTCTCACGACAACAGTTATGCACGGCCCGTTCTAGTGCTGTCAACACAGTCCACATAAACAACTGTTTGCATCTTTCAGCTCTAGATATATGAACAGCCATATCTCTCTTTAACACATAGGGCAAAATTTAAACGAGTTATTTGAACTGTATGCGCTTTAGTCGATTGTTGTAAATGGCAATACCGTTAGGTTTAAGATTTATACGTCGGTGCGTGATCAGAAAGATTTTCTTGACATTACTTTGCGCGATATGAAATCAAGCGATCAATCAACTGGATTACGCTGCCTTCTGTGGCTCATTGCAGACCGCTGCAGAAATTGTACAATGATTTGAAACCGTTCTAAACATACGGTGGACTTTACGCTGCATAGTCCGTTTTTCAAGCCTTTGCCCTCGTTCCGCACACCCATCTGTCATCCTTCTGCAGTCAACTGGTAGTTTACACTGATCAATACTATTTTAGCGTGTAAATGGCTCACGTGTCAAACCAGCTACCGTGTATTTCATTGGTTTAACAGATCGCCCCGTACTTCGCAAGCTAATCTCACAAAGTCCTCGCTCTAAACGCTGGTCAATTAGGATGTTTGCAACGGTGTAAAAATATCAAAATGAAAAATGACTTCTGTTCTCAGTGGTCAGCATGCACTTTCCTTACGAATAGCAAGAAAGATGAATTTCATGCTCGCTGTACATCGTGTCACGTTTAAACGCTGCAAGCAGGAGGTGGTGAGCAGGCCTAACCCATAAACCATCAGCAACGGAACAATTTTCCAAGCAGTGGTGGAGATTGGTCGGGGTTGGTAATTTGATGAGTAAAAAGATAATGAGTGGGGCTTAGCGCCTCTCTAAGAGACAATAACCGCTATAAAGTAAAACCTCAGAGTTCATACCCCTTTCTCCGGCTTTTGTGCGTACTTTTATCTTGATCCCAAGGTCAGGGCACGTTTTGAACAGCACCCTTCACCTCGGCTCTATAATTCCACATAAAGGATTTGCTTGGCTTGTACATAGGATTTACATATTTTCATCTTTAATTTTAAGATGATGCCAGCCAACTCGTGTTCATGCAGAGGTTAGTTTATGAGATTAAAAGGTCTTCACGCAATAAACAAATATACCAACAGGTTTATAACCCCCCCCAACGTGTGTTAGGGGTTAAAAGCCCCTAACACACGTGCACTTTATTCCTGGACTTGTGTAACGGTACTTCAGCTATACACGCGTCTCCTGTGGATGCGCTATTTACTATCCGAGGCCAATGCTTTAACTTTCCTTTCTGAGATATGAGACTTTGACTTATTCGACAGAGCAGGGTCACCCCAAGCCCTGAGTGACAGGTTAAATAATTCATTTAATTCACTATTTTAATTAAATAAATCGACTTTCCTTTTATCCTGTTCTCTTTGTAATTACATTCAACGCCGGGTTTATAAAAACCCACGCAGGAGGATCTTAATGGTCGAAAGGGGTTTCGTGAACAATTAACATTCATTACGTTCCAATAGCGTTGAAAGGTGTAATAAATTACTCCAGTTTATAGTTACTGGTCTCTGTGCAGTTGCAAAAATAAGAAACTTGATTATAATACGGTGACAAGGAGAAAATATAATCTATTAAGTAAACCTTAATGGTTTGTTCAATTAATGATTCAGTCAATCAATCAATCAATCAATCAGTCGATTAAATAAATAATGTTTTGTATATATATAAACTTCATGACAGCAAGTGATATGCCTTGTATATACAGCATGAATGAATGAATGTTCAATTTAAATAGCGCCTTTCAAGATACCCAAGGTTGCTTTACAACTTTAACACAGGCACAAGTCTTACACAACCAATCACACACCGGCGAGAAGCGGCAGCCAATCACACACAGCGTCCTCTCTACCGGACCCCACAGCCCCCTGGGGGACTGAATCAGGTGCAGGAAGGGGAGACAGGACAGACCCTAGTGACAGAGCACCACCCACCACTGGGCACACAAGCACACACACATGCACATGCACTCAGACAACTGTTTTTATTAGACATGAAGAGACACACACACTCAGGGAGAGTTTTGCCAGGGAATGCCCATTTACATAACCTCCATGTTATGTAACAGAGACACGGGGAGAACATGGAAACTCCACTCAGAGAGGGAAGCCAAGACGACAGTGCTGAGAGGCTAACATGCTAACCACCACACGCCATTATGGCTAACTTAACAGATTATATTTTCTCCTTGTCACCATATTATAATCAATATAATAATAATCAAATAATCAATAATCAGTCAATATATAGTCAATATATAATCAATATATAATCAATATATATCAATAACCATGTATTTTAACCATTGCTATATATGGCTCATACAAGGCAATACCACTTGCTGTATGCCTCAGAATGTCTTTCACTTATTCTGTCGACTCTGCCTTGCTTCCAGCCACTGGTACCACTGTCGACTCAGGTCTCTGGTCTAACCCAGTGGTTATAATCACGTATAATCGATTTCTAACTGGCATCAAATTTCTGTGCAGGATGAAGAGTTCCGCTCATGGCCGGTGAAACCCCCAGTGCTGATTTACCACCTGCAGGTCTCATTTAAGCCCAGCTGGACAAAAATAAACGCTGTAAGACTTAATTCAACACTGGGGAATCCACTGAACACAACTCAGCCGATCAGGAGCTGCAGCGACGGCATTTTACTCCAGAAATTAAATGGTAGTTAACACTTACAGAATATGTTAACAGGAACACAAGGCGCGTGGTGATGTACAAGATATCGCCTGGGGTCAACTTACTCCGTAAATTTCGCCTTCATGTCTGCTGTGATATTATTTTAATAGTGATAGTGCTGTAAGTTTGTAGAGTGAAGGCTTTGCAGAGAAGGTGGAATCTGAGAGTGCGGACTCTGCGGTGCCGACTCCCGCCTGCTCTGCTGCAGGAGATCACCGCGTCTCTGTACAGGTGAGCGTTACTCCTGCCCGAAACAGCAGGCGATGCTCAGACAGCTGATGTGACTGATCAAGCCCTCGACGAGACGATTCGTGTTTAGTAGTCTAGGGAGAGCATGAAACTGTGCGGTGAAGGCGGAGTGAGGAACCCTTTCGGAATGTTTACTTTCTTTCCAAAGTTCTCGAGGATTTAATGCTATATAAAAATAAGAGAGGATCCGGCACAGCAGCCTCCGAGCGCTCGTCCCTCTCTGTCAGAAACAGAGTTGACCTTCATTGTTTCTGAATTATTTTGGGGTTCTGCAAACATGCAGTTGTACAATGGAATTTTATTATGACTGCTCTGCTTATGCAGAACGACAGAAAATGACAGTGCTGAGCCCAGGGATACACTCTCCTCCCCCCCCCCCCCTTTCTCTCTCTCTCTCTCTCTCTCTCCCACTCTGTCCCCCCCCCCTCTCTCTCTCTCTCTCTGTCTCTCTCTCCGTTCCTCTCTGTCTCTTTCCCACTCTCTTAGCGCGTCAGTGTAAGAGGTTCATCTCACGTCCTCTCAGGACAGTGTAAGAGGTTCATCTCACTGTCCTCTCAGGACAGCGTAAGAGGTTCGTCTCACTGTCCTCTCAGGACAGCGTAAGAGGTTCGTCTCACTATCCTCTCAGGACAGTGTAAGAGGTTCGTCTCACTGTCCTCTCAGAACAGCGTAAGGGGTTCATCTCACTATCCTCTCAGGACAGCGTAAGGGGTTCGTCTCACTGTCCTCTCAGGACAGGACACTGTCCTCTCAGGACAGCGTAAGGGGTTCGTCTCACTATCCTCTCAGGACAGCGTAAGGGGTTCGTCTCACTATCCTCTCAGGACAGCGTAAGTGGTTCATCTCACTATCCTCTCAGGACAGCGTAAGAGGTTCGTCTCACTGTCCTCTCAGGACAGTGTAAGAGGTTCGTCTCACTGTCCTCTCAGAACAGCGTAAGGGGTTCGTCTCAATGTCCTCTCAGGACAGCGTAAGAGGTTCGTCTCAATGTCCTCTCAGGACAGTGTAAGAGGTTCGTCTCACTGTCCTCTCAGGACAGTGTTAGAGGTTCGTCGTGTGTGTGTGTGTGTGTGTGTGTGTGTGAGTGTGTGTGTGTGTGTGTGTGTGTGTGTGTGTGTGTGTGTGTGTGTGTGTGTGTGTGTGTGTGTGTGTGTGTGTGTGTGTGTGTGTGTGTGTGTGTGTGTGTACAGCCAGGCTCCACTGGCTATATGGAACATGTAACATGTGTCATCCCTCCTGACTGGTAAATCCACAGCACTAGATTATATCAGCAGAGTGGAGGACAGTACATCTTGACCTAACACACTCAGAGCATGAGAGTCCGCACTCCTAATCTGATTAGCAGTAGCTGGATTATCTGAGAAGAGTGAAAACACTTAACTGGGCAGGACCCCAGGATAAACCCCCCCAAGAGAAACTCAGATGGCTGGGCTTCCTACCATGAGCCAGCTCTTATTCACCGGTAGGCTGGTGCTACACCTGTGTGCGGACGGCGTGAGGGGGAGCGGTGCAGACGAGGAGGTCAGGTGGGTCTCCTCTCCTGTGGACATGGAGAGGGATTTCCTAGTGGCAGTGTAATCATCTGCAGCACTGAAAGGCTCCTTGGCAGGGGAAGAGAGTGGCAGTGCGAGTGGCAGCACGCTCTCCAGACGAGAGCACACACACACGCTCTTCACACACACGTCATTACTCTGACAGCCTAAAGGTGATGGAGAGACTTCAGGCCATGAAGCCTTTGACAGGCAGCTGGATTACAGCAGTCTGCCTCCTTCAGCTCTTAAGGGGCTGCAGGCTCCACAGATGAAATACGTTTTTTAAAATTCTCTGCAGGGTCAACAAATGGCTGAGCGGAAGCATTTGGGGTCAAGGGTCAGTGGTGCTCAGGCCCACTACATGCATGTCGTCAGAGTCTGTCCAACTGCAGATGCGCTGTGGGAGACTATACTGAGGTGGAGTATACTGGGGTGGAATATACTGGGGTGGGCTATACTGGGGTGGAGTATACTGGGGTGGGCTATACTGGGGTGGAGTATACTGGGGTGGAGTATACTGGGGTTGGCTATACTGGGGTGGACTATACTGGGGTGGAGTAAACTGGGGTGGGTTATACTGGGGTGGAGTATACTGGGGTGGAGTATACTGGGGTTGGCTATACTGGGGTGGAGTATACTGGGGTGGGCTATACTGGGGTGGAGTATACTGGGGTGGGCTATACTGGGGTGCAGTATACTGCGGTGGGCTATACTGGGGTGGACTATACTGGGATGGGCTATACTGGGGTGGAGTATACTGGGGTGGGCTATACTGGGGTGGAGTATACTGGGGTGTGTTACACTGGTGTGGACTATACTGGGGTGGAGTATACTGGGGTGGGCTCTACTGGGGTGTATGTGTGTGTGTGTGTGGGCGCGCGTGTGTGTGTGAACACACCTTCTCCACCAGGTCCTCTCACGTCTCTCCCTCGGTCTCCTTATTACATTTATCGATCTCCTGCGTTTCCGTGGACACCAGTGCGATGTGGGAAAGCTGTTTTATTGCACATGATGATCAGCTTCGCCACAGCAAGATTAAAACAAGAACACTGTATCTGCCCAAAGGCACTCTTATTTATTATTAATACTCTGCCAAGTTACAACAGCACTGGCTTTGTCAATTCCTTTTTTTCCCGCTCCTGCCAGCCCGCTGATGTGTATGGAGCGCTGATGCTCTAGTGCATTACACACCCATCATCAACTTGATAATTAGCTGATGGGTTGAACCAGGTGTGGTAAAAAGTTGCAGCACTGTAGCCCTAGAGGACCGAAGTTTGAGACCCTGTCGCTGGGCCTTCACGTCCACTCGGAGGGGCTCTCGCCCGGAGGCGTAGCGGAAAAGTAGGGCAGCTCCACCGAGCATGTCACCACGGGGCAAACCGCAGTGTGCATGTCTGACAAACTCTTCCTCACATCTTGGAAATGAAGCAGGAAATCTGCTTCATTTGAATACTGTTGATTTCTGGACACTTGTTAATAATGATGCCCAGACGCTGGTGGGGACGTATAAAGTTTGACACCACTGGGCATAAAGACTGTAACCACAGTGCGGGACACCAGGAATGTGTGGGAAGAGGTGGGAAGCCATGTGCCAGGAGACGCCTTCCCCCTTTGAACGTCACTCGAGAGAACGTCCAGAGAAAGTTCCAGAGAAAGTTCCAGAAAAAGACACTGAATTCCAAGAAATAGTGTAAAGGCAGCTAGACGGGACATAATTCTCAAAATGTTTATTATCCCATATCCACCCATACACATCTCACTGGGCTAAAAAATCCATTTCAGTTCCAATTCCAGAAATAGCAGACAGCAAACATCATCATCAAAACTCTTCAAGGAATCCATCCAGCACTTATAAGCAACCATGACCACCACTGACCCCCATCACATCACCCGTCAGTGTCTGGAAACAAAAACACATGAAAGGCTCGTTCTTCACAGTGTCTGAACCACTGAAGAGGTGCACGCTGGGAATCAGGTCCTACAGCACAGCAACACAGGACAGAACAGGTACCTTCATCACCTACCGCAAAAACAGCTTCCCACAAACCGAAAACGACCTATCATGAACAGAAGAACCTTTCCCTGCGTTTGTCACAGTTACCTTTACACATGCACACACACACACACACACACACACACGCACACACACACAGACGCACACACAAGCAACCCTGGACTTCACTTTAGAGAAGCACAAGGGACAGAGAAACTGGGCTTAACCGTTCGGGCTGCCATGCCTCCTATTACACAGTCTAGATTTGATAAGATGTCCCAGTGGGATGGAATAGAGGGAATCTGCGCAGGTGCACGAGGGAGACGACAATAAATCAGAGGCTGTTGCATCTCGGGTCTGTGGGTTTCGCTAGACAGGCCTGTGTTGGACAAGAAAAGAGTTAATACACCTCCAGAATAACTTAAGACAGGTGCTGAATAAAAATAGCAAAACCGGCAAAACACATATTGAATATACGCACGTTGTTTACTTATAGCAGTGCTATAAAAATGAAGTGAACCTATATGAAAGAATAAACATTTCAACTTGGGAGCAGAGATTTGATGGTCCAGATGGGAAAACCAAAGTGAAAAGGCACCACAAATGTCTCAGCATTCACAGATGTCTCGGTACAGTCTCGGTACAGTCTCGGTACGGTCTCGGTACAGTCCCGGTATGGTCTCGGTATGGTCTCGGTATGGTCTCAGGTACAGGTCTCAGTTTTTCAGTGTTCTCTCTCATTCAGTGTTGGTACAGTGATGTCAAAGGAACTTCATGCATACTTTTGAGATTTGCCTAGCAACAACTCTCAACCAAGTGATTCAAATGGAAAAGAACACAGTCATCGTCATGGTAAATCCCATCTGCCGTGGCACGTGAAAGACACTTCCATCTTAGAGAATGAACATGGTGTCACCCTCCCACTCGCAGTGGTATAAGAACTCAGCAGGACACAAGCTTGACAACGACCCTGGAGCCAAGAGGCGCTGCAGGTCTGATCTCCCAACAGACAGCACCACCTTAACCTGCTACACCCACACACCAACCAGACAGCACCACCTTAACCTACAACACCCACACACCAACCAGACAGCACCACCTTAACCTACAACACCCACACACCAACCAGACAGCACCACCTTAACCTACAACACCCACACACCAACCAGACAGCACCACCTTAACCTACTACACCCACACACCAACCAGACAGCACCACCTTAACCTACAACACCCACACACCAACCAGACAGCACCGCCTTAACCTACAACACCCACACACCAACCAGACAGCACCGCCTTAACCTACTACACCCACACACCAACCAGACAGCACCGCCTTAACCTACAACACCCCAACCAACCAGACAGCACCACCTTAACCTACAACACCCACACACCAACCAGACAGCACCGCCTTAACCTACAACACCCACACACCAACCAGACAGCACCACCTTAACCTACAACACCCACACACCAACCAGACAGCACCACCTCAGCCTACAACACCCACATGGGGAATTACAACAATCATGATTTCCCAACTGGGAGTAAGTAATTCTTCATTCATGAGTTGTTCCCAGTTGGAAACTGGTAATACTGATGATTCAGGGATGCTTTCAGGAAGAACTCAAAGTGTCACAGCAAGCTTCTCAAGATTGTGTCATGATATTGTACTGGTCCCAGTAAAAATGGCTCTCTAGACTGACCTTGGGTTCATTAAATGAATCAATAACAGCAGACGTAAACAGAAGCTGGACATAGATATGATGATCTGTCCATTTTGTTTGTTGTTTGTTTTGGATCTTAGGCCAGATAGATGACTGCATGCCCAGTAAGATGGTTCCTCCATCCCGTGGGGTCTGATCATCTCCGCTACAGACCCTGGGGCTGTGTGTCTGCCTCTGATGCCAGCTGTGCTTATCTAATTAATTCATTTACTCATTTAATCAATAATACAATCTAATCTTTGTAATAACTACCAGTGAAATCCAGGATAGGATTTTGAATTCAAGGTCCATATTGAAAACCGTCTTCTCCAAAAAGTTAAAATAAGACCTAACAGGAACAGTCCCCCTTGCTTTCTCCCTTGGAGCTGTGGAGAATATAAATACATATACTCTTGTACTCCTCTAAAACCACACATATACTCCTCTAACACCACACATATACTCCTCTAACACCACACATATACTCATATACTCCTCTAAAACCACACATATACTCCTCTAACACCACACATATACTCCTCTAACACCACACATATACTCATATACTCCTCTAAAACCACACATATACTCCTCTAAAACCACACATATACTCCTCTAACACCACACATATACTCCTATACTCCTCTAACACCACACATATACTCATATACTCCTCTAACACCACATATACACT
Source organism: Brachyhypopomus occidentalis (assembly GCA_020368025.1). Lineage (NCBI taxonomy): Eukaryota > Metazoa > Chordata > Actinopteri > Gymnotiformes > Hypopomidae > Brachyhypopomus > Brachyhypopomus occidentalis. Next base: position 681,160 of record JAGXOD010001380.1, read on the forward strand.
CCTCTAACACAGCACATATACTACTATACTCCTCTAACACCACACATATACTCCTATACTCCTCTAAAACCACACATATACTCCTCTAACACCACACATATACTCCTATACTCCTCTAAAACCACACATATACTCCTATACTCCTCTAAAACCACACATATACTCCTCTAACACCACACATATACTCCTATACTCCTCTAAAACCACACATATACTCCTCTAACACCACACATATACTCATATACTCCTCTAACACCACATATACACTCCTCTAACACAGCACATATACTACTATACTCCTCTAACACCACACATATACTCCTATACTCCTCTAAAACCACACATATACTCCTCTAACACCACACATATACTCATATACTCCTCTAACACCACATATACACTCCTCTAACACAGCACATATACTACTATACTCCTCTAACACCACACATATACTCCTATACTCCTCTAAAACCACACATATACTCCTCTAACACCACACATATACTCCTCTAACACCACACATATACTCATATACTCCTCTAACACCACATATACACTCCTCTAACACAGCACATATACTACTATACTCCTCTAACACCACACATATACTCCTATACTCCTCTAACACCACACATATACTCCTCTAACACCACACATATACTCCTATACTCCTCTAAAACCACACATATACTCCTCTAACACCACACATATACTCCTCTAACACCACACATATACTCATATACTCCTCTAACACCACATATACACTCCTCTAACACAGCACATATACTCCTATACTCCTCTAACACCACACATATACTCCTATACTCCTCTAACACCACACATATACTCCTCTAACACCACACATATTCTCATATACTCCTCTAACACATTGGAAAAAACTACTATAGTAATTACAGTATATAATCGATATGACATGAGCAGTGGTAGGACACTTTCCCATTAGCCTTTCTTAAACATGTCCTACAGGTCATAGGTCAGGAGTGCTGCAGGTCATAGGTCAGGACTGCTGCAGGTAACAGGTCAGGAGTGCTGCGGGTCATAGGTCAGGAGTGCTGCAGGTCACAGGTCAGGAGTGCTGCAGGTCATAGGTCAGGAGTGCTGCGGGTCCTAGGTCAGGACTGCTGCGGGTCATAGGTCAGGAGTGCAGGTCACAGGTCAGGAGTGCTGCAGGTCATAGGTCAGGAGTGCTGCGGGTCCTAGGTCAGGACTGCTGCGGGTCATAGGTCAGGAGTACTATGGCATAGCAGAGCAGCAGGAGGATGTAAGGGGTCCTGAGAGGATGATGGCTCTGTCAGCCTGAGCAGCTCCAGCCGGGCCTGAATGATTTCTGTCCCCTTTCATCCACAGGAACAGCCGTGTCTTCTACCACGGCTATAAATAATACCTCCCCATTAGAGAGCTGCTCCAAGACTCATCTAAGTGGCAAATCTCTTGAAAGTGGTTTCCGCAATGTCGCAAAGTGGTATTCATGTAGGCAGAATAATTTCTTTTTATGCATTCGTATACAGGCAGAGTAATGGAAATACAGTGTCATCTTTGCTTCTGACATTCGGCAGGAAAAAAAAACCCTTTATTTATTTATTTTATTTATTTATTTTTTAAAAAATGAGCCAAACCACTGAGATTAATTTGAGTTCCAGCATCGCCTATGAAGGCTCCCCTAACACATGACTAATTGATACCTCAGCTCTTTCAAAGAGAGAGGGAGCAAGATGAAGAGAAGACAAACAAGTGACAGAGGTTTCTCTGAATGTGAGAGAATGTGTGTGTGAGTGTGTGTGAGAGAGAGAGAGAGAGAGAGAGAGCAGGAGAGGAAGAGAGATAGTGAAAGAGAGAGAGATACAACCATGCACCAGAACAAGGAAGTGAAGGATACAGAGAGAAAGCTGCTTTGAACAGGTTATGTGCACTGACTCATGCGTTATTTAACAATGAAGACAGTATCCCCCACTGCATTAAGCCCTCCTCCGGCATAAAAGCACGGCTTAATATTTCAACAAGGCGAGCAATTAGATCATGTCTTGATGGATCGTTTGGTTTATCTGTGGCAGCACAGTGGCAGTGAACTTCTCAACACGCCGTAACCCTCTAACCAGCGGGCACGCACTGCACTGGGGCTGTCTCCCAGGAAATGGTTAGACATCTAACCCTGACCTTGTGAGGGTTACGTAGAGCCAAGAGCCAGAGTTGGATAGCTGAGCGAGCCTGGACCTTCACACGGAGGAGAACCCAGCCAGGAGAGGATGATGAGGCGGTTGCTTAGAGACCATCACCTCCCAGCATCACGAACAGGCGGTTGCTTAGAGACCATCACCTCCCAGCATCACAAACAGGGGGTTGCTTAGAGACCATCACCTCCCAGCATCACGAACAGGGGGTTGCTTAGAGACCATCACCTCCCAGCATCACGAACAGGCGGTTGCTTAGAGACAGTCACCTCCCAGCATCACTGGCCATCCATCTGCCTCCGAGTGGCACAACGAGGTCATGGCCCAGGGTGACTCTTCTAAACGCCTGGACTCATGTTTTATCTGTGGCTCTTTGTGGTCATTGCTCTTTGTGGTCATTGCGTTTACTATTGAATAAAATAGTTGTCAATCAAATCAGAAGGATGAACTGACGAATGAGAAAATATAGCTGTTTGTGTTTGAGGTTTTGCAACGTGTCTTTCCCTTTGGTCAGCGATAGTATGTTTACATAATGAGTTGTCAAGAGGCTAAAGATATAGAGCATATAGATCTCTGTTTTCTGCTCTTCTGGTCTCTGTTTTCTGACTATTGTGTCTTCCTCACTGTTCTGCTGTTCTACTCGAAGTCTTCAGACACCAGCCACTGCAGACATCAGTCACTGCAGACACCAGTCACTGCAGACATCAGCTACTGCAGACACCAGTCACTGCAGACACCAGTCACTGCAGACACCAGTCACTGCAGACATCAGTCACTGCAGACACCAGCCACTGCAGACATCAGTCACTGCAGACACCAGTCACTGCAGACATCAGTCACTGCAGACACCAGTCACTGCAGACATCAGTCACTGCAGACATCAGTCACTGCAGACACCAGTCACTGCAGACATCAGTCACTGCAGACACCATTCACTGCAGACATCAGTCACTGCAGACACCAGTCACTGCAGACATCAGTCACTGCAGACACCATTCACTGCAGACACCATTCACTGCAGACATCAGTCACTGCAGACATCAGTCACTGCAGACACCAGCCACTGCAGACACCAGCCACTGCAGACATCAGTCACTGCAGACACCAGTCACTGCAGACACCAGCCATTGCAGACACCAGTCACTGCAGACATCAGTCACTGCAGACACCAGTCACTGCAGACACCAGCCACTGCAGACATCAGTCACTGCAGACACCAGTCACTGCAGACACCAGCCATTGCAGACACCAGTCACTGCAGACATCAGTCACTGCAGACATCAGTCACTGCAGACATCAGTCACTGCAGACACCAGTCACTGCAGACACCAGCCACTGCAGACATCAGTCACTGCAGACACCAGTCACTGCAGACACCAGCCACTGCAGACACCAGTCACTGCAGACACCAGCCACTGCAGACATTAGTCACTGCAGACACCAGCTACTGCAGACATCAGTCACTGCAGACACCAGTCACTGCAGACACCAGTCACTGCAGACACCAGCCACTGCAGACATTAGTCACTGCAGACACCAGCTACTGCAGACACCAGTCACTGCAGACACCAGTCACTGCAGACACCAGTCACTGCACACAGTGGTGTGTGAATGTGTGCAGTGGAGACCCACCCAGCCCTGCGCAGCAAGACACATTCCAACTACAGCAGACAACTGCAAGGCTGAATCCTGAGGCAGCATCACTGTGGATTAATGATCAACGCCTCTTTCCCCGATTGACTAACAAGACATTTCATTTGTAGCTGTACGTCCACAGCCTTAGCTCCATTTACCACAGTCCTGGTGCATTACAGGTCTCCCCTTAAGTCCTGTAACCCAGGACAGGTTCAGAATCTCATTTCCCTGCCTGCACTGCCACAGCCGATGTTTCTGCCCCAGCGTCTGTGTGCTGAGACGCCGCTCAGCTGGATGTGTGTTCGTCATGTATATTTAAGGCCTGATGCATGTGGAGAGCTGTCGCGTCCCCCTGGGGATACAGCGGCCAGGTGATGGGGGAGACGATGCACTGGGGTGGGAGGACTGTGTGCAAACCTGCTAGTCTTTGATCTCTGAGAGTCGGTAGGTGCTCGGCAGTTGGGGTTTGTGAATGATTTACCATTTGTCCCTGTTTGCCAGCCAGTAAGCTTCTGGCAAGCAGGACAAAACCGAAAAGACAGAGAGGAAGAGAGAGAGGGAGTGGGAAAGAGAGAGTGAGAGGGAGAGAGAGAGAGAGAGAGAGAGACAGAGATAGAGGGACAGAGAAAGATAGTGAGTGGAAAAGAGAGAGAGGAAGGACAGAGGGAGGAAGAAATAGAAAAAAAGAAAGAAAGAAAGAAAGACAAAGGCAACCCAGACTTTACAGGATTAACGACTGCCTCAGAAACAAACATCTCAACAGCCTCCCCAGAGAATCTGCGCTTTATGGGATTTATTTTGCCCAAGATTCATCTGTAAGTCTAGTTAATAAAAAACAATTTACTGCATTAACTTTCCATGCTTTAAAAAATGTGTAATTAATTTAGGATCCTATGTCTTTTAGTGTTTATGGAATGGAATTAACTACTGCAAAGATATATGTAGCAAAAAGGAAATCATAGATCTCATAAAGAACACGGGCCTCTCTCTCTCACACTCTCTCGCCCTCTCTCTCTGTCTCTCTCCCTCTCTGTCTTTCCATCTGTCTCTCTCTCCCTCTCTATTTCTCTCCCCTCTCTCTACCTCTCTCTCCCTTTCTCTCCTTCTCTCCCTCTGTCTCTCTATCTCTCCCTCCCCGTCCCTGTCTGTCATTGGTCAGCTCATTTTGGTCAGTGACGTGTTCTGATTATGCTATAATGATGTGAGTGAAACACATGGTGGTAAATATATGCTGTGTCTCCAGAGTCTGTAGCTTCAGCTCCACCCAGCCAGGAGAATAATGCACTACCTTCTGCACTACAGCTCCTGCAGAAATCGCCTACGGTGAAACCTTATTTACAGAAGGGAATGAATAGCACTAATAGAAACTACAAATTGCACAATAATTTGCCATTTATGTAACCTGCTTCCTGAAACGCTAATTAGCAGGTCTGTCTCCCTTCTATAAAAGTTTGCCCCCCCCCAACATGATAAACTCGCTGCTTCTACAAATAACCCACATCCTGTTTGTGTCTGCAGTGTACAGTGGAAGGTACAACACCCTTTAATGGAGAATAATGCCAGCTAGAGGAATAACTGTGGCCTAGCAACACAGACATGGAGAGTTAAATGGGTCTTAATTAGACAGTGTAAAGGGCAATGTGGGGTGATACCAGCACAACGCGAAGCCCTCGGAGATGCTGCCCTGCACCACTGACCCCCAGTTCCTGCTGGGCTTCTCACGAAATGTCTCATCAGCAACTGCTAACTGGGCATTACCCACAGCTCCACGCACATCAGTGTGCTAATCTAGCCATATGAATGCAGGATTACATCCAGCTAGGCTGACATACTGGATTAATGTACATTGCTTGATTGTTTAGATTGTTTAGAGGTCAGAGGTTTCCATGTATGTTGGATGGCAGCTGAAATCACAGATCCATGCAGGTGGATCTACACAGATCCATGCAGGTGGATCTACACAGATCCATGCAGATGGCTCGATTCACATCCTCACAGGTCGATCCTGTGTGACTGCAGGGTTACATTCCAATCAGACAGCAGTGATACCGAGGAGCCCCCCCCCCCTCTGACCAAGAAGATAAATCAGTGTTATGGAATCATGGAAAATTCTACATACTGGAGACGGGTTCTACATACTGGAGATGGGTTCTACATACTGGAGACGGGTTCTACACGCTGGAGACAGGTTCTACATACTGGAGATGGGTTCTACATGCTGGAGACGGGTTCTACACGCTGGAGACAGGTTCTACACGCTGGAGACGGGTTCTACACGCTGGAGACAGGTTCTACATGCTGGAGACGGGTTCTACACGCTGGAGACAGGTTCTACATACTGGAGTCGGGTTCTACACGCTGGAGACGGGTTCTACACACTGGAGACGGGTTCTACACGCTGGAGACGGGTTCTACACACTGGAGACGGGTTCTCGTGGTCCAGCTTTTGTCATGTGATGCACAGTGTGCATGAGCCATCCACCCATTGCTTCAGAGGTCCTGTGTGCACAGTGCATGGGCACGGTGGGTGTGCACGGTGGGTGTGCACGGTGCATGTGCACAAATGCGTGTGGCATGTGTGGACAGCACGTGTGTTTACAGTACATTTAATGAGTAGCAAATTCAACTCTGCACAAGACCATTGACCCACAGCATAACCTGCTTGTGATATTACACCCACCTTCCTCATTAAAACACACACACACACACTAACAAATCCCCACAGGCATCAAGTCAAATAGTACCTGATCAGATGGGCTCTGATCCTTTCCCCACAGAGACCGTCAGCCTGACAAATGCAGTCAACAGTGAACCTCCAGTATCAACACACCACTGTCATATCCTGCTGAGAATAGACCTGTGGAAGAGATTAGCTCAATGCTAGGCCCCTCCCTCGAAGGAGGCATTGCATGAAGGAGGCGTGGCATGAAGGAGGTGTGGTATGAAGGAGGCGTGGCATGAAGGAGGCGCGTCTATTAATAATAATGAGTCCATGGAATGTTCCTACCCAAATGTTGTCATACAGTAAGGGGCTAATATTAAAAACACCATTAATAAACTATTGAGGCAAGAAAAACACACAAATGAACACTGTAAGAGCTACTTTAAGACTTTACACATTATTTCTGTGATGGGGGTTTTACTGTGTACAAAAATCTACATAATTATGGTTATAAAGTGTGTCTGAGACAGAGCAATCTGCCTGCATTTCAAAGCAGCAAATATTATATATCACGGTAAATGCTCTGAGCTCATAAAAACTGTTACTTGCTGAAGGAATATATTGCATCATAAACCACATCAGGCGTCTAATATGTACTCTCTTTATACTTTTAGTCATAAATCTACACAATCACACATTCTAATGCAAAGTTTACTTTCTGAAAGGAAACATAGTTCTGTCTTCCTTCTTCTCTTTGATAGGATGTTCTGTAGTATAAACATCCTTCTCTGCCTTTCAAACTACAGCATATCACACGAAATCCTTTAATGGAAACTTTCATTTCTTTATAAAAATTTATTTATTTATTAAATTAAATCCTTTAATGAATTTATTTATTTATATTATTATTTTATATATTTAGTTATTTCCATATTTACTGGGAGAAGGTGCTAGCAGATGTGTTTGGTTTCCAGGGAACACATACTGTCATAGTGATATGTGCACATCACCCTGGATAGACTGAAACATGCAAACACACGTGATTTACTTCATTAAAACCTGGACTACATTGAAAAGTGAACATCTTCAATTTTACTTCAACATGTGGTGTGGTGTAGTATATCCAATAATGTCTCATGATGTGGTCTAGCACATCCAATAATGACTTATTCCACTTTTTTCAGTGTATCTATATATTCAAAAATAGCACGTACTGTATATGCAGAATATGCTGATGGACATGTCATGTATGCCAACTGTGGGTTCTGGAGATGTACAATTCACCTGAACATGGCATCAGTGGTGGATGGGAGGCGTGGGTGTGGGTGTGGGTCGGTGGTGGAGACGGTGAGTGTTCGAGAGGCGAGACCACCTGCATCGTGGGCCGCAGCACGGAGAGCGACTGAGACGTGATGAAATGCTACACCCTGACGGGACTCAAACCCTGACGGGACTCAAACCCGACGGCACAGTGCGGGCGACTTGTGCATCGCCTGCATGCCACGTGCTCAGTTCGGTGGAAAAGGGCGGACAGACAGAGAGAGAGAGAGAGAGATGGAATGGGATTTGAGTCTGTTTCCTCTTGTTTACGTGAGAGTGAAGGCAGAAAAAAATGTGTGTATGTGTGTGTGTGAGGATGAAGAGGTCACACATTCTGTGTGTGTGTGTGTGTGTGTGTGAGGATGAACAGGTCGCACACATTCAGAGGTCATACACAGAGTGTGTGTGTGTGTGTGAGGATGAAGAGGTCATACACAGAGTGTGTGTGTGTGAGGATCAAGAAGTCACATTTCTGGCCTCCTCTGGGATTATGAGAGCAAAATATGAGAGAATTACTGATACTGTAGTTTATAACCTGACCCGCTACAAAGGGAGAGAATGAGAGAGAGAGAGAGAGAGAGAGAGAGAGAGAGAGCATCTGTTTGAACGAGATAGTGGGACACTAGATCATTTTTTGTGGAGTTTTGGAAGGAGGTTTACAGTTGCGGACTGTCTGCTAGAATCTAGCTTCAGTAAGAAAGCTTCGCTCAGAATCGTGTTTAATGATTTTACAGAAGTGTTTGATGTGTGTGTGTTAAGGGGGCATTTCCTACTCCTAATTAAGCATTAGTATGAGAGTGCTGTAAAATATGAATTTCCTTTATTTTAGTGTTAACCACACAACTAAATTAGGCATTGCAGACCAGATCCCCAACATTCCAAATCTGTCCACACACACCAACTCTGTCCACACACACCAGCTCTGTCCACACACACCAGCTCTGTCCACACACACCAACTCTGTCCACACACACCAGCTCTGTCCACACACACCAGCTCTGTCCACACACACCAACTCTGTCCACACACACCAGCTCTGTCCACACACACCAACTCTGTCCACACACACCAGCTCTGTCCACACACACCAGCTCTGTCCACACACACCAACTCTGTCCACACACACCAACTCTGTCCACACACAACAGCTCTGTCCAAACACACAAACTCACACCAGCATGCTCTTTACACATACCAGCACTCCACACACACCAGCACTCTCTACACACACCAGCACTCTCTCCACACACACCATCAATCTCCAAACACAGCAGCACTCTTTACACACACCAGCACTCTCATACAGCCCTATATCATACAGCCCTATATCATACAGCCCTATACACGAGAGTCCCATTTGACACTGGTAACTTTAGTCCCTCCCCCTTTGTCCCCCCTACTGATCCCGGCATGAAAGCAACTGTATATGTGGGAAAAAAAAGCAGGTAAGTGACATCGCACGCATTGACCCCTAGTCAACGAGGTCCCCGTGACTGAGTGTCCGGAGGCGTGTTTCAGAGTGGCAGAGAGTGTGTGTGGAGGTCTCGTTTCATGCATGTAGCTTCACGCACATTATTAGCAGATTCAAAGAGAAATGAGGAAAAAAAACCCACAGAGAATCTGATATCTGTGAGTCCTGCAGGATCCAATCAACCTGCTCATTACAGACGTACAGGCTGTGCAGACCGGAGTCGTCTGATTACAAAAAAGGAGTTAATTAAACCTGAATCTTTGATGTTCATGTAAAGTGAAAACAGCATTGCTATCCTCAGCCTGGAAGGTCCTGCATGCAGGAGGGGTAGTGAGGTAGCAGCTCTTCTCCAGCTGGGACAGAAGAGCGAGACGGCGCCCCTCACGTCTCAGCGCCTCTCCTGCGGCTGCTGGTACTGTCTAAGGTACGAGTGGGTCGCCATTGTGTGCTGAAGGATCTCACGCGGCGCCCGGTCTGAACGGCACAATCGGACACTTTCACGACTCAAACGCCATTCAACTCATCACTTGTTCTCCAGGTTCAGCTATGTTTGAGCAGGGACACCGTGCTGCCCCCAGGGGCTGTATGTGGGAAGTGTATTGTTTAACACTGCCTTAGGCTGGACCACATCCTGTCGCATAGGTGTTCCACAAGAAAACTGATGGACTGTAGAATTTGGTACAAATCATTAGTTTGCCGCAGTACACAGTACAAATATTAATAGTACATATTAATAATAAGTATAAAGTAGAGACTGAGAATACAGTCATTCTGTCAATCAACTCAGTTACATATTATATTGAAGGACCTATTGATCAAAGATTCAGTATCCTTAATAACCACTAGAAGTGCACACAGTTTAGGGAAGGACTCCTGACTAGCTCTCCTTAGATCTCTGCTTAGATCTCTGTGGGGCTACATAATCACACCCTATTGCAACCATATAAGTTGCCATTAAGAAATCAAATGGGTAAAATAACATTTCAGGAACATACTGCACTGACAGCACTGTAAGACAGAAGAACTGAGCTATGAGTCACCTGTGTGCTCCTGGGGTTGGACCCTCAGCGCAATCCTACTACAAAGGAGAAATGAATAAAATAAAATCATAACCCAAAATGACAAACAAAAGGGACCAAGTTGAACCATTCGGCTAGAGAACAATCTCCACTTCATGGCCACCTTGGCCTGCAACAATCTCCACCTCATGGTCTCCTTGGCCTACAACAATCTCCACCTCATGGTCTCCTTGGCCTACAACAATCTCCACCCCATGGTCTCCTCAGCCTATAGAATAAGGTTCAGTGCACCTTCAGGCCTTTAAAAAAGAAATTTAAATCTGTTTCAAAGTGATGCCATATTACAAAGTAAATAAATGAAGCATTTAACCCCACACTACATTTTCTTATGATGCAGCATAACCATATGTCTTAACACAGACCCTCTGGAGATTTACACAGCTTAAAATACCTTAAGCTAAAATGACAATTAACTATAAATAGCAGAACACTTTCTTGGGATTAAGAGATAACAGATTAGCTAACGTGCCAAAAATGTAAGACCCGTGCACACGCCTCTACAAGCACAGGACAAAACCCAGCGAACTGCAAGCCCAGGGGAGCTGGAGGTAAAGATAGATGTGCTCCAAACACGCTACCGCACACAGCGTGCTGCTCCAACACACGCTACCGCACACGGCGTGCTGCTCCAACACACGCTACCGCACACAGCGTGCTGCTCCACCACACACTACCGCACACGCTGTGCTGCTCCACCACACGCTACCTCACACGCTGTGCTGCTCCACCACACGCTACCACACATGCTGTGCTGCTCCAACACACGCTACCGCACACGGCGTGCTGCTCCAACACACGCTACCGCACACGGCATGCTGCTCCAACACACGCTACCGCACACGCTGTGCTGCTCCAACACACGCTACCGCACATGGCGTGCTGCTCCAACACACGCTACCTCACACAGCGTGCTGCTCCAACACACGCTACCGCACACGGCATGCTGCTCCACCACATGCTAACAGTATCATCACTGATACCAGAAATATCATGAATCAATATTTATTATTATTGGAATTCTTGTATTAAAAGAGTAGGCAGTTCAGTAATCTGTAAAATATTAATATATTGCTGTAATTGGATTTTGCAGACTTGTATCTTAATTAATATTCAGTCCTTCAACTACGTTTAAATCGAGCAACACTTGTAATTGTAGCATTACTGACATTCGCTCTCCTCCTCCTGATATCCACCCTTCCTTCCAATACAGCTCCATTTCGAGTGCAATCTGTGTAATGCCTTTTACTGGCTTACTAGCAATACACCTACATGTATTGGAGCTTGTTTAATGCAAATATTATGTATATGAGGGCAATTCAGGGCGTACCCTTTGCAAATGATATGCAAATGAGGCAGTAGTGCACTGGCGCTTGTTTTCACGTGGCGGAAGCTGATTCATCAACTGTGTTCCAATCACAACATGTGTCAGTGTTGTGGGACTTTTCCCTGACATTGGGGTAGCTCGTGCATCATTCCCGTCGCTCAAATATGCGGCCATTTATATGCAGAATTGACGAATAAGGGCCGTCTGCTCCACAGACAGCCAATAATAGCTGTAGCTAAAGTACGGCTACAGGAGCCCTTGGAGAACAATCTTATCTTAAAAGAGCAAACTTATTATTCTACCATTACTCAAAGGCCAAAAGTAAATTGTAAATTGTGTTGTAAAAAATTACAGCACGCTTAATATTTACCTGTCACATTAAATGGGGAAAAACGATCTCTGGGAACCACGACGGTGGATTGATCATGTCACCTGCAGGAGGTTCAGGAGCTTCTAGCAGGATATGATTCCAATATTGAGGATGAAACGTGATGTGGCAGTGCGAGTTGAGTTGTATAACAGTGTTAGTTGAGTTGCATGACAGTGTTAGTTGAGTTGCATGACAGTGCGAGTTGAGTTGCATGACAGTGCGAGTTGAGTTGTATGACAGTGTGGGCTGAGTTGTATGACAGTGTGGGCTGAGTTGTATGACAGGGTTAGTTGAGTTGTATGACAGTGTGGGCTGAGTTGTATGACAGGGTTAGTTGAGTTGTATGACAGTGTGGGCTGAGTTGTATGACAGTGTGGGCTGAGTTGTATGACAGGGTTATTTGAGTTGTATGACAGTGTGGGCTGAGTTGTATGACAGTGCGAGTTGAGTTGTATGACAGTGTGGGCTGAGTTGTATGACAGTGTGGGCTGAGTTGTATGACAGGGTTATTTGAGTTGTATGACAGTGTGGGCTGAGTTGTATGACAGTGCGAGTTGAGTTGTATGACAGTGTTAGTTGATTTGTATTACAGTGTGGGCTGAGTTGTATGACAGGGTTAGTTGAGTTGTATGACAGGGTTAGTTGAGTTGTATGGCAGTGTGGGCTGAGTTGTATGACAGGGTTAGTTGAGTTGTATGACAGTGTGGGCTGAGTTGTATGACAGTGTGGGCTGAGTTGTATGACAGGGTTAGTTGAGCTGTATGACAGGGTTAGTTGAGTTGTATGGCAGTGTGGGCTGAGTTGTATGACAGGGTTAGTTGAGCTGTATGACAGGGTTAGTTGAGTTGTATGGCTGTGCATATGGAAGGCAGAATGTTGACGTTTATTTTGCATTACCAATGTCAGACAGTTTGAGCACAGACAGTTTGAGGACATACATTTTGAGGACAAACTTTGAGTCTACGCTGTTTGAGAAACAGTTTGAGCACAGCAATTTAAAAATTTTGAGATCACAGTTTGAGTACACATATTTTGAGTACACACATTTTGAATACAGACAGTTCACTCCTGCAGAAGGTCACTTTCAATAAACCTCAGAATTTGTATAGGAATGTGTTCCATAAAAAACACTGTATTTTTATCTATATCTATATATATATACGGAGGGTGAGTAGGTGGATCTTTATTCTTTCCTACACATACACATCCTGCCATCCTGCTGAGAAGAAAGACAGAGACTGACACAGGACACAGCAGGACAGAGACTGACACAGGACACAGCAGGACAAGCAGACACCGTGTTAGGGGACTAGAACCAGAGACACAGATTCCCTCCTGCTGGAAGGTTGTGAAGGTTCTGGGTGGTCCTGGTTCTGATCCTGGCTGTGTTAAGGAGAGTGTCTTCCTTTTGAACTTGGGAGAGCTACAAGTCTGGCTTGTTAAAGGTTCATGGGCCTTCAGTATACTATGACATCTTTGCAAATGTCAGAAAGACAAGACTCAATGTAAGAAAAAAAGAAAAACACAGACCTGACTGAGTTCTCAGTTCACTAAGACATTTGATTAGTCACTACACATCTGACTGGAATATTCAAACAGCTGCCAGACCACAGAGTTGCTTTGTTCCACGTTTGTAGCGTGGAAGTCAGCGTAAAGGCCCTGCTACCTGTGTGGAAAGAGAACAAGGTTATTACCTTGGCAGTGCTCTCTATTACAGACCGTAATCTGCTTCCTTTCTGCAGGGACATCTGTTTCATCCTGAGAGAATGGAGCATCATTATACATGTTAGAACCAGTAACGCTTCCTCCATCACAGATTCACAGCCACTGAGTGACCATAGGGGAGCGGCACAGCGAAGGAGAAGACGGACACCAGCCTGAGATGCACAGACGCCCAGACGCCCAGACTCACAGACGCCCAGCCGCACAGACGCCCAGACGCACAGACGCACAGCCGCACAGACGCCCAGACCTGGAGTTAATTTTTTTTCTGAAACTCTTCTGATCCCCAGCAATTTGTCAGGGAGGTGGGTCGGACTCATGGAGGCTGGAGAGGCTGGCGGAGGATCCTCCAGCAGGGCTGTGCCCTATCGGCAGGGCTCTCAGCGCCTCGAGTGCCCACCCGGCCCCCTGACCCTCCCCCTGACCTGTTCACCTGCGCCGCTGTGGAGAAGCCCTCGCTGTGACGCCGAGAGCAGAGCGTGCACACGGGTGCTCTTCCTGTCTCGGGAAAGGCACTCCGACGCAACCTGCAACTCCGCGCGGCCAGGTTCAGCGAGGCCAGCATTATCATAAGCAGCAGAAGCTCTTACAACAGAGACCGAACGTAATCATCAGAGAAAAGAGAAAAGAGAAAGACAGAAGCACTCTTGGTCCCTGCCAGATCCTGATGACCCTTCACTCCTGTGTGCAATAGTTCTGGTGATCTTGTGCATTTTCTTACTGAGCAGCCACAGTTTCCCCGGGCATCGTCACGCTTCTGCCTGGGAGGGGGCAAATCGTTTTAGCCCGGGAGCCACCCGGGGCACCTGCACACAGGTAAATGACAACTGGACAAGGAAGATGGAGAGGCTGGCTGGGTGAACAGAGGTGTAAGCCCCACCCCTGTGTAAGCCCCACCCCTGTGTCCGCCCACACTCACTCAAAAGCACTGCTGCCTCAATCAGCCAGCCAATCACAGAGGGGAAGAGACTTCGCACTGGCTGGGCCACGTGCTCAGAAACTTTCATTTCCATCTCGGCGACAGCGAGAGAGAAACTGCTCCTGCAGCTGTGACATTCTGTGCCAAACTTGTTTATGTGCGGCAAGTGGCCCTCACACTGTGTGTGTGTGTGTGTGTGAGAGTGTGTGTGTAATCTATCCCCAGTTTCTAGTGTAACGCCAGCCGTTTCCCTTTCCTGATGCTCTCCGTGAGCACTTCTGTGATTGGCAGCAGACATCAGGCCTGACTGAGACGTTTCATCCTCTTCCTCATCCTCTTCACAGCCACTCACACGCTAGTGTGGTCCAGCTCTCAGCTTTATGTTCCCACTTTAGGAACTTTATGTAAAACATTTTTATTTTTTAGTTTGTTAATGTTCATTGTGACCAGATTTGTTAATGTTTGTTGAACGTTTGTTCTTGGCGATGAGAACAGTTCTCGTGGTTTTGTCCATAGTTGACTTGCTTGGCCTCATTTCCATGGTGACGGTAGGACATTCTGGCCACAGTTCTTCCATGAAGACCAGTTCTGGCCAGACTCCTCTGAACAGTAGATGGTGTACTGGGTCCCACCGGGTCCCACCGGGTCCCGCTGGGTTCTGCCAGTTCTGAGATGCTGGACATCCACTTTCAAAGGGAAGCAGGACGTGTTTTTCATCCTTTGCAGTTTCCTGGGCCAAGCTCAGCGTCTACGCTCCTCCGCGGTGCCTGTGTCTTTGTGCTTCTTCAAAAAAGCTTGTCCAGTTCATCTCAAAACCCCAGTCTGCTTTGAAACCTCAGCCTGGAGAGACCTCGTTGGCGCAGTAGAACTACCGTGTGCCTTGTTGCTGTGTTCAGTCTTGCCATGATGTGTGACCGGCGACACGAAGCTTCCACATCCTCACCTTTGTAGCCTCCTACACAGCTGTTTCTATTTCAGTTTATAGCTGCGTATCAACCAACATATGAAAATGACCATTATCACCTGTTTGGTATAATTGGTTAATAACACAACGGACTATAACACTACAACAATACTGACTTTGTGCACCTAGAAGAATTTATGTTGTTTTGAAAGCAATGGATGGTCACAACAAAAACTGATTTGATTCCTTTTTTGTTCTATTAACGCTTCTATTTTTCAGTTTTCTTTGCAGCATTTTCCCACAACTGTTTAAAACTTTTGCAGAGTGCCTTATAATAATAATACTGTAAAAGCACACAGAAATTCATATATATGCATCCTGACATGTCATAAACGTGGGAGAGTGTGGTGCAGTAAGAAACGTGGACGTAGTGGGGCTACGTCACACGGTGGGTGAGGCCAGAATCCTCCCGCCTCTCCCATCGGTCAGACCAATCAGACAAAAAGCCTTTTGACATTTGTGTGTCGTGCTTTATGCTTCATACAGTGTTGACACAGCAGTGTCATTCTAGCATAAAACAAAACACAAACGCGGCATATTAGGTGAGCAGGCTGTACTTCTATAGTGCTACCAAGAGGGAAGGATTTGTTTAATTGGTGTCTCCAGGGTCATGTGTGGAAGGTTACGGGCCCCAGGGTTCCAAAAGGCTCCTCCAATAAGCTGCAAAAGCCTGTCATAGGCAAGTGGTAACACTTCAGTAGAAGCTAATCTGGGATTTGGATTAACAGAGGGTGTGAATATTTCACCCACCACTCTGCACAGGAATTACGGCCGTTCACTGCAGGCTTTAAATCGAACACTTTCATTCAAATATGCCGTAATTGGACGACAAACCCACGAGGAGTGCAGATATCTGTGAACTGTCTCCAGTCATGTGAAGAACAGGAATTAATCCCTCAGATGGTCAAGATGGTGTTCCGACTCATTTCAGAAGATTCACAGAAGAGTCACAGAAGACTCGCAGAAAGGTCTCCTTTGTCCCCGGAAGAGACAGTGCTGCCAGAGTGGTTTAAAAAGGGGGAAGACCTATTTCTCGGAAAAAAGGACCCCAGAAGCCTGTTTGTGGGGGATTAAAGGAGTCACGGTCCAGTGGAGAGGCCTGCAGTAGGGGGAAGCGCATGCTTTATACATGCACTGTGTCTGAAATCGCACCACAGCAGACAGCCAGCCTGTGGAACAGATGAGAGAGGGACAGATGTGGGTTTGCTCTCCACCTACACGCCCCCCACCTTACACCCCCAACGAGTGCAGAACATGGAGCAGATTTTTAACAGGAATTGCACTTGAATCTAAGACTCCGCTGACACAAACTGTTCAGACACGGGAAATTTTCAACAAAAAAACACAGGACACAACTTGCTCCCTCAAAAGTTAAATTGCAGTTTCCCCGCAGTAATAAGCACCGTGCGAGCCTGCGGAGCCTAAATGGCCAAGTAACCATTGTGTTCATTGTGGATGGACGGTCGTTCCCAGCTGTAAAAGACCTTCACATGGGATTATGTGCATCAGCTATCTAATACGTTTGAGATCTTCCTTCAGTCTCGGGGGGCTGGAAAATTGTTATTGCAACTATTAGTCTTTCAGATTTCCCTCAGAGAACAAAACAAGGCTGTTGTTTTCTTTGAAAGAAACAAACAGCAAATAAGTGTTGGAAAAATCAATTCCAATATTCTGCAGGCACTGGGGTCAAACAAGGGCGCCTTTTCATTTCAGTATAGACTTGTCCAAGGTCCCCCCGATCCAACAGAATCAGAACTGATGACACCAATCCGGGTCAGGGCGGTGATACCTTGCCCCGAAAACAACAAAGTAAATAAATACACAGCAAGATAATAATCTTGAGTACATTAACTAATGAAAACACGTTACACACACCAAAAGTCAGGACATGGGAAAGTGAGGAGAGGATGGATACACAGGAGCCTAAGAGCCTTGATGTTTTTAAACTCGTCTTTAAAAAGAATTACCCATCATGCTCCAGGGCCTCTCCCGCTCACCAGAGACAGCTGAAGTGCACTGGCACTGAGGTAGGTAGCCAGGTGTTAGCAATTAGGGTGGACGGCCTAGAGCCCTGGACCTGGAGTGGGATCCCCCTTCTGCACATATACACCTGGAGAACTAATGAGTTTAAGCAACTCATTATTTTTCAGAGCAATAGAATTTTCCTGACGCAAACAAGCAACAACACGAAGAGCATTTGCTATGAACATTTTATTGGCGCTTTCTATCATCGTTCTGTCTTTCGAGCGCACACTGCAAACACCCTGCTGATGTAACCCCGCTGACATAACATTAATGCAGCCATGCGACTCCTGTAAGCCTGGAACAAGAGGCAGGCAGCGGGCCTATTTCTGGGCTCCTGATGGCCTGCACGTTCTGCACTGTTCTCCCTGCTTTAAGACCCTGATGCAATTCATCTGGTACGGCTGGAGTCCTTCGTGAGCTGAGCGTGATGAGTTAGGACTGAGAAATCACGGCATCTCCACCTGTCATGGCTGCCGTGAGTCCCCACCGTGTACATTAGCAAAACTATGTTAGAACCGCTCGGAAAGGAGCGGTAGCCGTGTGGTAATTCTGGAAGAGAGACGACTAAACTCCTCCCACTTCGACAGACATTTCGATCCACAGTACTGCCCTGTAACCACTAGACCTTAACCGGCGTTTCCAGAAACCCAGACTCACGCGCCTACACATGTAACTGGCTTCAGCCATAACCTCAGGAAACGGTTCTGTTTAGTGAAGGATGCTCATCACACTGCTCCTGCAGACAGTACAGGGGCCAATGGAACACTGCAGACTGATGCATTATGGTCCAAACACACTGCAGACTGATGCATTATGGTCCAAACACACTGCAGACTGATGCATTATGGTCCTAATACACTGCAGGCTGATGCATTATGGTCAAAACACACTGCAGACTGATGCATTATGGTCCAAACACACTGCAGACTGATGCATTATGGTCCAAACACACTGCAGGCTGATGCATTATGGTCCAAACACACGGCATGCTGATTTATTAAGGTCCAAACAGAGTGTGACATTGTGCTTAGAAACAGAGACGATGGACTCTGGTGGGGTGGGGTGAGATGAAGCACTCTGGGGTAGAGGGGTGAGATGAAGCACTCTGGGGTAGAGGGGTGAGATGAAGCACTCTTGGGTAGAAGGGTGAGATGAGGCACTCTGGGGTAGAGGGGTGAGATGAAGCACTCTGGGGTAGAGGGGTGAGATGAAGCACTCTGGGGTAGAGGGGTTGTTCGCACCTGTGTCTATGTCCTGTGTCTATGTCCTGTAGTCCTTGTATTTAACCCTTGTGTTCTGTATTCCTTGTTGCCGGTCACTGTGTGTAATCCTGTTCCCAGTCTGTCATGGTTCCACTAGCTTGTTTGGTATTTTGCTCTGTTTTGGTTTTTACATTTTCCTTTGTACGTTTCCTCATGGTTTCCCTGCTAAATGTGTTCGTGTTTTCTGTTAGCTGTATTGTTTGTCGTCTTTAGTTTTGTTAGGTTTTACCTTGTTTTATGTTATCATTTTAATAAGTAAGACATACACTAAGATACACACTCTGAGTAAGACACATGTTCTGAGTAAGACATTCTGAGTAAGACATGCATTCTGAGAAAGACACACACTCTGAGTAAGACACTGAGTAAGACACTTTGAGTAAGACTCACACTCTGAGTAAGACACTTTGAGTAAGACTCAAGAGTAAGACTCACACTCTGAGTAAGACACTTTGAGTAAGACTCACACTCTGAGTAAGACACTTTGAGTAAGACTCACACTCTGAGTAAGACACACTCTGAGTAAGACTCACACTCTGAGTAAGACACTTTGAGTAAGACTCACACTCTGAGTAAGACACACTCTGAGTAAGGCACTCTGAGTAAGACTCACACTCTGAGTAAGACACACACTCTGAGTAAGACACTTTGAGTAAGACTCACTCTGAGTAAGACACTTTGAGTAAGACTCACACTCTGAGTAAGACACACACTCTGAGTAAGACACACACTCTGAGTAAGACTCACACTTTGAGTAAGACAAAGTAATCTGTTATTCATATATTTCCTCGGGTTCAATGTTCAAGTCTATTTCTTGAAAATTATTTATTTTATTCAATTTATTGATGGCTGCATAGATCTGTTACATGGCATTCATGTAAGCAACGTATAGACACGCCCATGAAGACCCAAATAACCCTCTACCTTCTGCTCTACATGGTTACCCCTCTATCTCCTGCTCTACATGGTTACCTCTCTACCCCCTTCTGCTCTACACAGTTATCCCTCTACCCTCTTCTGCTCTACATGGTTACCCCTCTACCTTCTGCTCTACATGGTTACCCCTCTATCTTCTACTCTACATGGTTACCCCTCTACCCCCTTCTGCTCTACATGGTTACCCCTCTACCTTCTGCTCTACATGGTTACCACTCTACCTTCTGCTCTACATGGTTACCCCTCTACCTTCTGCTCTACATGGTTCCCCCTCTACCCCCTTCTGCTCTACACGGTTACCCCTCTACCCCCTTCTGCTCTACACGGTTACCCCTCTATCTTCTGCTCTACATGGTTACCCCTCTATCTTCTGCTCTACACGGTTACCCCTCTACCTTCTGCTCTACATGGTTACCCCTTTACCTTCTGTTCTACACGGTTACCCCTCTACCCCCTTCTGCTCTACACGGTTACCCCTCTACCTTCTGCTCTACATGGTTACCCCTCTACCTTCTGCTCTGCATGGTTACCCCTCTACCTTCTGCTCTGCATGGTTACCCCTCTACCTTCTGCTCTACATGGTTACCCCTCTATCTTCTGCTCTACATGGTTAACTGGTGAAGAGTGCAGCTGCTTTTCCTACAGCCTCCACCAGCATGTCTTGCAAATATAAAGTGTTGTTTTTGAGAAGTTAACAAAATGAAATGTAAGGCAGTACATGTTTTCTGTTATGGTAAAATCTTGATGATGATGTGAGATTAGGTAAACAAACAAACACCTAACAAAGAGCAGCCATATGGAATTGAAAAAGATTAAGAATGGGCCGAAAACATTTCCCACTAGGTGGTTGATACGGCTTTTACTACCCCCAGTGGTTTACAGTCCCTGTAAACACTTGAAAAATATACACAGTAGATCTCAGAGCAAACAAGCTCCTGTGCACAACGTTTTAAAAGAATTAAAAGCTTTTTAAAGTATGAACACACACACACACACACACATATGGTCAAGAAGAAGAAGGAGAAAAACACAGGAATGGAGAGAGGAGAGAAATCAATAAATCTATATCCACATGCCAGGATATTCCACTTTCAAGAGTATAAGTCAGAAACGCCCCCTGGTAAGATAGCTGTCTTCTTCTGGTCAAGGGAGTAACCTCAATGGTCATCGCTCATAACAAGCTAGAGCTTAGCCGTTAGCCACCTTCTAATACATGGCCATAGGATAGTTAGGATTTAACATTTACATTAATGCTAACGTCTGTGTACTGCAAAGGTGGTGCAATTAACCGATAGTCTCAGCCAGTAATGATTTACCAGAAGAACATCAACAAACGAATCTCCTCTCGTCATGACTGAGCAATGATCACTCCCACTACACCAGAAATCACCTTTACATCTGTGCAGCCATCTGCTCTTCCCTGTACTTCCACGATGACTGTGCACCAACTCACCAAAAACAGCGATGTTGAAGGGGCTGGATGTTCACCCTGCCATCCCAGTCGCTTAAAACAATGCGTGTAATGCAACAGTCTTGTGTGGTCGGCCATCGATCCAGCCTCCTTGTTTAGCTGTAACGAGTATATTGTGCGCGACACTTTTCACGCGCTGGAGTGGTAGCGCGTGAACCTCAGTGAGATGAGAGTAAGCTCTGTAATCACCGACTCGCTGCCTCCTTCCTTGTAGTTCTCGTTCCCCAAACAACAAGCGCTCCACTCTTATCAGCTCACCAAGTCCTCATTATTTTTAAGCCAAACAACGGCTTTTGTTCCTGCTTTGTTAAAGTTGCAATTAAGAGCCGCTTTGTGTCACCGGTTAGAGTGTGATGGAATGATGCAGCTGAATCACGGGAGGCTTTTCACAATAAGCGCAGATTCAAAGTCAAAGTCAAAGTCACATGGATTTTTATGGCATTTTTTTTACATGTCCCTAATGAGCAACCCAGAAGGGACAGTGGCAAGAAAGAAACCTTGGGAAGACCAAGACCCAAGAGGGACCTGTCGTCTGACTCTGTGGTCTGAACCTACAAGGCCTGTGGCATCTGTATGTGTTAACTGAAGATGCCTAGGACAAGCACTGGCCTGTTAATGACACTGAGGAAGCTGTTCTGTGTGACTTACGTCCCCACTGTGTCACTTATTCTTAAAAAACCTGTTTTCCATCACCATTTTTCACATCATGTCTATATCGGTAGGCATTCTTTCCAATCTCATTTAAGTGCCAAAACACTTTTTTGGCAGCGTTGTCACAATGGATGAAGGAGAGAGAGTGAACGCAAGTGCGAGTGGACGCAAGCGCGAGTGGACGTAAGCATGAGTGAATGAGTGGACACAAGCACGAGTGGAAGTAAGCATGAGTGAATGAGTGGACACAAGCGCGAGTGGACGTAAGCATGAGTGAATGAGTGGACACAAGCGCGAGTGGACGCAAGCTCGAGTGGACACAAGCTCGAGTGGACACAAGCGCAAGTGGACGTAAGCATGAGTGAATGAGTGGACACAAGCGCGAGTGGACGCAAGCGTGAGTGGACGTAAGCATGAGTGAATGAGTGGACACAAGCGCGAGTGGACGCAAGCGCGAGTGGACGCAAGCATGAGTGAATGAGTGGACACAAGCGCGAGTGGACGTAAGCATGAGTGAATGAGTGGACACAAGCGCGAGTGGACGTAAGCATGAGTGAATGAGTGGACACAAGCGCGAGTGGACGCAAGCATGAGTGAATGAGTGGACACAAGCGAGTGGACGCAAGCATGAGTGAATGAGTGGACACAAGCGCGAGTGGACGCAAGCATGAGTGAATGAGTGGACACAAGCGCGAGTGGACGTAAGCATGAGTGAATGAGTGGACACAAGCGCGAGTGGACGTAAGCATGAGTGAATGAGTGGACACAAGCGCGAGTGGACGCAAGCATGAGTGAATGAGTGGACACAAGCGCGAGTGGACGCAAGCATGAGTGAATGAGTGGACACAAGCGCGAGTGGACGTAAGCATGAGTGAATGAGTGGACACAAGCGCGAGTGGACGTAAGCATGAGTGAATGAGTGGACACAAGCGCGAGTGGATTTATTTGACGCTGTATTTGTTTTCATTCCAGTTAAGTTCTGGTGTTTTTTTTTCTTCAGTTTCTCTTTGTTACGGTTTTTGCTCTGTTCACATTGTTTGCTTTTCGTCTGCGTCTTTTAATAAATCCACTCGCTCCGCATCCTGCCCTCTGGCTCACCGTCATCCTGACAGTTTAGATGTTTTTTTATATTTTCTATTCAGTTATTTTTATTCACATTCCCAAAACTCATGCATAAAAAGGGCATGGATGAAAAAAAAACCCATTATTGTTATTGTGACCAGAAAGGTTCAGTTCTGCTCATAAGCTTATGAGTTAAACCATGTGTGTGTGTGTGTTAATAAGGAAAAATCTAAAACTCTGCAGTTCTGGGTTCATCTAAGGCTAGACCTGACTGACACACACACACACACACACACACACACACACACAGGACCCAGGAGCCACCCACCAGAGCTGCAGAGTGACGCTCTATATCCAGTTTGTCCTTACACAACGTCTCTCCAGATGACACGACTCCAGGTAGCATGTCCAAAAGGAGCAGAGTGACAAGCCAGACATCTCAGGACAGGAGTCATCACAGTGTCCACTGATCCTAGATCAGAGTGCTGGCCTGCTCTACTGACACTGATTCAGCAGTATGTGTTGCTTGCGTCTGAACCAGGGCATCCCAGAGCAGTGGAGGGAGCCTGTAGGAACAGCAGGCCTGATTCAGCATGCAGCCCAGCTCTCCAGAGCACGGCCGATAGAGAGAGAGCGCTTTTGCTGCGCTTATTAGAACCTTTCATGGGGAACACGTGAGGGAACACGTGAGGGAACACGTGAGGGAACACGTGAGCAGCGTTGGGAGAGACGTGTGATGTCAGCGGCAGGGCAGGAGGGGTGAGAGCAGGATGAAGAGTGGGGCTGGAGGATGGAGGATGATGGAGAATGGCAGGGCGGCCCCATCATGCCCACACCCGTGGGCCCCCATCACACCCACACCCGTGGGCCCCATCACACCCACACCCGTGGGCCCCATCACACCCACACCTGTGGGCCCCATCACACCCACACCTGTGGGCCCCATCACACCCACACCCGTGGGCCCCATCACACCCACGCACGCGGAGCCTCATCACACCCACACCTGTGGGCCCCATCACACCCACGCACGCGGAGCCTCATCACACCCACACATCCACACCCACACTCAAATTCTAACGCTCGGCACCTCTGGAATAGTTCGCTGCGTGCGTCTGCGTGCGTCTGCAGCAGCAGCAGCCTGGGGTGTCCTCGCTCCCCGTGACTTCCTCACAGGTTTAAACGTCTTCATAACGCAGACAGACATGAGACACCACCAGAAACAGCGCCCGGCTTTATTTAAACACATTTTCAGATTAACGGAAGATCGGAAGCTGGATCACGACCCTCAACACTTCTGACTCACAGTGGAAATCGCACTTTATCCACTTCCCACATGACTCAATCTTATAGTGTTAAATAGAGAGCCATCGCCATCGTCCCACCGTGGGACGTCAGCTCTGTCTCGGCCGGTTTCTGCCCACTGTTCCTGTTTGCTCGTCTCCACGGTGACATCGGCCTGCAGGACCGGATGCTGCACAGTGTTGGCTCACTCTGAGACGACATGGAGACTGTAGAGACTGTGAGGTTGATCTGCGCTGGTGCATCGCTGCCGTACCTGCCCCCAGCAGCGTGGGGAGAGGGCTGGTCTCTCCTCCCCGTGATGCTGAGCTCCATAGCAGCAGATCACACTGATATCTTTTCTGCTGCATGAGAGGAGCTGAACAAACCAGTGGGACCCACGTTGGCTTCAAATGAAGATTTAACAGCATTTTGTAGAAGGCCAGACATCTCCGGTCTCCACTTTCCCACTGTCTGCAGTAGCGCAAGTGAGCATATGAACTCACCAGCACGCCCCATGACATGCAAATGAAACAGCTATTGGAAATCTTTGGAATAATGAAAGGTGTGTTTGTCACCAGTTTCACACCTTCAGTCTCCTCACACGACCATTTCTGTAAATACGAACACCACCCTGACTGAGTGGCAGGCATTAGCAAGAGCTTCATTAACTACAAGACGTTGGTTTGCGAGCTCGCATTTGTAGGATTTCCTCTGGCTTTGAGTTCACAGTGAGAGGGAATCTGCAGGTGTTTGGGCCTGAGGTCCCAGGCAGGGCTGGTGGGCACGGGGGTGGATGGTGGGGGGCTTTATCACCAAAGCACAAGTGTAAAATCCCTTTGTGCTGGGCAGTGCAAGGTTAACACAGCATGAAGACAGGTACTATTAAACCTGCATGAACCATTCAACTTCAGCAGTTACTTCCAAGACTAATTAATAATAACCAGTACATGGCAGCGCCCTAAAGGATTAGTGTTAGCGTTTAACTGATGACTCATGCTGAATTCAACTCTGCTGTAATATTGACTGGTTTATATCTTTAGTCTCAAGCTGATTTTGTAAAAGTTGTTTGTGCTGCTGTAAACAGGAGCAGTGCTGTGTAAAAGTCGTGACTTACTGGATTGTCTTACGCCATTACAATCCAGAGTGACTTCCAGACCTTTCCAAGAAACAGACGTGTGTTAAAATGTGGGGTCATCATCACAAATCATGAATGTCTCGCATGTCCTCCTTTTCAGGAAGGTTTTCAGTACAGTACAGATCGATGGGTTTTTTGGAGAGCGCGTTCCAAATTCCATCAAAGATGTTCTAAAATTCACTCAAAGGTGTTCTAAAATTCCGTCAAAGGCGTTCTAGAATTCCGTCAAAGGCGTTCTAGAATTCCATCAAAGGTGTTCTAAGATGTAGATGAACATCAGCACCATTACGCTGACAGTACTTTGCTCAGTGTACACCTGTGATTTCCATTAATCAAGAAACTGAAACAGAATGAATAACCCCAGACTCCCAGCGCTAACCTCACCTCTGGCCCCTAGTGCTACTTTAAGTAAAGTGAGACTAAGTTACACTTGCCATTAACTTTTATGATGACTAAATAGAGGCCAGCCTTGAGAAGTTCAGAGATATCTTGGACCTATCAATGATTGATACACAGAAGCCAATATTTTACATCAAGAAAGTCTACTGATATGAAGTGAAGGTCAGATACTGAGGCTCTTAAAGGGTTAGTGCTTCTGCACACCCGACAAAGCTGAAGCTCCTGAAGTCTTGTTTTGGTCCTTTTTTCTCCTCCTGTTTCCGACAATAACTCACTCTGCCTCGTTGGACTTGCTTGTCAAGGGCAGTAAATGAAACCCGGACAATTCTTATTATGTAAAACAGACGCTTGATCATTTGACTCTAAGCCTGTCGTTTTAGTGCTCTTAGAAAAACACTCTTTATGTGACTCAGTCTGGTCAGGTGTGTGGCTGTGTGCTGGAGGCGCCTCTGTAAGCCCAGGCAGCCAATCAGAGCAGAGACACACTGTCCAGCATGAAAAGCCCAACAAAGATCAGAGTTTCTCTACACCCAAGGTCCACTGTCATCACATTATTCACAATAAGACCATTGACCTGAAGCAGCATGTTCACTTTACATTACAATTCATATGACTGCACAAATAAAGAAGGACCTAATTAGCACTCCTACTGCAGGAGTGTTGGTAGCCCTGACAACTGGTTGTTATGCACAATATGACAGGCATGCATGGTCAAGCAGTGTGCATGAAGTCCCAGCATCCATCACCTTGGATGTCCGTCATACAAAAACCTGCAAAGCCAATGAACAGTTCTCTCTGTACAGCCTGCACGTTACCTGCTCCGCTAAGCACCTTCCGAGCATTTTTCACAGATTTCTAAGCCACGTCACAATTTAAGCTGTGCGCTCTGTCGCATATCAGCAGCACACTGAGTTAGGACCAAAGTTAGGACCTCACTCAGGTTAACCTCAACAAACACTGAACTCTGTAAGATTCATCTGCTAGAGTTATTCAAAGGAGCCTGTTCATTCAAAGGAGCCTGTTCATTCAAAGGAGCCTGTTCATTCAGACTTGTTTAACCCTCTCTGGCTGCTCATACGTTTTGCTAGTGCAGGAGACTCATTATGGCACTCCTCAGTGAGGTGCAGCACATTACAGCAATGTCATTAAACCACAGGGGCCCCTTCACTGCCATTTTTAACAGAAAACAATTACCATATGTTTGGATCTTAACATGGAGGCAGCTTGCCAGTCTCCTTGTTTACTCTTGATCAGGCAATACCGTTATGAGAGAGTGAGAAAAAGAGTGAGAGAGAGTGAAAGAGCGAGAGAGAGCGAGAGAGAGAAAAAAGACTATTGAAATTGAATGACAGGCCAATTGTTAACACAATGGTGGCTACACCAATAGGAGAATTGATGATGCAATAATCAGTCGATGAACACAATGTATCGTTTTCACTTGGGTTTTCTGCTACATAATTAAAGTATTGATCTGTTAATTGAAATTAAACAGATTCTAATTCAGAACGTGGCTATAGAAACTATATTACATTTTAGAGCAGAGTTGATCCAATCTCAACAGGAAACGCAAGGAAACCAATGAGATTCCAGTCAGATGAGAAGCAGGTTGGAAAGTAGAAACCTGAGGTTAAAAATGAATTTGGCTAGCTGCCAGAGAGGAAGAGGGCAACTTGGGGCAGGAGTAATTTTATGGGAACTTTTTTTTAACAAAGCCACAGGACATTAACACATTAAGACTGTGACCTGTCAGGTGAAACCAACCTGAGATTAGCTCAAACCCTCCTTAAGTAAAAACTGCCTTGACTTTGAAACCTTCACCAAACCAAAAGTCCTGTGGTCCTCTAAAGCTGCAAACCCACAACCTTGTTTGACGTGACTCATCTCAGGACAGATATGCGTAATGGCCAAATAGTGCATCATTCCTTCTGATGAATCTTTTCTTTTTCAATGTTTCTTCAAAGGTCTGAGTGGGGAATTGCATTGCGATCCAGACGACCTTATCTTGACCTCACGTACTGAAGCACTTTGACCAGGGGCAGGCAGCGATTATCTCCACCAGAGCCTCTGTACAGCTGCTGGAGCTTTGTCTCCTCTCCCGGGGACATGAACAGTCCTCACATGAGCGGATGCTTCGTGTCCCCACATCAAGGCCTGGAGAGCCGAGTTAATCCGACATGCACCGCGGCTCGGCAACGTGGCCAAACGGAGGCGCGGGGGGGGGGGTATTGTTGTTAACCAGGGAGAGACGTCGCACGTCTGGAGAGAGGGTCATGTGACGCTATCGGTTGACCCGCATATCCCTTCTCATATCCCTCCTCATATCCCTTCTCATATTCCTCCTCAGAACAGGCAAGATCTGTTCTCCACACCAAGGCATATAAAGAGAGAAGTGCAGATGTGACCTCCAGGCACGACGGCTCCACTGATCCACAGATCGACTGCCAGGGTCTTTTCTCACAGACCTAGCACACTGGAGCTTTAATTATTCTTTATCGTTCTGCAGAAAGTGCACTGAAATTCAGGAAACGCTCACCAGAGAGACTGTTTCAAAATGCAGCAGGATTTCCAAATCATCCGCAGCAGGGTATAGTCACTTACCATGACTCATCAGTCTGACTTTAATATTCCTTAAAGCCTTATCCCCAGGCAAGCTTGCTACATTTGTAAAAAAATTAAATAAATAAATAATGACAAAAAAAACACCCAATGAATAAAAATCAACATTTTCCCCTCTGGTGGAGAGCTGTAACATTATACATTATATTATTTCCCCTGCCATCATTCATACAAACTATGCTGTGTGCTAATTACCAGGCCCTTCACGAGGGGAACCAATGTGCTAGAGTGGAGGAACAGGGGGACTAGTTATGGAGGTGCGCACTGGCCTGGGGCCTGAATGCTCAACCCTGCAGCTGAACCACATCAGGTCCCTCCAGGATTCTGTTCCTCCCCTCCAAAACACCCTGTCCAGGCCCTATACATGGGACATGGCAGCGCTAATCCTGCGTGGACACACCTGAAGCAGCCCGTTGGGACATTTACGCAGCCCTCCACAAGCACGGAGAGACAAGCTGGAGAAGACAGAGACTGCTGTATCTACTTCCTCCACAAGTCATGCGCTGAGACGTGTGATTGACAGCTGGGTGAAATGTGCCAGATTTAGCCTGTGGTCTGTTAAACATTTCAGACCCCCAAGCACTGGGTCTGATTCACACATGAATCAGTCTGGCACCTTGACATGCAATTATTCATTTGTCCTTCAAAAGAATTTATCACATGACATGTCAGTTCAGTTAATATTCTACAGCCTTTACTGACCATTACTTTCAATATACACACACACACACACACACATATATATATATATATATGCTTTTCTTAGTTCTGTCATTCATACTGTGTCCACCCATATGTTATATATGATGGTTTACATATTGTGCTTATTCTGAAACATTTTGTACATTATTTACTTAAGCTTATATCTATGTTCATATACAGTAAACTCCCTTTTTGTATGTGATCCCTTTCATATTGTAGAATTGTTATCATTTCATTCATCTAAAGATTATGCAAATATGGGTTTTAGATTAACAGTATCCATGTCAGTTAATGTTTAATTACAGTTTATAGTCTATAAGATTATTAAGGGTCATTACAAATTTTTATATGTGGATATTCTGCTGTAAAGACAGATTCTCATATATTAAATAAATAAATTAATAGATAGATTTTACATCTTAACGGATCTTCAAAGTGAACACAGAAAAGGCTAAACTAAATATACTTGTTATAATAGTAGCTTTATAAAGTGCGTTACGGAGCTTACAGAATGGTTTGACAAGTATGAACAAATAACTGGAATAATTCTGTGTGTGTAAGATTAGATGCTTTTTACTGTGTCACTTTGGAGCGCTTTACTATCACATGAAAAATAAGCATGTGTGTGAGACGCCTTCAGCACTGCTAGGTGCTGGTCTCAGAAGCAGCCGGCTGTCCTCCTCTCATTAGTCCTCTCACTGTAACATGGACAATTTGAGAACAGCAGAAAATTGTTCTTAGGAATCTCGTGTACTCAACTATTTTGACCTGCTAACATGATGTTAGCAGACACTTCCAGACAGAGGGTGGGTTTGTAGCTAATTGTCTTCCTGACATTTTGCTCATCTACCTCATGAATAAGAGCCCCATTATTGACTGGCCGATGGACAAGATTGACAATTAACACAGAGTTTGGTATTTAGACCCAAACCAAAACAGTAGAACCCTGGTGTAATCAGTCCTGCAATCATCGGCGCTGCAGGTGTCGAGAAATCTGATTTCGAAGTTGTGCCGTTTTTCATTCTCCTTAATTCGTCTTGCTCAGACAGTTTGGTCAAACAGAATGTTCAGACATCTTCACCCATATCGTGATGTCCTAGCCGTAACCAGACTGGACCCACAGAATCTAGGGCTTCCTTGTCTTCATGGCCATAGTCTGTCTGCCACGGCAGAGATCTGCTGGGCTGTGAATGATGAAACCTGCTGCCTCTTTGACCGTCTCAGTCTGTTTCCACAGACAAATGGTGTTCGCTGAATCACAGAGAAGGTTGGCCAGTTAGCTCTCCTACAGAAGTCAGACATTATAGTTGTGTTATTGTCCATTGTTTCTCTTCAACACCTTCCGTTCAGCCTCAAGCTGGCTGAAACAGCATGTGCACACTAGCTGAACGATACAAGTGTGGCTTATGTAAGATGATTTGACTCAAATTCTTTTTGCTATTGGACATAAAGTATTGATATGTTAATAGAATTTAATTGAGTTCAGAAAGTAGCACTTTGTTTTGGCGTGTTGTGACGGGGGACAGAAGTATTGGCCTTCATTCGGGTCTTTAACTGCTTTATCCAGCGGTCCAAGTTCAGGAAACTTCTCGCTCGAATCCATCCTCAGTCTCGCGCTTGTTGTGTGTGTGTTTTCTTTTTTTTACCATCACGCCATCATCGTGTGTGTCTGCACCATGACATTCACCCCTAATAAGGTGACTAGAAAGAGCCAGGCCACTGGCGGACACGGGGGTGAGAGCCGAGGAGACCTTCTATCTAGCGCATCTCACCGTGTTGTGGAGGGTAGACGAGAGCAGAGACGTTCCACCCACAGCATTGGGCCGCAGCGATGATCTTCAATATCGCAGACCTGCGTGGGCGGGAGTGTTTGACGACTCAACATGCTACCCTACTGACGGAACATAGGTTACCATGGTAACGCGTCGAACTCTCCACTTCCACCTCTCTCGGAAAACAGGATTTCAGCGACAGAAGAAAGAATGACGTGGGGGTCTGTAACATGGCGGGATGTCGGGAGGAGGACTGTAGCACGGTCGGACAGGGCAATGTGGGGAAGGTAATTGGCTGTGGTTACTCATGTGGAGATTTACAGGAACAAGTTTCCATTGAGGGGGACAGATTGAGGGGGACAGATGTCCACGTGATTTCTCTCTCTTCCCTCACTTGTCACTTTTGGCCTTGGTGCTAATGGTCGGAAAAGTCTGGGACCAAATGACAAATGACGTGGAGTTTCCACTGTAAGTTCTCTTCACCATGACTTGTGTCTAGCAAGCAAACCACATAATGCGGCTGGACTACAAGCAAACTATATGGTGTGTTGATGAAATGGTGTGCAAATATACAGTGTGTTTATGAGGCCCAGAAACAACCTGTCAGGGAAAGTGTTTTAAACTGTTGACTTCATATTTTGGACTAGCATCGGCCTTTAAAACTGAAAGGAGGTGAAGATCCATTTATACCCAGCATGCCCTGCTGTCCAGCCTCAACACACCAACACTAACATTTCTAAACGGCTCCCACACATGCATCTTTTCTGCATCTTGTACCAAGGAGTAACAAAGGAGAACATCTAATATAAACCACACTAACCCTAGAAGCCTTGGGTGGCTAATTGCAATGCAAATGCACACACGAAGGCCCATATTAGTCTACATAAACCACTAATGCCTCCATTGTACACCTGCCCTCCCGTAATCCTGCTTTCATTACAGATCCTCAAATAAGTTCACGTGGAACGCCTGTCTGGGGTGGCTGCAGACGGAAGTGGCCGGCCGTGAATGAATCAGACGTAAATAAGGTTTAAAGGGGCTGTGTGGGCTCGGAGCTCAGACCCAGACCTGGATCTCCTCTACTTCTCCAGACAGCTGCGTCTTACCAGACAATTTAGTTTTAATGAGCTGGCGAGATCTGGGCCTGACCATCACAGCCTCCAGCCCCGTTCACTCGTGTTAGATGAGCTGCCTGGAGAGACGCCGCATTAATATTCATACAGCAGCTATTACAGGGACCAAGAAACCTCGCTGTTAGACAAAAGAGACATCTAATGTAAACATGCACAATACAGTTCATGGAATCTAAATCAGGCTTTAATGGCCTGACCACACCTTCCGGACCCACACTGAACATACTTTCAGTAATTACCCATAACTGTTCTATGTATAAAGCAGAAGCTATGGCGTATGTGTCAGAAACAAAAGTGAAACCTAGATTAAAAAGTTGCCAGTAGCCCATATAATCCCATATTTTTTCCACTTCAAATACTGACTGAACCAATAGCACATTAACAGTAGCACATTCAGAACACGTGAATCTGATCTGCATCACGTGAGACTCTTTGAACACCTGAGCCTTCAAATACTACAGAACTCCAGGGATCATGTGCTAAGAGTGAATCGCTATAGCAAATTAAGCCCCATTAGGGTCTACCTTGCAACAATGGGCTTAGACTAGCCTGGCACGGTGAGTGAAGATTCATTGGTTACGCAACCATTTTTATTGGAAAACTTGTAGAAGGGAGTCGTTTAAGGAAGGATAATGCAACAACCGTAGAATAGGATAAAAGTAAAATCAAAGCAAACTGGCTGATAACACTCTCTAGAGCAGTATGGAGCAGTCTC
Source organism: Brachyhypopomus occidentalis (assembly GCA_020368025.1). Classification (NCBI taxonomy): domain Eukaryota; kingdom Metazoa; phylum Chordata; class Actinopteri; order Gymnotiformes; family Hypopomidae; genus Brachyhypopomus; species Brachyhypopomus occidentalis. Next base: position 713,978 of record JAGXOD010001380.1, read on the forward strand.
TAGGGTAGTATGGAGCAGTCTCTAGAATAGTATGGAGCAGTCTCTAGAGCAGTATGGAAGAATGGAGCAGTCTCTAGAGCAGTATCGAGCAGTCTCTAGGGTAGTATTGAGCAGTCTCTAGAGTAGTATGGAGCAGTCTCTAGAGTAGTATGGCAGTATGGAGCAGTCTCTAGGGCAGTATGGAGCAGTCTCTAGAGCAGTATGGAGCAGTCTCTAGGGCAGTATGGCAGTATGGAGCAGTCTCTAGGGCAGTATGGAGCAGTCTCTAGAGCAGTATGGAGCAGTCTCTAGGGCAGTATGGCAGTATGGAGCAGTCTCTAGGGCAGTATGGAGCAGTCTCTAGAGCAGTATGGATATGCTAAACTGAATACTGCCCACACATTGCGTGCCCTTGGTGTGATATATTTTGACTTTATAGGTTAGGAGGGTCATAAATACTCATATGATGATTTCATTTTGAGATGAGGTAATTTGCATCAATCTCTCATCAGTCTCTCATTCACTTATATTTCCACATTTAATTCCTAATTACTTTTGAAATAATTTATATTTAACAAAACCCATCTAAAATTCTAAAAGTTACATCTTAAATTCTTGACTACTGATCAGTCCTTAGGTTGCTGAAATTGAGCTAAACTAAATTTCAAAAATATATTGAGGCTAAGTTATGAAGGGTTGAACTTAATGCTTCCACATTAGACAATGATGTTGGTACTGAGGGTCTAGAGCTGAAGTCTTTAATCCCAGATTCATTAGACACTAATATCGATACTGACGATCTAGAGCAATAGATGTTAATAAACATCTACAGCCTTAACGTGTGTCCTAGGGCTTGAGGAGTAGGTACATTGGAGCTGTAATTTGTAGTTTTGCTATGTAAGCGTCTCCTTTATAGCTCCACAGACAAGGCTGAGCAACACCGATGCCTTTTCCTTGATGTATGCGCAGCAAACAGTCTGCCACATGCAACACCACAGGAGCAGAGCTGTAATTGGCCAGTTGTGCTCGGAGCTTGGAGAGCACTGGCCTCAGAGAGCCTCAGTCAGTCCCAGCATCCTCTGCTTCAGCCGTCACCCTACTGTGAGCCAGGTAATCAAGTGCTCTGCACTGCCCGATTAGCCTGTTCATTCTCCTGAGGAGCCCCGAAGAAGACAAAGTCCTCCTCTGGCTGATGGTCCCCAAGGACTGGATTGAGGACCTCTGCCTTAGGTACCTATCACGTTGTATTGACAAGGCCAGAAGGGATTGTCCTTTGTGGAATCTCCACTCTGAATTTAAATGGGATTTAAATGAGTCACACTGTTTGTGTCTGTAAGACAGTGCACATGTGGGAATTTACTAAATGTACTTATTTTTATCCAGCAAACTCAGAATGCATAATTAATGTAATAAAATTGTACTTTATTTTCATGTGCCATTCTGAAGAGTCACAAATTATCCAGGTGATCATACAATTTCTATTAAAATATGAGTGTATGTTCTGTGTTTGTGTTCAGTGCTTTTACAATAAAACACTTAATTTTGTTTATTCAGCTTGATTAGCTTGGAAATCAAACAGCGTGTCTGTTTACTATGTATTTTTCCAACACTGTATCTATATTAACTGTATGTTTTCACTGATTCGTTGCTCTTATGTCTAAGATAAATGTACAACAAATGTAAATGTGTGAAATATTGAACAGAACCTGGTGTGTCAGGACACAAACTGCAGTGATCCCACCAAGGAAAGTCCCAAGCCTAACTGACAGCCCAGTTCAGCCCAGCCCTGTTCAGCCCGACCCGGTTCAGCCCAGCCTGGCTCAGCCCTGCCCGGTTCAGTCCAGCCCGGTTCAGCCCAGCCCGGCTCAGCCCAGCCTGGCTCAGCCCTGCCTGGCTCAGCCCTGCCTGGCTCAGCCCTGCCCGGTTCAGTCCATCCCGGTTCATCCCAAACAGGTCTCCAGCCCAGTAATCCCAGTTAATAAAGTTTGGGTTTGCTCAGACTCATACGGCTGACAGTGTGTCTCAAAAGTAAGGATACACCCACCTAAAATGAACATTCGTGTGAAGATTTGGGATGTTGTTCATCTTAAAGACAGAAGTGGTGTTGCTAGCATTCAGCCCCACATTCCTGTGAGAAGTGGTGTTGCTAGCATTCAGCCCCACATTCCTGTGAGAAGTGTTGTTGCTAGCATTCAGCCCCACGTTCCTGTGAGAGTTGGGAGAAAAGGGCAGCTCATTTCATGTGTGTTTCACTTTCTTTTGAGACACCCTGTTGATGACAGTGTTTGTTTCGTATGGGAGAAGCAAGACGCCCCATGGTAAAACTTAAGGGCCTGCTTGACAATACCTGTCGCAAACATTTGAGTTTATCTTCTAATTATAAAATAGTCAGCATAACTAAATAAGCAGTAAGTAATATTAGTAATACATTTCATTTGATGATAAAGCCACATATATCAGATTAAATATGCTGTAAAGGTGAAAAAGGTTTTATTTTGTGTGGTGGACATGGATCGTTGTTTTCAGACTCCCAGTAGCGCACGTATCCTGTCACTCTAAGCCTAGGCATCCCCATAGATTTGTCTTTAGAACCTTTGATCCATGAAATTTATTGGAAGCAATGTATTTATAAGTCCATTTAAAGTGTACTGGAGTTGTTGGACTCCACTTTCAGATGATCTTGCAGTGAACTTGTGGAGGTTTTTCTTTTATGATTTTTTGTTTTGTTTTTGCTTGTTTTCTTGTTTTTCGTTTGATCCTGTCAGAGTCATCACTCTGATCTTCAACATCGATCATCACTAGGTATCACTCAGACATTCTACAGCCTATCAGCTGTTAGCGTTTAAAAAAAGCAGCACACACCTTTCACCAGAAATGACCTGACACATCGTGCACAGGCTGTGCAAATCAAACACCGCTGAACCACCTAATCAATTCTGTTGTTTGGCAGTGCAGGGTTTGCACAGCTCAGCGGTGGGCCTGGGCACCACCATTGATTTTCTAAGCATAAGAAAGCCTGGTGGGGACCCACGGAGAGGCGTAGCGCTGCCGTAGACGAGGCTGTGAGCACCACCAGGAGCTACACGTCAGCCTTCAAGCTGCTTTTTCCACACAAGCACAGCTTGCAGCAAACCAGCTGCACCACTAAAAACTGCACAGAAATGCCTCAGCGAGGACAGCATGGCTGACGGGTGCAACAGCACCCAAATCGTACCTGACTTTGTAATGGTTCGCACGGAGTAGATGATTATTAATTTGATCAATAATAAGGATTTATTCCCCCTGAGAATGGAGTCAAAAAGATGTGTGACAACCCACAGAGCTGCTTCTGGATCCACTGCCTGTCTGCTCGTTTGCTAATGATCTCCTGATCGCCGCCCTGCTGGATTGGAGGAGCACTGACGGATGGCTTTTGTGTGCTGAAATAATAAAGCTGGCCAGTGTGTGAAACATCATTTTGGCGGGGCTCCTAGTAAACACAGGACAAACACACTTAATATTCATCAAAATCTCTCTGATTAAATGAGGTGAGAGAAAACCTATGCCTGACTGTTATTTAAAATTTATGTGGATTAAACAGAACATATTTATTTCACCTTTTTTTTCTTTTTTTCTTTTCATTGGATCTCTTAATTGTCATTTAGACAGAGGGCAACTTGAACCAATGCCAAATAAGGACACTATTAATCAAAGGAAGATTTAGTCCTGCCTCTCACCCAAAAAGCACTTGTAGGAAAAAGATTTATTCTTCTGTTTGGGTCTCTTCCATTCTATGTAACAACCCCCTGAATGCCGTTAGGTGCTACCAAACGCATCATCAAGGTTCACTTAACGCATATTAAGCTTGAATTGGAAAATTACGCCCGTATTGTAAACATCCGTTTAAGCTCCTCTAAATTAAGAGAAGCAATCTAAAAAAATAATGTTTGTTTAGTGAGGACACATGTTCACTATTTCACACGTCATTTCCATGTCATTTTGTAGTAATAACAGTAACAATAAAAACATAAAATAATTATGATTGTAGTAGCAATCATAATCATCACATAATTCTAACAACGACAGCATTACTTATTAGTGTCATTATTATTCTTATTATTATTCTACCAAAAGAAGTGTGTTTTTAATTTGGTATAAAAGGCATGTGTATTCCTAATAGTCTCTAGCACAGTACTCCAGAGCTGGAGGGACGCAGCTCTAAACAGACGAGTGAAGTGCTATTGAGATATTGAGATATAATTCTGCGCGAGACGAGAAGGACGTGCTCGAGCTAGACCTGGAGGGCGTTTACGCGCATGCGGCCTGTCTGCTCCTTTAAAGAGACAACTTGTTCGTGCGACATTACGAAGTCTCGCTTTTAGTTTCGCTATGACACTATGATACACTTGACGCGAGGGGGAGACGAGGGGGATATAAGGGGCCTTCCTTAATTTGCGGGGCAATACGCAGTGTGTGTAGTGAGCGTGTAGGGCGCGCTGGTTTTGAAGGTACGGTTAGCACACAGTCTAAGCTACTGTTAGCACACATCTCACTGTAAGGTACGGTTAGCACACAGTCTAAGCTACTGTTAGCACACATCTCAGTGTAAGGTACGGTTAGCACACAGTCTAAGCTACTGTTAGCACACATCTCACTGTAAGGTACGGTTAGCACACAGTCTAAGCTACTGTTAGCACACATCTCACTGTAAGGTACGGTTAGCACACAGTCTAAGCTACTGTTAGCACACATCTCACTGTAAGGTACGGTTAGCACACATCTCAGTGTAAGTTATAGTTATCTTATGGAAATACATCTCACTGCCCTTCAGCTGAGAGCTCAGGCGTTCCATGGGCAACACTCTGAAGATCTCGCCGTACTATCGACTGATAGTGGGAGGGCTAGTTTTTATCCACGTGAACAAGACACACCGTCTAGCCAGTAGAAGGAGTTTGTGCGCGTATCATAAACAGGTTCAGTGGAGATGAATACAAGGAGTCCCACAGGAGTCTGGTCAGGCCGTGGTGCTCGTGGCCCTGAGGAGCCGTGGTGGCCGTGGCAACCCTACCCATGTCCCCTACCCATGTCCCCTACCCTCTATTTGGAAAACCAAAACATGGCTGTCCTAAGTGAGCACAGATCTCAGCATAAGGTAGTGTACAGTGTAAGGTAGTTAGCACACATTTCAGCGTAAGATAGATAGCATACAGTGTAAGGTAGTTAGCACACATCTCAGCGTAAGGTAGATAGGATACAGTGTAAGGTAGTTAGCACACATCTCAGCGTAAGGTAGATAGGATACATTGTAAGGTAGTTAGCACACATCTCAGTCTAGGGTAGATAGCGTACAGTAAGGTAGTTAGCACACATCTCAGTGTAGGGTAGATAGCGTACAGTAAGGTAGTTAGCACACATCTCAGTGTAGGGTAGATAGCGTACAGTAAGGTAGTTAGCACACATCTCAGTGTAGGGTAGATAGCGTACAGTAAGGTAGTTAGCACACATCTCAGTGTAGGGTTAGCATATATCTTATTTTGAATGTGCACACCCTCATGTTAAAGCTGTAGCACACAGCCAAAAACCTCAAAAACTGGCTCAGAGCACATACACTGTATTATTTACACTATTATTTACACTGCATTAATTTCTCATTTCGCAAACACTTCATCAACTCAACTGAGGTAAATACATCCAGCACAAGTATACATCTGATACAGAATTACATAGCTTAAATCGTATATACAGTGTGTGTGTGTTAGCCTGGCTACCTCATGCTATAGCTTTTGGCTATTGGATCAAACCCAGCTGTGTTATGTGCCTCACTCAAGTGTGTTTGAGGCTCACTTTAAAATCATCAGCATGAAACGTTCGCAAGGGGCTGAGCCTTGTGCGGCTGCGGCAAAGTTATTTCTTGCTAACGGGCTCTGCTAACAGGAAGCAGTCTTGGCACATGTAACAAGGCAAAATGGCCTCCAGGAAACCCTCCGTTTGGCACCTCAGAATCAGTGCGTAGCAGAGCATAGTGGGAGAGGGGAGAAAAATCAATCCCCCAGACTGTAGTCGTGGTTACCACGAGCCCTTTTCCTCCAGGCTCCATGGTGACAGCTGGACTCGGCAACAGTGTCGAGCTGAGTGGTGTGATTCACACTTCCTCACATTCCATTGCAGGATGCAGGATCTGTTAAGCTGATGCGCTCGCCTAGAAACAGAGGCTAAGTGAGGTGTCACATGGCATGTCAGGCTTGAGGACCGCTGGGTCACATGGCCTGCTAGGCTAGTGGAGTTGTGGGTGGAGCCAGGGGAAGGCCCATCCACAAGCAAGGTCCTATCAGGGTCCTGTGTCTGCCTGTCACATTAGCATATACTGTCTGAAGTCCAGAAGCACAGAAGTTCAGTGGTTGGTATAGTGCATTGGGTTACAGTGCTGACCCTGTAAGGGCCTGGGGTTGAAACCTACCAATGTTTTCTGTGCTATGCCAATAAGAGTTACTGGGCAAGACTAGCATGACATTCTCCCACCTTTGTAACACGCTTGACATTGTAAGTTCCTCTGGATAAGACTTTCTGTAAAATGTTACAATTATACTTATGCAGTCCAATATGGTCAGATTTCCAACTGAAAATGAATTAGTGCAATAAAATCTCTATACATTATATTATTGTTATACTACTATAATATTTATTTCTATTAGGAGACAGAGAACAAGAGAGGATTGGAAAATTCCAGATTGTATGTAGCATGTACTGTATTTCTGCAGCTAGGCATGTATTATGAATGCATGTGTCTGTTGGGCTGTGGGTATGTCTACTGGGGTCCTGTGTACAATGCTACAACCACATCCTGAAACATATGACAGTATTCTGCGATAGAAAAACAACCAGCTTAGCTGAATGTGTGCAGTATGATTCAGCAAACACGCCCCATGTTCAGGGTGTATCTAGGCCGAATGAGATTTTGGAAATCACTGCAAATACATGACCCATTAAGACATAACGCTCCTGTCGTAACGCTTCTGGCAGAAGGAGTGAGGATGTTGAAAGGCAGGCCAGGTGATGGCATCAGCGTGTCTTCATCTGTCACGGTCCTGTCAGAGCAAGACTCCTCAGTCCTGCCGAGCTCCCCAATAAGACCCTGCAGCACTTTCCCGCGGTTCCTCCACCCAGTTCTTTCCGTCTTGTTTACATTTTAATGGCCAGCTGTTGCTTTGAGCAGTGTGTTCCTGCGCCTCTTCTAACCCAGTTCATAAACGTATTCATGCACAGTCTGCAGGCAAATACACTGTGTGTCAGTGTACAGATCCTAAATACAGCCTTTACTGTCACTTTATGCGTAATGCAACTGCGGCGTCTACTGTCTGCAAATCAGATAAAGTATATTGTCTGTGCAGTGCATTACGACCACGCAGTATGTATGTATGCCTGCAGCTTATACTGTTTGTAAGCTACCCATCAACTGGGGAGCACTGCAAAGGTTTCATATTTTGAAAAGTTGATATGTTTCTGTCTAGACTAAACATTTGTAATGGTACGCTTTCATGACTTAATTACTGAGGCACTACAACCTCAGGATGTACAAAACTAGCAGCCAGACATGGAGCCACGCAGACAGATTCAACGCTGAACTACATGTACAAAGCACCAAAATGCAGTTAGCATCACCAGAAAGTGTAAACAGCACAGTGCAATTACAGAAGAGAGTGCAAAATGTGTCTGTGGTGTGTACACAATATGTATGCATATACACATATATAGATATCTATATAGCATTATATTACATTAAATTAACAGATTGTAAAAATATATTATTGTATAGACTACTACAAACTACTACACTAAGTATAATAAAATAATAATAATTTTATTCATATACAGAATAATGGCTGCAGTGGTTCTGTAATAATGCGCAATATGAAGTGAATGGTGAGTCTAGATAGAGTTAAATCAGTCCAGTGTGTGAAGCCTGCCAGCAATTTTGCCATTACAGAGTGGACATGAGTGTGCGGAGGGTAGTAGTTATATAAGTGTAGTCTATAGGAGTAGTGAGGAGTTCAGTAGAGAGATCGATGACGGGAAGAACTTGTTCCTGTTCCGAGTGGTTCTGGAACAGCGAGCCCTGCTCATGGTGAAGGTCGCTGATGGGAGGTGCGTCAACCATCTGCTGAGTGGTCTTCACCACCCTATGGCCAAGTCAGCCACAGTGGAGCGTCTATACACACAGACACCCAGCTTGTCACATTGTACGTTGGTAAAGGTTCGTGATTGTCCTTTATCAGTCTCTTCAAGACGTAGTGGTGCTGCTGCTCTTTCTCGACCAAACGAGAGGTGTTAAAGGTTTAGGATAGATCCTTAGAGATCTGTGCTGAAGGTTTAAGATAGATCCTTAGAGATCTGTGCTGAAGGTTTAAGACAGATCCTTAAAGATCTGCGTGTCTCCTCCAAGAACTTGAAGCTGGAAACATGTTCTATCTCAGCTCCACTGCTCTGCACAGGAGTGTGTTTGCATCTTTCCTGTAGTCCACAATGATCTCTTTGGTTTTCCTGTTGTTGAGGGCGAGGTTGTTGGAGGAACACCACCCTGCCAGACGCTGAAGCTCCTCCTGTATAGGCTGATCCTTTATGGTCACTGCTGTAACCGACTTGTGGCATCTCCAAATGGGACGACGATGCTGGATCTGTGCAGCTATACGTGCTTCACACTTAGAACATGTTTATTAAAGTCTTAAATGGACGGCCGATAAGTTATCCTGAGGAGATTGTAGTTCCTACTGCTGAGCAGAACGTGACTCCCCAGATATGTCAACTGTCTCAAACTGTCTTCTTCTTAACACTATTATTTTGTCTATTATTTCTGAATTTGAATCCTGGGTGATCGGATTAATAATTTGATTTAAATTAATTTAGTTAATTTAGTTTACTGCTTTATCTTTATTTTTTTGCCTCTGGTCTACATTTCGCGCTATACTAATAAAGCTAATGTGCTCGAATGTGTTTGTTGTCATTTTGCGTGTTTGCTGTATCGATATGATTCCGGCCAGCTAGACCTCTTCAGAGAAGAACCTCTTCCATGTACCTGCTACCTGTGGAAAATGAACCTTTCACAAAAGACTCGAAATGCAAGGTAGTCGTTTGCTCAACAGGCTTCAGTCTGTGTACAACACACAGGCCTCCTTTAGTTACAGCTCACGGCGATGTGAATGAGAGAGTCGTCACTAACAACTCAGGGCGCATTACAAAATACTCGGAAGAGCTCTGAAGGCAAGTAGCAGCACACGCACAAATTATGCTAGCAGGCTGTACGGAATAACTTGCTAGTTAGCATGACCAAGCAGTAACAGCTTTCATTCATTTTTCAACAGGCTGGCGTTAGATACAAGTGGTCAGCCGCTACTTCCCTGTGTTTACATCACGACAGCGAAGGCGGGTGGTGTCTGGTCTGTCGCACAGCCTTATTTATGGGAGTCTCCAGTGAATTATTTGATCGCTTCTTCCAGAAGGTAGCTAAACTGCTGCCGCTATCTGTCATGCGCTGTTGATAGTGTCACGGTCTGACTTAGCGTCAGATTTTACCTTCCTGCTCCTAAAATATCTGAGAGTGAGGCAGTGTTGCAGGAGCATGTGAGTGCACACACACACACACACACACCTGCTCTTTGCCTTCCACAAGAGAGACTATTTTAGACAAGTCTGGTGTAAACCAGGTAACCTCCCTATTTTTAGGTCAGATTTTTGTTTACTTGTTTATATATTTCAGGCAGAGTTTGTCTACCTCAGCATTAAACTTTGATGTGGAATATTCCAATATAAGATCTTGTTCATGCGTAAGACAAATGGCAGAGGTTAGATATATAAATGTAAATATTGAGCTGCTATCTGTAACGCAGCCAGCAGAGCGGAGCTCTCTGCTAATGTTTTGCTCATCACTGCTGGATATAAGGGGTTGTTTGTTTGTTTGTTTTGATTTCTGGCTGTTCCCTTTAATTCTTGCAGGGTGGAACGACTCCCCTCCACACAGCGGCTACCGAACTCCCTGTAAAGGACATGACTTTTAAACTGTGTGTGTAGACCTGGAAGTTAGAGGGGTCTATGGCGGGTCATTTTTCATAGACAATGAACTGGATGCTAATTGTTATATATTTTTTTAATTTGCCTTAGTAGCATGTTAAAGACAACTTGATTGAAAAGAAGGTTACTGAACATCACTAAACGTCACTAAAGGTCACCATAGGTCACTAAAGGTCACCATAGGTGTTGAGTTCTCACTGCCTGCTTTATTTGTGAAAAGAAGAGCCTACTTTGCATTCTTCTATTTCTGTAAAACAAAAAGATCTAATATTAATACGCTACATCCAGAACATGTCTAGTTTATAGTCTAGTCATAGATGACTCGACTGTTTTGTCTGTATTACAGCGAAACATTTCTGACTCGATCCTTCACACGAATGTTTCAGTGCTACAGAGTCACGTGACCACTACGGTCTGTGTAGCTCTGGTTGGCTATTTTCCCTTAGCAGGAGCTTGTAACAAGCTAACAAAATAAACTCAATACCATTATTTAGTGTCAAGTTATCGATTTCTTTGGTAAGTAGCTATGTAATAAGGTGGATAATGTTCAGTCAGCAGGTCATTATTCCAGAATAAACCCCAAAAGGGTAATGTTGCCCCTGGCGTTCAGCAGAGATGTCTCACATCGCCCCGGAGGGCTCAACTCAACGTCTGTCGCCAGCAGGCTGAACATGACTACGTACTTAGCAGACTCTTTAGAAAATTGATTCTAAATAGCAATCGATTACTGGGTCACTGAGGACCTGTTTTAGCCCTGTATATAGCATGTAGAAAAGGCTTAGATGTCAATATTAGTTCAATATTAGTGAGATACAGCTTAACAAAATATTAGTTCTGGGGTCCTGTTTCAGGAGTTAGCAATTTAAAGTTATTCATAATTAACCAAAATTTGCATTTAGATGCTACAAAGTAGGTACTGCTAATACTTAAATCCCTGTTACCAACACTTTAATACCCATTAACAATACTTTAAGATCTGTTACAAATATTTTAGTACACATTACTAAAACTTTTGACTCTTCCCCTAAGGCATGAAATCCAAAGAATCCGTGAGTTAATTTGAGCAGTAAAATATATATATATTTGTTGTTATAAACAAAACCAAAGAGTTCATGAGGATTTTATGCATTTTAGAGAGCAAATTTTCCACGTGGCGATGATGAACCCCCACACTGCGTCATGCTTCTGCAGTCTCTAAAAGAAACCAAGCTCTGTTCCAGTGGAGAGTGCTAAATGTGCAGCTCGCATTTTAACAGCTTGTTTAGATCCACACCATTAGGCTTGTGAATCCAATTGTAGTAGCAATTGATAGAATGGGAAATTGCAGAAGGTCATTAATACCACCGTATTTTTAAACCCAATTGTGAATCTCAGACTACACCAATACGATAAATCTCATTTCCCAGAAGGCCAACCTTTCTGTCATTATCATTCTAAGATTATATGAATTATTTGATTCAGCATTCAGCCGCAGTATCAACAGCTAACAGACACGGAGGCAGCTTCAAGCAGAAGGCAGATGGCTACTTGGGCCAGTTTGTAAGGGGAGGTGTGCTGAAGGTCTACACGGGGGGCGGGGGTCAACACGTGGGCTCAGATCTCCCTTAAAACTTAGATCCAAACTTCCAAAGCAAGTTATTATGGCAAATAGATAGATAGATAGATAGATAGATAGATAGATAGATAGATAGATAGATAGATAGATAGATAGATAGATAGATAGATAGATAGATAGATAGATAGATAGATAGATAGATAGAGCAAGAGGGAGACAGAGTGAGAAAGATAGGGAGAGAGACAGACAGACACTGACAGTGGGAGGCAGACAGAGAGACAGACAGGATAATCCTTACTGTCTCACATTTCTGTATTAGATCTTTGGCTCCATGTCAAAATCCCCTTGATGATTCAGAGAGCCTGTTTGATAGCTTTTCTCCCCTCCAGTTTCCCATCCTGACAGAGAGACACTTTCCAGACTCAGTGCACCAACCAACCCCTGGGCAGAGGAAGGCAGTGCATGTCAAATTAATAGGTACTATCTTAAAGTGTAATCAATCACTGAGCATCACCTAATCAGAACTCCTAGCCATAAGGTACCACGTATCTCACAGTGGGATTCTAATAATTGGACCGCATGATTACGGCTTACGGAGAGGTGTTTATCATCGTCAGCTACTGCTGTGTGTGTTCCACTGTGACTTCAGGTGCGGAGACGAGCTGGATGTACATTCAAGGTATCGAGTGGTTTTATGGTGCTGTGTCTGCAGGCGGCATCGCTGTAAAAGGTTTGCAACAAATTATACAAAGGAAGTATGAACTATACTCGTGGTTGCAGGATCCTGTTTGGGAAAGTGATGAGAGTGCGAGGTTGGGTTGTGTTAGTGGTCGCAGCACGTTTACATGAGCAGTGTTCATCATCGTGGAGAGGTGGGAATGTTATAGGAGGAGATAGTAAATAACGTGATGGAACATTAAAGGATGTAGATGGCTATATAGGCCTTAAACACGTGGTCGAGGACTCACTAGCACCGAAATAGGTCTAAGAGCAGAGGCTCAACTCGTTATGGACTCTGCATAGCTCAGTTGTCTTGAAGTTGTTAAAGTGCACATGAGTTGAAGCTTCAGCAGGATCATGGAGGACGTGTTCCTTGACACGTGCGTGGTGAAGATGCATGGAGAGTTGGGTTCTTGGGAATGTCAAGCTGTAGCCAGAGCCATGGGTGATTCCACGCTTGCTCCAGTGTGAACGTCCCAAATGCTTCATAATGGTGAGGTCTTTTGTAAAGGGGTCCAGGAAGAATATCACTCGAGCAGTTCCAGGTGATCTGCAGGTTCCAGTGCTGTGGGGAATCTCGCCCTGGTCAGGAGGAGGTTGTTAGCAATTCCCAAAAGGTCTGTTACAAAGGCTACACCTCCTACACCTCCACCAGAGACTGTTTCCGGATAATTGGAAGGCTTTGAAAATCCAGCTTTGATTCAGGGATATTTCCCTGTGGCAGATTATGTCGGTCACATTCTTCTAACCCTGTTACAGTCTCATTTCTGTCGCTGTGGGTTTCTTTGCCGTCTTGCTAAACACAGGCAGGTATAGTTCAGTGACCTTTACATTGTCAGAAAAGTTGACATTTGGCGCCGATGAAGCACGAGTGTGTCTTGAAGGGCAGCAGTGACAGACAGGCCGGCGGGATGATGTCATGCTAAAGTCATGGCGGTGCATGAGCCCATGGTGGGCGTGTCCTGAAGGGAGAGACCGTGAAGGAGCAGTAGGGTGTGTCCACGGCAACGCGCCGCCATCTCTGACGTTCAGGAAGGCATCGGCGAGATGTCACCGCTCCACACTCGCTCGGCGACGGCCCACTCATCTCCGATGTCAGAGGTGATGGTGCAATAATTGAAGCCACTAGTGTACCACTAATCATGGGGAAGGAGCCTCCGCGCTGGGTCATCATCTCTCCCACGGGTCCCACCCTGAAGCTAAGTCCCAGCACTAGCACAGTCAGGCCCGACACGTAAGGCATGGCACGTGGCTCACATTGGATCAGTCCTCATTCTCACGTACGTGTTTGAGCTTGATGGCTAGACATTCATCACCATGAAACTAATAACTCGTACACATTATTGTATCATATTTCTAACAGTTATACTAAGGACCAAATGGCATATATTTATTATGTACTGTGCTTTTTATGTACACTGATTATTGAAGATACATTTAAAAAGACCTTTTTTTATGCATTACATAATGTAAAAAATATACAAACACCAGTGAAATATTCAGAAGCAGAGTGTACAGAAATGTCAAGAAATATCTGTCACTGAAATGATATTTACAGAAAACTTTTAACCGACACTGAGAAAAAACTGCTGAGCCCATTTCTACTGTTTGATGGCAGTGAGGAAGGTCTGGTCTAACCTAGCCTAGCCTAGGCTAGCCTAGCCTTCATGTGCTCTTAATGGTGTCGTCCACATATACCGCACCAGTTAGCCAGAGTTCCAGACGTGCTCCCCTCTCCCAAACAGAATCTCACATTTTGCATTGAGACTGTATAATGCAACAATACAATTACGATGGCTTCAATCAAGACTAGTCATGAGCGAATGAATAATAAGCAACCTCATATGGGAGATGAGACCAAATTCTAGCATTCTGGCCATCAAGTCTGGTCTTGGAGGGCCGTGACAACAGCATACCATTAGCATGTCATTTCCCCCATGCAAATCAGGAGCTGGACGGAGGCGGCATTACAACAGCTTCCTGCGTGTGAACTCACCATGTGCAGCTCCGCAGAGCCACGGGTCCCACACGTCACTGTAGGCTCGGAGTGAGCGTCGCTGGCGCACAGCCCGGTCCAACGGCGGACGGCGCTGTGCGCTGAACCAAGCAAGTGGAAGCAAAGCCGACTCCTCCAGGCCGGAACGCACACGAGATGCGTCTTTCGGTTTTTACCGAGTCTGTTAAAAAGGTGTAAAAAATGCAGAGTGAACTGGAAGCAACTCCCCAGCAGACGCGGGGCGTTAGGCATCCTTCAGTACGCCGGATAAATGAACAAGAGCACCGTGGGACGCGCGAGTGCCCTAGTACTGTGTGAAGAGCTGTGAGATGCAATTCTGTTCCTTTAAATTAAACTTCATGGGCTGTTCCAAAGTTCCCTTTTTTCCCAGAGAACAAAAGCAATCTTAGTTGTTTCAATTTGCACAGATTTGAATGAGTTTGAAGTGTAAGTCTTGACAATTTCATGGAGCCTAATAGCCCCAGTGACACACATCCCAGTAAGAAAACTCCTTCACAGGATTGACTGATGTATTTCAGGGATTGTATTTTACATTTCACTAATAAATTGCCTGATATGCAACTCACATAAAATTATGTAAAACGGTCATAGATTAGCATGCTAATTGTAGTTAATGTGTTTTGTTAATGTGTGCATGTGTGTGACTAAGGGACTTGGTGCATTAAAAGATGTGAGAGTTTGTTGCTAGGAGTGATTACACTGTGATGGCACTGTATAAAGCAGCTACACAGTGGGCCAGGTCCATCCCAACAGGGATGACACGCGGCAGTCATGGGTGACAGTAATGATTCTGATAAAAAAATGATTAACTTGTGATTTTTTTCCTTTATACAAATGCTTGTACCACTGGTTGTAGCATACACAGACATATAATGATAGTTGATGTGATCTTTAAATACGTTGCCTGAGGAAATCGATGTGTTCATCAGGAAACAAAGGCATTTCTTCACAGGAAACCCTGATGTGTTAAATCCACTCAGATGGTTTGAGGAAAATGAGAATCTTAACCCACTTAAGTTTAAAGTTTACCCAAACCATTTGGGCTTAAAAAAATATCCCCAAACTGAATAAGAACAGTGCAGTGGGTCCCAAATGTCCCGTTGTTGCCAAAGTCGAGTGAATTGGTATAACAGTGTTTATTTTGCTGAACTGGAGATTCTTGAGTAATGGGCATATTTGTAGTAGCTCATTAAACTTAAGTAGGATTTATGACCACATGTTGTCTTCAGACACACCAAGGCGTTTTATTGCGCTTAAGCACCTACAGAAACGTGCGCTGAACCTGAAACACAACAGCTCCTCAGCTCCTCCATTACTGCAGTGAGCAGCTTTGTTGCATCATTCCAGTATTATCAGCAATAAACACAAACTCGTAAGGAGGAAAACTCGGCTAACAGAACAGTAACCCCAAGGTCATGGGGTCATTTCCCTGAGACGCCACACGCACACACACGCACACACACACACACACACACACACACACACACACACACTATTGTGCTGGTGAATATCTAAGTCTTGACAACAGCACCATCTAAGTACTATAATATATAGAAAGCAAACCTGAGGGAAGGTAACCACAGTGACAGAGACGTCTGAAAAGGGAGATTGAAGGAGACAAACCCGCCCCAATACTCAAATAAATGATTCCAGGAGCCTATCAGGAGGCTGCCAGGGCAACAGAATGGCCATGCAGTGAAAGAGAAGGGCTGTCACTTTAAAATATGATGTTTTAAAGCAAGCTGGATAGTGATTTCAGGGATGTAGCTAGCACAGGAGTTTATTTACTTGCCACACTGCTGTAATGGCTGATTGTAAAAGAGCTTTTCAATACAGACCTTAATACAGAGTCACTGATATTAGTTCTCGCATTATAGTGCTTGGTTTTATGTTGTTATGTAAAATAAATCTACCTGACTGTGCTGTAAACCGTATAAGACCAAAGAGGAATAGGTGTCTAGCATGGGAGAATCACTTCAAGGACACCGGTGTTCAGGTCCAGTCATGCGCCCGCAGTCCTGCTCCACGGACACACCCGGCTTTACACTGTTAGGGTTTACACTGTTAGGGTTTACACTGTAAGGGCTTTACACTGTTAGGGTTTACACTGTTAGGGTTTACACTGTTAGGGTTTACACTGTTAGGGTTTATAGTGTTATGTCAGAAGCTCATGTAAGTGCTCTCTTAAAGGTGAACAGCTGATTGTTTGTATTTTATCTTCCACAACTAACCAACAATTAAATCCAACTAAATCCAACATCACATCACCGTCATCACAGTTTCTTCTTGAAACTGCTTTAATCATTTTTTAAGATTCTTTCTTTATTTATCAGTTTGTCCTGATTAAGCACTTTGAAGATTATGGAAACATCTTTTATACTTGCCAGTCGCCGCCACGGGGCAGAGATGCGTGTAACCACGGCGCCGGATGGGGCAGAGATGCGTGTAACCACGGCGCCGGCAGTCTCAGCGTTAGCACAGGACATCTGGTGAAGCAGTGAGCTTAGGCTGCCGGGTCCTGTAGAGGTAGAGATGTCTACTCTCCGCAGGGCTTTGAAACGCACACAAAGGAAGAGAGAGAGAATATATGTATAAAAGATCAAAGAGAGAATGGGTGAGAGGGAGAGCGGTAGAGAGGAGGACGAAGAGAGGGATCCTTACCATTTAACCTTCCTCATTAACCCTTCAGCTGCTCGTCAGCATGCCCGTGGAGCTCAGGAGTGCCAAGACGATTGTCCTGCTCTCCTGCGCTGGATATCGTCTGTGGACAGACAGGTGTAATACCACCATTAACCACCAGGGATCTGAGCACAGGCAAGACCACAACCAACAGGGGTCATCAAAAGTTATATGTGGTACTGTATGGTGGGATTGTAATATTTGGTTAATATAATTATGTTAATTAGAGCAATTACAATTTACATTTTCATTTACAGCTTTTAGCAGACACTTTTGTGCAGTCCTGTCCTGTTTCAGCCCAAGCAGAGCTGTGTTTCTACTACATACACACATTCACTCACACCTGGCCACACTCACACCTGGCCACACTCGCACGCACCTGGCCACACTCAGACCAGGCCACACACAGACCAGGACCTGGCCACACACAGACCAGGGCCACAGGCCACACACCTGGCCACACACAGACCAGGCCACACACAGACCAGGCCACACTCACACCTGGCCACACACAGACCAGGCCACACACAGACCAGGCCACACTCACACCTGGCCACACACAGACCAGGCCACACACAGACCAGGCCACACACAGACCAGGCCACACTCACACCTGGCCACACACAGACCAGGCCACACACACACCAGGCCACACACAGACCAGGCCACACACACACCAGGCCACACACAGACCAGGCAGGCCACACACAGACCAGGCCACACACAGACCAGGCCACACACCAGGCCACACACAGACCAGGCCACACACAGACCAGGCCACACTCACAGACCAGGCCACACAGACCAGGCCACACACAGACCAGGCCACACACAGACCAGGCCCACACACAGACCAGGCCACACACTCACACCTGGCCACACACAGACCAGGCCACACACAGACCAGGCCACACACAGACCAGGCCACACACAGACCAGGCCACACCACCAGGCCACACACACCAGGCCACACCAGACCAGGCCACACACTCACACCAGGCCACACACACACCAGGCCCACACAGACCAGGCCACACACAGACCAGGCCACACACAGACCAGGCCACACACAGACCAGGCCACACACACACCAGGCCACACACACCAGGCCACACACAGACCAGGCCACACACAGACCAGGCCACACACAGACCAGGCCACACACCAGGCCAGACACCACCAGGCCCACACAGACCAGACCAGGCCACACACAGACCAGGCCACACACAGACCAGGCCACACACAGACCAGGCCCACACACAGACCAGGCCACACACAGACCAGGCCACACTAAGATCTGGCCACACACAGACCAGGCCACACACAGACCAGGCCACACTCACACCAGGCCACACTCACACCAGGCCACACACCAGGCCACACACAGACCAGGCCACACTCACACCAGGCCACACTCACACCAGGCCACACTCACACCAGGCACACACACACCAGGCCACACACACACCACACTCACACCAGGCCACACACAGACCAGGCCACACACAGACCAGGCCACACACAGACCAGGCCACACACAGACCAGGCCACACACAGACCAGGCCACACTCACACCAGGCCACACACAGACCAGGCCACACACAGACCAGGCCACACTCACACCAGGCCACACACAGACCAGGCCACACACACAGACCAGGCCACACACAGACCAGGCCACACCAGGCCACACACAGACCAGGCCACACTCACACCAGGCCACACACAGACCAGGCCACACTCACACCAGGCCACACACAGACCAGGCCACACACAGACCAGGCCACACACAGACCAGGCCACACACAGACCAGGCCACACACAGACCAGGCCACACACAGACCAGGCCACACACACAGACCAGGCCACACTCACACCAGGCCACACACAGACCAGGCCACACACACACCAGGCCACACACAGACCAGGCCACACACAGACCAGGCCACACTCACATCACACCAGGCCACACACAGACCAGGCCACACACAGACCACAAACAGCAGCTCCAAGCGAGAAGGCCAAAGCAAACGACGTCGCCCGGAGGAGAACTGATCAAGGCCGGTTGTGCGTGTGATGGGACGGAGTGGAGACGCATGTTAGAGCAAAGAGGAGGAAAAACAAACAAAAAAACAAAAACAGCATCTTTTCCTGTCGCTCATTCAGTTCTGCAGCCACATGTGGTTGCCCTTGGCAACAGGTTTAAGAACGCCGGAGTTTACCAGTGCCCAAACTCATCCAGCTTCTGAAGAGAAGAACGGCAATGGATCAGAAGGAGAGAGAGAAAGAGAGAGAGAGAGAGAGAGAGAGAGAGAGAGAGAGAGTGGAGAGGGGAGAGAGAGAGGGAGAGAGAGAGGGGGGGAGAGAGAGAGGGGAGAGAGAGAGAGAAGAGAGAGAGAGAGAAGAGAGAGGGGAGAGAGAGAGAGAGAGGGAGAAGAGAGAGAGAGTGGAGCTGTTGCACATGTCTGTTACCATGGGGATCCTGGTGCAGTGACTATGCAGTAATGCAGCCCAGGGAATGGCACCCTTGTTTTCAGACAGACAGACAGACAGACAGACCCTGCCCTTGTTTTCAGACAGACAGACAGACAGACAGACCCTGCCATTGTTTTCAGACAGACAGATGTTTTCAGAGCAGCTTTAACTGTGGGGACAGACAGACAGATAGACAGACAGACCCTCCCAGTCAGTGGGTTAGGCCTCTGGTCTCCACTGTGGGAGCTGGTTTTACTGGGAAATCAACAGGGGGCTGATGGGAAGGGAATCCTGCTCCCCGAGTGGCCTTCCTGTCTGCTGCCTCCACCCGTTACACACCCAACTCCTCCACCAGGGCCGGGGGAGACTCCTCCCATCTCCACCGGACACCTGCATCTGAGGAAGCTGAACCTGATTACCTGGAGCTGTAGCGAAAGCAGAGAAACGATGTTTCATTTTCAAACCCAACGCAATCTGTTGTGCTATCACTTCAGTGACAGAGGCACAGAATGAAATACGACATCAGATAGTCCATGCAGCATTCTGGAAATAACCCTTTCATTATTCAATCCAGAATGGACAGAAGGCTTTATCTAAAAGTTCGACAGCGTTTTTAAAATCTTTTTTGGCACACAGGGACAATTTTAGCTCTAAATATCAACAACCTAAGTCTTGTCTGATGCATGTTCCAGAACAGCTCTGAGGGGAAAATAACAGTAATCAAAGGTAATTAAAAATGAATTACATGTTTAAAACTTTCATTGAACCCCAAAGGCCTGTCCCACAAAGGTGTGTACGCAAGGTAACGGGGCAGACTTTGTGTTGAAAAGCACACTGAACTGTTTTCAACACACAAGGAGCTTTATGACAGGTAGCTTTATATCAGATTCAGAGGGATCATCTTGGACTAAAGAAGAATATATGAGATCTGCTCTGTGTATCACATTTAGAAAGCAAAGGGTAACTTGACAGTGCAGAATTACCAAACGCTCCTGCACAACCACACGCCTCTACAATTGTTCCTCAGTGTGAGTTCTGAGTCTGTTTACAGCCTCTTGGCAGTTTCGAGTTTTTTCTGCTGTGCATATTTGATCGTGTTTTCGCTCTGCTACATTTAGACACGAATGCAATATTAGCATCAGCGGCCCCAGCAGTTTTCACTTCAAATATAACTGCTGTGCGCAAACACAGTGCAGTCACCATGGCGCCAGTGGGTGACCAGGGCCAAATACTTTCTGGTTGACAACAGTAGTTTTCCCATAACATCCAAGTGAATCTGGCTGACAGTAAAAGGAGGTGCTGTTGGGGACAGGGGATGAGTGTGAGTCTGTGCTGTTGGGGACAGGGGATGAGTGTGAGTCTGTGCTGTTGGGGACAGGGGATGAGTGTGAGTCTGTGCTGTTGGGGACAGGGGATGAGTGTGAGTCTGTGCTGTTGGGGACGGGGATGAGTGTGAGTCTGTGCTGTTGGGGACAGGGGATGAGTGTGAGTCTGTGCTGTTGGGGACAGGGGATGAGTGTGAGTCTGTGCTGTTGGGGACAGGGGATGAGTGTGAGTCTGTGCTGTTGGGGACAGGGGATGAGTGTGAGTCTGTGCTGTTGGGGACAGGGGATGAGTGTGAGTCTGTGCTGTTGGGGACAGGGGATGAGTGTGAGTCTGTGCTGTTGGGGACAGGGGATGAGTGTGAGTCTGTGCTGTTGGGGACAGGGGATGAGTGTGAGTCTGTGCTGTTGGGGACAGGGGATGAGTGTGAGTCTGTGCTGTTGGGGACAGGGGATGAGTGTGAGTCTGTGCTGTTGGGGACAGGGGATGAGTGTGAGTCTGTGCTGTTGGGGATGGGGATGAGTGTGAGTCTGTGCTGTTGGGGATGGGGATGAGTGTGAGTCTGTGCTGTTGGGGACAGGGGATGAGTGTGAGTCTGTGCTGTTGGGGACGGGGATGAGTGTGAGTCTGTGCTGTTGGGGACAGGGGATGAGTGTGAGTCTGTGCTGTTGGGGACAGGGGATGAGTGTGAGTCTGTGCTGTTGGGGACAGGGGATGAGTGTGAGTCTGTGCTGTTGGGGACAGGGGATGAGTGTGAGTCTGTGCTGTTGGGGACAGGGGATGAGTGTGAGTCTGTGCTGTTGGGGACAGGGGATGAGTGTGAGTCTGTGCTGTTGGGGACGGGGATGAGTGTGAGTCTGTGCTGTTGGGGACAGGGGATGAGTGTGAGTCTGTGCTGTTGGGGACAGGGGATGAGTGTGAGTCTGTGCTGTTGGGGACGGGGATGAGTGTGAGTCTGTGCTGTTGGGGACAGGGGATGAGTGTGAGTCTGTGCTGTTGGGGACAGGGGATGAGTGTGACTGTGCTGTTGGGGACAGGGGATGAGTGTGAGTCTGTGCTGTTGGGGACAGGGGATGAGTGTGAGTCTGTGCTGTTGGGGACAGGGGATGAGTGTGAGTCTGTGCTGTTGGGGACAGGGGATGAGTGTGAGTCTGTACTCGGGCTATTGGGTTTTGTTGGAATATCACCTTAATTATCAGCTTCCATGCTTCATTCCAAAAGACATTATGAACATAGTGAATAAATAACTGATGGCCGAAGATAAATTATGAAGCATTTCATAATAATTTTTGTATTATAAATATTATTAATTTATTAGCATTATTATCCATTTTTTATTATTTTTGGCATAATAAATCTCAGTCATATTTAACATTTGTATAGTCTTTAATGAGAATTTAATGAGAATCTCTTTTTTTGTTGTTTACTCCAGCATATTGAACAGAAATAAAACAATAACAATGGGGTTCAATTCAGTATTGCAAGCTTTGATATGACTGCATGTACACTGCAGGAAGGTCTGAAGGCAGGACGCTACCCACGCGTCAAACACAGGTCCAGCAGGGGAGAAACATGAGCCCTCACCACCTGACCAAAGGCCATCAGAGACTTCAGAGAGGAAAAGTCTCCATCAAACCACCCTCCCCTTCAGAGAGGAACAGCACATGCATACAGGATGAGATGAGATTTATTTATGCAGCACTTTTCTAAGACAAAAGCTACTAAGTGCTGCGCAATAAAACCTTGAAAGAAAATATGAATAAACAAACAAACAGACACAGCAGACTCATTATCTGGGATCATTGCTCATGGAAGCTGAAGAATGAAAATGAGCGTTAAGCTTTAAGCCATTTCTCAAAAGCCCCCCACCCCCCAAACCCACCCCACACCCTGCTCTTCAACCCACCCCCCCCCCCCCCCACTCACCCCACAAACACAAACAGCACTGACCATAGGAACACTCACACACACACACACACACCTTTGGAGAATCTATATAGACATACAATGTATATGGGTTGCAGACATTCAGTCATGAACTGTTTTATTTATTTATCCAAACATAATTTCATTTCAGTCCATTGACTTGGGGCCTGTGGGTAAAAGCGCCTCCTATATGGTCCATCTAATGCAGATATAGTCCCCTCTGCTCTGCACACCTAACCACTGTTTCAGTTTAAACTTTCATTTCTGGAGTGCAGAGCCAAAACAATAATAACTCATTCAGCTACATACAGACCGTACAATACATCACCCTCATTTTTAAAAACATACTTAAAACAGTATTTCTTCTCATTTGCTACGTGTAATAAATAGGGGTGATTTCACAACAATCTTTAATAAATGTGAGTATCTATCTTTTTTATGACATCGGAGTTCAACTGTATGGGTCCAGCACAGCGGTGCTGAGTGACGCGGCAGAAGCTCCAGGAGCTTCTGTAAGCAGGTCGGGGGAGAAGTTGTGTGGGTGTTCAGACTGCACACTCTGTCCTTGTAGGAAGGCAGAAGCGCGAACGTCCGCACAGTCTCCACGTTTTCCACACACACTGCTGCCTTCCCACAGGAATCTCTCCGCCAGGGAGAAGGAGCCAATGATCTCCCACATCCCAGATCCAGGAAGAGCCCATCACGTGTGTGTGTGTGTGTGTGGTGGGGTCCAGGAGGAGCCCGGCGTGTGTGTGTGTGTGTGTGTGTGTGTGGTGGGGTCCAGGAGGAGGCCGCGTGTGTGTGTGTGTGTGTCAGGGCTGATGAAGCACAGGCCTCATGATGGTCGTAATTAACCGTTAAGCACACGTGTTTTCGTTTGCACACCCCGCCCCAAATTATCCTTCCTTGTGTCTTATCATTAACATAAACACACGCTCTGAGTTTCTGTCACATTTGTGATCTTTCACAGTCTGTATTCATTTACTTTGTTAAATTCCCTTTAAGGGCTCCCCCACCATCCAGCCTACTGATAACAACGTTAATTAGTGGTGCTATATTTGCTGGAAGCATCTGTATTCTAATTATGTTGTGCAGTTTATGGAAAACCCACACACACACACACACACACACACCTAGAGGTACTGCAGTATCACACACACGCACACGCACACACACAGTCTTTCAGTCACATACTTACATATACAACAAGTGCCCATGGCCACGCCTCCCACAAGTGCCCATGGCCACGCCTTCCACAAGTGCCCATGGCCACGCCTTCCACAAGTGCCCATGGCCACGCCTTCCACAAGTGCCCATGGCCACGCCTCCCACATAGTGCCCATGGCCACGCCTCCCACATAGTGCCCATGGCCATGCCTCCCACATAGTGCCCATGGCCATGCCTCCCACAAGTGCCTATGGCCACGCCTCCCACATAGTGCACATGGCCACACCTCCCACAAGTGACGTCACATGAGAGGTACCAGCGAGGGATGCTGAGGTGTTTCCACAACACTCAGGAGGACAGAGGGTCACAGCCACACGCAGACCACAGAGTCAATAGGTCTGCAAGTCAATAGGTGTGAAACACAGAAGAATTCAGTAGATGCAACGTACGCTGTGCCTGTGAGACAGGCAGATACATCACAGTCCGAGGTGTCTTTGAAAGCACGTTGACACCCATCCAAGTGTTCAAACGCAGACCCGCAGACCCCCCCCCCCCACACACACACACACACACACACACACACACACTCTGCAGCGAGGCCGTCTGCTTTGGGCAGGTCCGCGCAGGCTGCAGACACCAGGACGTGAGCGCACTGTTAGCCCAAGGGCTCCCGCCGAGAAACGGCCCCTAACCCTGTGTCTGCTGGTCTTTTCACAGAGCCGCTGACCCTGAGAGATTCTCCGGGGAGTCTGTTTTACAGCCAGCCATTACTACACTCTCAGCCAATAGAGGAGGAGGAAGTGGAAGACTTAAGCACTGCCTACGAACCAGGTCGAAAAAACATGTTTTTCTTTCTTATTTTTTGGCCATTTGCCAAGAACCAGTCATCACTAGTAGAATATTAAGATAAACATGCACCACAGAAACAACATCGATACGACCTCATATACAAAAGACCATAGCACAAATGCATAAATCATTCCTGCCTGAGATTGCATATGCTCCCTGCTTTATTAAGATCTGATCCCGAATCAGCAGCTTTAATCTGATTTACTGCTCGCCGCCCAATGACACATGACGCAGAGACCAGAACGCTGGAGACAGCCACAGATTTCTGTTCTTGAAGCTTTCCTGAGGATGAGCAGACCATGAGCACGAGAGGCTACACAAATCTCCGTGCTGATAGTGTGAGGTGGCGTAAACGTCCTACACGGGCCCTGGGGGAATCTTCAAATCCGTCCTCGGAGAGGGTAGATTAACCGAGTGCAGCTCTGCCTTCCCACCGCAGTGAGAACAAGGGCTCCCAACAGGCTCAGGTCCGCCCAGTGGAATCCAGGCAGGGAGCATCCGTGCGCAATATCCTCCTGTGTTAAAGGAACGCTACGAAAGTCAGAGTTAGGGGCAGTGTGACCAGTCTGAACACAAGCACACACCAGCACTGCTTCACACACACACACGCGCGCACGCACGCACACACCAGCACTGCTTCACACACACACGCGCGCACGCACGCACACACCAGCACTGCTTCACACACACACACACACACGCACGCATGCACACACCAGCACTGCTTCACACACACACACACGCACGCACACACCAGCACTGCTTCACACACACACACACACAAACACACACACCAGCACCACTTCCCAAGCCACATCAAACACACACACACACACACACACCAGCACTGCTTCACACACACACACACACACACACACACACCAGCACTGCTTCACACACACACTCGCGCACACACACACACACACACACTCACACACGCGCACACACACACACACACAGACGATTAGACACACAATCATGCACATACACACAGATATGTGCACACATTCACAAACACACACAAACATACACACAGAACCCTAAAAGCATGCACTTGTGTGGACCGCAGTTAATGGAGAGCAAATGAAATGCTGACAGCATGCGTTTGCGATGATATGGTCAGAAGTGCAGTCCTAATTATGTGAGCACTGCATTTGTGAAATACTAAACCACAAACTAGAGATGAGCTGTGTCTGCCCATGTGAAGGGACAGTGTTCATGCAGCAGGATCGTCCCAGCGTGTCACTTCCACCTGTCTACTATGTCCCACCCTGGTCAAGCTCTGATGGAC
>JAGXOD010001380.1:745000-880000 GCA_020368025.1 Brachyhypopomus occidentalis
GAAATAAAGAGAAGAAAAAGCACTCAGGCGTGCCGGGTGAGATGTGCCAGGTGAGGTCTGAACACCTGGGGTATGATGTGGCACACCCTGTCCAGCACACCACCACGACCGATGGACCAAGTCTCTGACACCCGGGGTAAGCCCAGGGTCACGGGAACGCACTCGGGCAGTCTGGGTCACAGCTACCACCTGCTCAAGATGACCCTCTGACCTTTCACCTTTCATCTCACGTGTCCCAGAAAGAGAAGATTGGAGCAGAGATATCGGCCGGGCTGTGCTGCCGAGTATTATGTGCAGACGCTTGGAGAAAAACCTCGGCTCTGTGTCTGTGAAAATCCTACAAAAAAAGAACACAGTGCCTGTCTGCTTTCACCCGGACATGTCGGAAACACCAGAAACCGAGGGATTTAAGGACTAGTCTTGCTTTAGAGGCAGCCTGTGGGCCTTACCTGCGCACACTGCACACACTGATGTGATGCAGGTCTTTGCTGCGTCGGACATTAACCAATAAGCATGCAGTATTTCTGACCACAACACAAGCCATACGTCACTGGATGAGAGGCAAGAACCACTGCGGTGAAACCACACTATAGCACGTGGGAACTGGAATTCAACAGTTTGAGGTAAAAAGGGAGAATAAAATTCAAATTAAGACAACAAATGAAATCAGTTTTCATTCAAAAATGTGCATTATTAACATTGCAAAACATGCCTTTCTTTTTACACGGGTTTGAGGTTTGCCAGCAAATCTCCAAGTTACTGCAGATTTTGGGTGGCACACTGTGACAAAGCCGTTGACCAGTGAGGATGACTGACCTCACTGATGGGATGAGCGTGTGTGACAGAACTGTGTGAGAAAGTCCTGACCCTTTACTCAGAGAACCAGGGCTGATTTCACTCATTATGAACAGCCTCAATCTGTCGCAAGCACAACAATACAAATGACTTTTAAAATATGCCTCAGTTTTACGGTCAGTGTGTTACTTTCCTTTCCAGATGAATGACTCACCAATAAAAATAATTTTTTTCTTTTTCTTCGTTGTTTAGTCTTGCACCTAACGGGAAATGTGGATGACATCAAACATTACATACGCATATTTTACCAGCCACGCTGTTTGTAGTCATGACAGCTGCACATTCACATGGAAAAATCAGTCCAACGTCCCACTCAACACAGCTCTGCTGTACCCAACACAGCTCTGCTGTAACCCAACACAACTCTGCTGTACCCCAACACAGCTCTGTTGCAGCCCAACACAACTCTGCTGTACACCAACACAGCTCTGCTGTAGCCCAACACAGCTCTGCTGTAGCCCAACACAGCTCTGCTTCAGCCCAACACAGCTCTGTTGTAGCCCAACACAGCTCTGCTGTAGCCCAACACAGCTCTGCTGCAGCCCAACACCAACACAGCTCTGCTGTAGCCCAACACAGCTCTGCTGTAGCCCAACACAGCTCTGCTTCAGCCCAACACAGCTCTGCTGCAGCCCAACACCAACACAGCTCTGCTGTAGCCCAACACAGCTCTGCTGTAGTCCAACACAGCTCCGTTGTACCCCAACACAGCTCTGCTGTAGCCCAACACAGCTCTGCTGTAGCCCAACACAGATCTGCTGCAGCCCAACACAGCTCTGCTGCAGCCCAACACCAACACAGCTCTGCTGTACCCCAACACAACTGTGTTGTACCCCAACACAGCTCTGATGTAGCCCAACACAGCTCTGCTGCAGCCCAAGACAGCTCTGCTGCAGCCCAACACTAACACAACTCTTCTGCAGCCCAACACAGCTCTGCTGTAGCCCAACACAACTGTGCCAAACGTTCTGGGGCAGCAATGGCCCGCAAAACCGATGTGGAAGCTCAGTTATTAAAAGATCACGTCATCCAATCAGAACATCCATAAGGCCTGAGATCTTCCCGAGACTGAAATCAGCATGCAGTTATTTCTGCTAGGCTGGTCACTCCCGGTGGGCATACCCACCCAAATGCCGAATCCTAGCCTACTCATCAGTGAGAGCTGATTCATCACATTTAAGATGAACTGTATAAGCCTCCACCACTCCAAACACCCACAACCCCTTGCTTCCCCTCTCAGTCCCTGCCCTGGAAGCACAGCAGGTGTTAGCTGTACTGAAGGGCCCCTGTGACTCTCCCAGATAAGCAGATTAGCTCCTTCTAGAAGCCACCAACTCCCTAATGTGTATACGAACGCGAACACAGGGGTGTAATCACTGCATCGTTTCCTGCACTATTAAGTAAACCACACATTAGACAGTGTTTCAAGGTCAGAATGAAAATTTCCGAGTTAAATAAAAGTCCCTTTTAGTGGCTAAAAATTGCAGTGTTTACAGGCTAATCACGCCCAATTACAAATGATCTGTGCAGGAAAGAAGAATTAATTGAAATCTGTCAGCAAGATGTGTTGTGATTGAATGTCACTAATTAGGCATGCGGCTCCGAGGCTCCAGGAAAGAGAAGTCACACAATAAAGTACTTGTGGCACCAAAACACTGTTTACTCTGCCTGCAAGTTTAGCAATATTAGTTGTACATCGCAGCTTAAATCTAAGCAAAGATTACAAGTAGCACTGGTGTTGCTACCAGCCCTGATTCCTGTAGTGCGCTATGCAGGCAGGTTGTTCACACAGTGCTTTGGGCTTAATTTTGTGTGGCCAACCGATTAAATGCAAGTCATATTTTCCAATATTTAGCCTCTAAACTCTGAAGTCGCAGCAGCTCCTCTGCTACGTGTGTTTATCCGCAGGTAAACATCATGTTTTTGTGTAATGCAGCAATAGAGGAGAGTCACATCTGTGTGTGTGTGTGTGTGTGAAGTGTTTCTTCAGGACCCAGGGCATATGAGTCAGTATCCCACATTATCTCCAGATTCACTCCCCTCCGCAGGAAATG
Source organism: Brachyhypopomus occidentalis (assembly GCA_020368025.1). Taxonomy (NCBI): domain Eukaryota; kingdom Metazoa; phylum Chordata; class Actinopteri; order Gymnotiformes; family Hypopomidae; genus Brachyhypopomus; species Brachyhypopomus occidentalis. The sequence goes on from JAGXOD010001380.1 coordinate 747,910, forward strand.
ACAGTGTCTGCCGCAACTTCACACATGACACAGGAACCACTTAACCTGTTCCTGTGACCAGCCATACTTATGCTACCAACGGCCCCGGGGTGCACTATGGGATGCATTCAGAGAGAAGTGCATTGTGGGATGCATCTGGTTATACGTGGCTACAATTCACCATCCAGATTTTGCTGGCTACATGTGTAATGCAAGATTCTGGATCTAAATGGCTATACAGGCATGGAGGTTTTTTGGGAAATAAATGTACTGTTTTTGAGTGCGTGTGTGCGTGCTATTTATGAAATATTTCAGAGAAAAGAAAGAAGATTGAAAAGCATAACTCCACTTCACTGCAGCTTGCCACACCATTTAGAACATATTTCAGTGAGCAACCACAAATATCTTTAAAGTAATTTTTTTAATAGCTTTCCTACGTTCAAAGATGCATTCATCTTTAGCTTTTCATCATTCATTAAAACGCTGTAATGATTAAGCTGTGCTCACACATGACAAAAGACCACTGAGTGAAGAGATTGCATTCAGACCCCTGCACAGTTCTGCTGTTTCCGTGCGTACAGTCTGTAGATGCTTCTGCTGTTTCCATGTGCACAGGTCCTGATGTGTTTGTGCCCTCGTGCTTAGGTACAGGTATTACAGGGCAAGATCCAAGACAGTAAAGTGAATTTACAAATTTAAAACACCTACACACTTCAAAATTGAAACTTGTAACACCTATACATAGACTTAAGATATGATTTTAATAAGGAGAAGATTTAGCCTCAGACCTCAAATGAGAAATTCTAATTTCTAATCAAACCATCATCTCCTATTTAAATTGCGTTTGCATGTTTTTAATATATCTCAGTAATCTCAACAATAAAGCTCTCGTACAGTTGTTTTATAAAATCTGCGAAAAATACACAAATATTTCCACAAAGACTGTTTTGTATTCCGTTTCCCTGCCAACGTTTCTCCCTAAAGCGACTTGTCTCTCTGCCACTTTCACCGTTCTGCTGTGTGGGGGCGTGGCCCCCAGCGGATTGATTGACAGCCTCAGGGTCAAACATAAGTATGTCAGTATGGCACAACACGCTTTACTTGTATGAACCTAGAGAGGTGAAAGCAGACATCCCACCTCTTTCAGATGTTCCGGTGGTCTCTGGCATTTTAATAAGGTAACCGCATAGTGCATACTGCACTCACTATGTACTGTATACTAGATACTGTCCCGTAGAAGTATGCAGTATGGGATCCAAAATGCGACAAATGAAAATCCTACTACGAGGTCACGTGTTGCCTTATTAAAACTTCACTAGTGTATTTTAATTCATGTCAGAGTTCAGAAAAAGGGAAGGCTGCAGGCAGGTGACACACACACACACACACACACACACACACACACACACACACACACACACACACACACACACACACAATTTTTGTGTCTGTGCCACTTACACAATAATCAAGAGAAAACGGAACTATCGCCGCTGTGTAACAAGATCTAATCTTTACCATTACCACAGCAAGCTCGCTAACAATATGTAGTGAACTAGCTAACTGCTAAACTGATGTGCTTGGATAACGAGTCAGCTAAGCAACACTAATGATATAGTTGGACGCTAATAACATTATTGCATGTAATGACAGTTCATAACAAGAACGCAATAAACACATTTTAAAACGAACTCTTTCTCACGCAAGGGTCTATGGGGTAGGGGGTGATTAGCTTAGCAGTCTGCACTATACGGTGGTAACTACCAGTACCAGAAAACGACGATGTGGATACACGACGCCTACATCAATATAAACTACCAACTTAGGTATTTCGCACAAGACTCGCCTTTGAGTTAACGTTTGCTTTGGATGAACGTTTGGTCTTCTGTCCTCGAGGCCTCTGGGAGCTTTTGCGCCAAACCAACCTACTCTAGTTCAGGTTTTCTCTTCTCCTGATCATCCTCCCCCGTTCAAATATATTACTGCCTATTATAAATGCCCAGTGTATTATGAGAACGGCTAAATCACTAGCCTATTAATCTTTTTATTCTCTTAGAGACTGCTACCTAGCGCCAAACAAACAAGCAAAAACTCTTATAAATGTGACTTTCCTGTTTTAGCAGGATTTATACAATATATTATAGTGCTAGACACCGAGTTTCAGATGGGCTGCACATCCTTTTTAAAAACAACCTGTGTCATGATACTGAGGTACTTTTTGTTATTTGGTACAGTGTGTTCAGGTGTTGCATGCATGAATGGATATTTTTATAACTTTTATTTTACTAAAAGCCCTAAGTGACAGATGAATGTTAGCTCAACCACTAACTCAGACAAACTCAGATTGATATAACCTTGTTTTAAATAAACAAAAAATAAAATTAAATCAACCATATGGATTAAATACAGACAGCAAGGTCCTATCCTGATTTTGTGGATCTTCGGTTTTAAGTATTTTCCTCATGAATCCTGAACCTGCTCCATAAAATACTAATCCTGTCCTTTCACGTCTAACATTTTTTCTTAAACTCTCCAGCATAATCAGTAGATTATTGCTTATTGCACAAATCTTTCCTCCAAATTCCTCCACTTTTAACCCTGTTTATGCAAATTCCACTCAATCTCCATTGTCTAAAGCCTTTATAAGTGCTGTGAAGTGAAGTGGTTGCTTTCCTGTGTCCTGTGAGGCTTGCCGTACCACCGCTGGTTAACTCTGCACATTGGCAAAGCTGTGTTGTGCCTAAGGTACAACACAACACGAATAAGATTTAATTGGATATAGATTAATCCTCCTTTCTGACTAAATTGTATTGTCTATGGGCTGACAATATGTTTCATCAAAATTTGTCTTCAGAAAATTGGTACCTGGTGTATTGCTTTAATTACTGGACTGTTTGATGAAACATGCAGAAGCATTAGCTAAAGCAGGCTGTGTGACTGACACAGCGTAGTTAAGGTTTTAACACTGAACCTAAATTACAAACCACTCACTTCAAATGGTGCTTACCATATGCGTCAAGTATAGTTTGCACGGAGCTTGTTGGAGCCCCAGTTTGAGAGTGTACTCCCATGACACTGGTGGAAAATAGCCCCCCATTTAACCTTCAGAAAATGGAAAGAGTTGTAGTCAGCCATGTGGTGAAATATGGCATATGCTGAACTGACACGCAGTGTATTTATGGGTAATTGAGAGAGAGGGAGAAATATAGCAAGTGAAACAGACAGAGAGAGAGAGAGAGAGAGAGAGAGAGAGACAGACAGAGAGGCAGACTAACAATAGTGTGTGTGAAATTGATGCATATGAACATGTTGAGTGTTAGCAAAGCAATGTGGGTACGCATACATGTAGTGGGGGGGCATATATAAAGCATCTTCCATCTCCTCTTGGTAAATGAAACCTGTGTGTGTGTGTGTGCTTCACGCGTGCTTGCAGCCTTCCTCTTCCTGAACTTTAACAAATTAAAATGCATGAGTGAAGTTTTAATAAGGGGACACAGGTAATTTGAAAAGTCTTTCGGAAGTGTTCGGAAATTTATCAATGAGAGCCAGCACGGATTTCATGCATGGAAGCTTTTGTTGTAATTGCCTGTGCCGCTCTGATAGAGGCTTGACTTCAATAACAAAAAATATTCTTTTATTACCAAAAAAAGAGAGGAACTTCTGTCCTCTAGCAAGTACTGCGCAATTCACCCTGTTAGGACATCTCACTGCATGCGTGTTCGTCTGTGCCAGGGCTGCGAACCTGATAACAGATCAGCCACAAGGGAGAAACACAGGGTCTGCTGTTAAACACAGGGTCTGCTGCTAAACAACACAGGGTCTGCTGTTAATCAACACAGGGTCTGCTGTTAATCAACACAGGGTCTGCTGCTAAACAACACAGAGTCTGCTACTAAACAACACAGGGTCTGCTGTTAAACAACACAGGATCTGCTGTTAAACAACACAGGATCTGCTGTTAAACACAGGGTCTGCTGTTAAACACAGGGTCTGCTGTTAAACACAGGGTCTGCTGTTAAACACAGGGTCTGCTGTTAAACAACACAGGGTCTGCTGTTAAACAACACAGGGTCTGCTGTTAAACAACACAGGGTCTGCTGTTAAACAACACAGGGTCTGCTGTGTTTCAAACAAATGTACCCCCGTGTGGGTTATGAGCTGTGTTACAGCCGTTACCTGGGAAAGAGGAGATTACGCTGCAGTTGGGTGCAACTTTCTGTCTGGGCTGCAGTGAAGAAGGAGCTGGTTTGGATTCTTGTCCCCGTTTACTGAAGAAGAACAATCTAGAGTGGAGTGGGAAGCGCAGGTGGAGCAGAGGCTGATGGAGACTGATGTAGCTACGTGTGAATGGTGAAAATCAGTGCAAGGGATATCATTAGAAATGTGTGGAAATGAGACGTGTAGAAACAGCACCCACAGGCCCCAATGCTGCACCGTTAAATGCAAAAGTCATTTCTAGTTTTTTTTTTTTTTTTTTTAAATAACATTACAATATAATTTGTTCATGAGTCATCGGGATTCCTCTGTCAATTTCTTTTACGACAATTGAGACAGACATTCATATTGTGTATTTTTGTCTTCAGGAGCATCTCTGACAGAGACATTCTGCCACTCACAGCGTGCCACACTAACTGGTTGAGATTTTAGCAATGCAGCGCAGAGCGACAGTAGAGGCGTCAGTAGAGATTTGTGAATGAGGGTCTGAGCCTTGCGGACGAACAGCAGTGATGAACACGAACAAGCCACCTATTAACTCTGCCCTACATACTGAACGGTTTACTGCAGAAGTCATTTTTAGTTTGCTTTTTAAGTAAAATGATATTAGCATTTCTACATCGGTCCTCAGGATCCCCTCTGCTAGCTTCGTGGTATTTTCACAAGTATGTGACTTCATTTCAGATAACTATAACAGACATCCAAATTATGAATTTTCTTGTTGTTGTTGTCGTAGTTATGCGGCCGTCAGCAGCGTTCTCTGACACAGAGATGCTCCGTCTCACACGAACTGATTGGGATTTTGGCATAGCAGTGCATAACGATCTGAAAGGGTGTCGCAGCATGCCCAAACACTAAATCTTTCAGACTCAAATTGCATTTCAGGTTTCAGGGCTGTTATACGCAACAGCACCTCCCCCAGGTCCTATTGCCCCTTAATTCAACATATTGTGAATTTGGAGACACGGTGGCATGGTAGAATAATAAAGAATGAATGAGAACTATGGACAATTTAAATGCATAATGCGTGCGTAAGGAAGATTTAAGAGTTGGCTATTGGCTATAGTGCTCCTAAAACAGGCCTACTCATGCCCATGTCTGAGGATATGAATGAAGAGGCACTTATAGGTATTGCTTTGTAATGTTGTTTAGGTTTGATCTTGTGTTTATTTGTGATACTAGGAAATGGCATGGATCCCTAATGGTAATGGTAGTTTAGTCTGGTTCAAGGGTATCTTGAATTCTGACCTATCTGTGGTGCTGTCTAGGTTGCATTCTGTGGCCAGATGGCTAAGCACTTTGTAAGTTGCTCTGGATAAGAGCATCTGATAACCCCCACCCCCCCCCCCCCCCCCCCCTCCTCCCCCCCCCCCCCCCCCCCCCCCCCCCCCCCCCCCCCCCCCGCCACCGAGCAAGCGGGAACCACGTCACGCGGCTAATCTCCAGTCTGTGTCACCACCCCCCTGAGCCACCTGTGGCAGTGTCACCCCTGCAGCCACCTGTGGTGCAGCGTGGCGTATGAGCCTGAGAAGACCCTGCTGGCACACGCGGGGGTTTGCTCCTGCTCTGCCTCCTCCCTTACAGCCTTCTCCCCATCTCTCTCCTGTTTGACATCACAGGCACGTCTGCCAGCCATGTCGCACATAATTTGGTCGTGAGGCAAATCTGCATGTGTTTCGGAGAAGCCAAATAAGGTCGTCGTAGGTGTGGTCAGTCTGCTGCTCTTCTAACGGAGTTAAAAAGGGTCTTCGTCATGTTTAGTTATTCAGCCTAGTCATTCCTTGCTAACTCTGACCAAGGTCTCTCCAGTGCAGACAGGCTTCACCCAATGCTATGTTGCCTTTATTAGTATGCAGTGCTTGCAGTAAATACAGTTATCACAGTACAAAATGCAGCATTTACTGCATGATCTAATCTAAAGAGCAGCAACACCCAGCAAAATGCAGTGTAACAGAATGTAGCCAATGCAGTGTAACAGAATGTAGCCAATGCAGTGTAACAGAATGTAGCCAATGCCAATGCAGTGTAACAGAATGTAGCCAATGCAGTGTAACAGAATGTAGCCAATGCAGTGTAACAGAATGTAGCCAATGCAGTGTAACAGAATGTAGCCAATGCAGTGTAACAGAATGTAGCCAATGTAGTGTAACAGAATGTAGCCAATGCAGTGTAACAGAATGTAGCCAATGTAGTGTAACAGAATGTAGCCAATGCAGTGTAACAGAATGTAGCCAATGTAGTGTAACAGAATGTAGCCAATGTAGTGTAACAGAATGTAGCCAATGTAGTGTAACAGAATGTAGCCAATGTAGTGTAACAGAATGTAGCCAATGCAGTGTAACAGAATGTAGCCAATGCAGTGTAACAGAATGTAACAATATCCAACTATTAAAGACTACGCAAAGGACCGGCCTCCTCCACAGGGCACTGGGGACCCTGCCCTGCTCCTTACCCCAACTCCTCTCTGGTGTTGGAGGGACACCAATAACAATAAGATCTGTCCATCGTGTGCTGCTCTTCCTCAAAAGCAACCCCCCTCTACCCCTACCCCTTCCCCCCCGCCGACACACACAGCCATGTTTACCTGCACCACAAGCACATCCCCAAGTTGATGGCGGCTTGTTTTTTCTTTCTCTTTCTCATTTTTTTCCTTTCTTTTTTTGCGAGCCAGGGCTTCCCTCAGCAGAAGCTGCCTTGCACTCCGGGGACAACACTTCAAACACGCTCTGCTTCCACGCTTCCTGCATGCAGCACAGAGACATGGGCACAGTTCCAGGAATCCTCTGGAGCTCCTGGATCTCTAGATACAAGCCAAGAGAGATGTACTGGTGGAGAATCATCTGCAAGCCGAGGCTAGGAGAGATGCAGTGCGGGAGGAGCTGGTAGAGGGACGTGGCCCACCAGCCGATTAGCTTCTGCATTTGGGATTCAGGAAACCGAGCTTAAGCTATTAACACTTGAAATATTTATGGAAGGTTTCAGAGTGAATTATTACTATTAATTAATATGTTAGAAATGGTTCATTTTGATAATAATTCTACTTAAAGAGGCATCAGTTCATCAGGGTGATTCTTTTATGCACACATGGGTAAACCATTAGCAAAGTTTAACAATAAAGCAGTATGGAAAAAAAGAATACAATAATATATGAAAAAAACATCACCGTACTAATAAAACCACAGAAATAACGTGTTTATGAAAAAACATCACCGTACTAATAAAACCACTGAAATAAGGCATTTATGAAAAACATTAAAGAATATTTAGAAAACAATACAAACAGTATTTCAGTGAAGTCCAAGTGAACTCAACATTTCTTTGTTCTGTGAGGTCACAGTACCAAGGCTAAACGTCCATGCCAACTCTGGGGTGAAAAAGGAGGGAAACGTTTATATTTAAGTCCAGTGGTGTCCCTGAGTTGACAGAGAGGCTGTGTGTCTGGCTGATGCTCTGGGAGCAGCAGAAATACCCCTCTGTGCTCTTAATCCAGAGCGTGGCACGCAGTGTGTCCTAACAGTCGTTAAGATGAGTTCTGAGTGGCAGCAACTGAGAACTGGAAACTAAAGGCGAAATTAGTGATCAGAGCCCAACTGGGTCTGTAGTGCTCAAGTCCCCAATGAATCATGAGGGGTGATGCGCAGGGCTGCAGGGGTGGACAGTGTCTGTGACCTTAGAACATCTGCTTCTCCACATTAATTGGTTTTCCTTGTGTTGTTAAAGAAACTGTTATTTCACGTGTAAGTGGTTTTTGTGAGTGCGGAGGGAGCGTACAGGTCTACGCCAGGCTTCCCGGCCAAGACAGGTCATACCTGCTCCAATAGGAAATGTTTCCTACATGGTGTCCTGTCCAGGACGGTGGTGTTACTGCCTCAGACTGTCTGTGCTTCTCCGCGGAAATAATGCCGAACCTCCCTGATGCTTTTGCTTAATCCGCAGGGCACGGGAACTCCTTACGCCTTACTCCTTACCTCCCAGGGATCTCAAATCCTCCTACAAATATATGTATGAGTATGCAGTGCTGTATTTTTGCTGTTGCTGTGATTGTGCTCTTCTGGACTGAGATTGATGTTGTCGTGCCTGGATCTGTAGGAGTCACGTGTCCAGCTTAAGGGTTTCTACACGCACCACTGGGACAACCTTGGCTTTAACCTTCTACACGCACCACTGGGACAACCTTGGCTTTAACCTTCTACACGCACCACTGGGACAACCTTGGCTTTAACCTTCTACACTCACCACTGGGACAACCTTGGATTTAACCCTCTACACTCACCACTGGGACAACCTTGGCTTTAACCCTCTACACTCACCACTGGGACAACCTTGGCTTTAACCCTCTACACTCACCACTGGGACAACCTTGGCTTTAACCCTCTACACTCACCACTGGGACAACCTTGGCTTTAACCCTCTACACTCACCACTGGGACAACCTTGGCTTTAACCCTCTACACTCACCACTGGGACAACCTTGGCTTTAACCCTCTACACTCACCACTGGGGGACAACACCACTGGGACAACCTTGGCTTTAACCACTGGGACACCACTGGGACAACCTTGGCTTTAACCCTCTACACTCACCACTGGGACAACCTTGGCTTTAACCCTCTACACTCACCACTGGGACAACCTTGGCTTTAACCCTCTACACTCACCACTGGGACAACCTTGGCTTTAACCCTCTACACTCACCACTGGGACAACCTTGGCTTTAACCCTCTACACTCACCACTGGGACAACCTTGGCTTTAACCCTCTACACTCACCACTGGGACAACCTTGGCTTTAACCCTCTACACTCACCACTGGGACAACCTTGGCTTTAACCCTCTACATTCACCACTGGGACAACCTTGGCTTTAACCCTCTCTACACTTGGCACCACTGGGACAACCTTGGCTTTAACCCTCTACACGCACCACTGGGACAACCTTGGCTTTAACCCTCTACACTCACCACTGGGACAACCTTGGCTTTAACCCTCTACATTCTCCCTATTTCTTCTTTCATGCTGTTTTTTTTACCAACTTCAGGTCTTCCTTCCTTTAGACAATCCCCATTGCCTGGGACCACAACATGTGTGTGTATATATGTACATGTACTGTATATACACACGCATGCACACACTGTTTTGCCAGTTTAATGGATGTACATATTCTGGCAGGTATAATCCTTTCGCAGTCAGCCCTGTGCCCTGTACTCTGTGGTTCTGTTCTCTGTGCTGTGCCCTGTGGTTCCGTGTTTGTGTTCTGTGCCCTGTGGTTCCGTGTTTGTGTTCTGTGCCCTGTGCTGTGGTTCTGTGCTCTGTGCCCTGTGCTGTGGTTCTGTGCCCTGTACTCTGTTGAAGATAAACGACTGCTGCTCTTGAACTCCTATTTCCAGGAGCCTCTTTCATGAAGGACGTGCTTTAAAAACCAAGCTGGTGACAGCTGAAAAATTGCTGGTATGTATATTTACATGCATATATATTAATTTATGCATCATTCATAGGTGTTCGCATAACCAGGATTTACAGTAAGTGGATTTAGTAAGCGCATTTAGTACATGTCCCAACAGCAGGTTAAAAGCAGGTGAACTATAAACAGACCATTTCAGGTGGTCACAATGCACATGGGGCTCAGGACTGTGGTACAGTCAGTTAACACATCACAAGAGAACAGCAGTGTTGCCAGGAACGGTGTATTCCAACAGTATACCAGCTTCCCCTATAGAGCTATACAGTGACCACACATAATACATGCAGAAATGTCTGACTGTTTGGCCCATAAGCTGCCACAGGGAATATGACTTTCACTTTCATGATATTAAGCGCGGACTGGACTTCTAAAGCAGGAATAATAGCTGCAGCACGTCCTACTTCTGCAGTCTGCAGTGCTTCAGACAGAGCTGGACGAAACCTACACTGCTTCAGACAGAGCCGGACGAAACCCACACTGCTTCAGACAGAGCCGGACGAAACCTACACTGCTTCAGACAGAGCCGGACGAAACCCACACTGCTTCAGACACTAACTGTAGATGGTGGAGCTTCATATGATTATGAGGTCAAGTGCAAGAATACACTGTGCCTGAATCAAAACAACCAATCACAGCCAGGAGGAATGTCTGATGGTGTGTCAGTCACTGCTAGTGCACATGTATGCTCTCATTTTGCCAAGCGCAGTAGAGCTCAACCAATGAGTGGCTTTGCCAAATTAACTGTAAATAAACAACCACTGCTGCCTAAAAACAGTTACACAAAAAATCATTTGAAACTGATTTGATGATACTTGGTACAGTATACAAACCCAAAGTCAGCTTGATTGTGTAAAAAAATCCTGTACCATCAGGGGTGGGGAGGTCCTTAACTGCACACTCCTTATAGCGCCACACTCCTTATACAGTCATAGTCCTTATACAGTCACACTCCTTGTATCTCCTACCATCCCCACTGTGGGGATCATATAATTGGAGTTCTGTTTTATTTTTAGCTTATTACCATACCAAACCCACTGAACCATCACAGTGGTGTTTATATATATATATCTGTGTGTGTGTGTATTTGACACAATTTTGAATATATTCATGTAGACACAAAACTAATGGCATCGTTTAATTACATTTCAGATCCACTAACTAGGTAGCTCATAATATTCTGACTGACTGTTGCTATGTGCATTACACTGTTCCTCCTTATCACTTCCTCGGGGCTGAACATGGAGGCCCCTCACATATCCAGCTGAGCCTCAGAAATTAACCATATCTCCTGAAACACAGGCTAACTGGCCAGTTGCCAAATGTTCGTCTGTGTCCACTTCTATGTTTTGTGCCTTTACATCTGCTCCTGGGCATCAGTCAGTTGAGGGTCATTCATGGTTCATGCAAAGTTCAATACCAAAAATAAAGAAAATTAAAAGCACAGGGCTGAGCTCTGTAACACGGTGCCCACCAACCACCCTCCTTTGCAAACAACAGCTTACAACAAAGACAAGTAAACAGAAGTTGACAAATTAAGAAATGCTTTCTAAAAAGAAATAATTAGACAAACAAGGATAAATACTAGAGTGACTTTTCAGAAGTGGAGAGCGCTAACCAGCTATGGGATGTGACAGCATTCAAAACCATTGCTGATTTAACCAGATTTCCTCACGGAGCCAATTACCCCTGCTTGATTGTTGTTTAGCAAAGCTAAGATGGTAATTGTTACAGGTATCACCGTAGTGTATATTGTCATTTTATAATGATGTTGAAGCGTGGCTAACGGTGGGGCTAACAGGGCTAATTTTAGCTCGTTTTCATTGCTAACGCTACTGGTTAGCGATGTTTAATTTGGATGCTGTTAAAACGTGTTGCTGAAGTGCCCAGGCTGCCGTGCTGGTTTGGTGCTTGTCCTGATATTTATGTGTGTCTGTGCTGTCACAGCTAAATATTCTCATAAGTGGTTTACGGGTTATTTAGTACTTTTCATGACAGTTCCTTTATCAAACAAACATCTAAGCGCTGAAATAAGTACTATGCACTTTGCATTACGTTTCATGTCTAAAAGATTTATTTCTGCTTGTTTTTTGGCCAGCAGGGTCGACACTTCACAATGTGCAGCACAGCCTCCTCAGATGGGTGGGACTTTGGAGGCGGGGCTTAAGTGCAGTGAAGAGGAAGGGGGAGAGGCCTAGTAATTGTTCCTGTTCTTCTCAACTGCAGCTTTCAAGCAACTTGAAATGGGAAAAAACAAGTATAAATAATAAATATATATTAATAAGACATAATGTGTTTACATAACTTGTCCTTATGCACAACATATGCCGTATAAACCTGCTTTGACATTACAAGTTACTAAATTAACAAGCGTATGCTAAATGAACTAAGAACACGATAACTTGAAGTAATGAGTTATTGACTTAATATAATATAATATATCATAATATAATATAATCAGATATCAAGCCAAACAATGAGGTGTGATAAAGCACTTCAAAACATTTTGTCACAGCTTCTGGTTCAGGGTTTTCATACAACAGTGCTCAGAACGTCAGGGAAAAGAGCTTCTTGTTTGAAGATGATCACAGACTTCAGATGAATGAGGTAGTGAGTCATTATTCCACACTGAAGAAAACTGCTTGATATTTCCATGAAGTCCAGAGACTACAGTGTAGCAACAGTCAGCAACATGAATGAATATGCACACCATCACATTTGAATATGCGCTGTTTATGCTTGGACAGCAGAATAATTACTATTTTGTCTGGCAGGAAGACAGAACAGAAAATGGAATTTAAAGTTTGTAATAAGTCTGATATCTATAAAATTCAGTGAGAGTATTTATTTGGGTTTTATTCTGGCCTACCTTTCTGATTGTGGAAGCACTGCAAGGTCACTATCATGTCACCATGGACACAAGCGCACACACACACACACACACACACACACAAACACATACAAACACACACAGTCTCCCTTCTTTGTATAGATTGTCCTTGTAAAGGACAGTGACACCTTGTTAGTGTTCAGATGAATGTGTGTATTATCATCCAGCAGCACAGAGCATTACCAGAACAGGGACTCCATTACATCAAAATGAGTTTCTCCACCAGCTGCCATGGTTGGACTGGCTCTGTGGGCTAAATCTGCAAGATGTCAGTAGAATGCATTACCAGTCAGCGTGTCAAACGCCATCCATAACGAACGATTACCGGGCGGCAGTGTAGCACTCCGTCTTACACAAATGGACCAGAGGTGTGCGGCACTGAGCAGGAACTGCACTATACCATAAATCCGAGCTCAGCCAATCAGGACATGGCTGATTGATGACATCAGCACTCTTCTAAACGAATAAGAAACACACAGCAGTGACAAAGAGCCTGTGAAAAGTGTAAATCCGGTACAACATATTAAGAAAGTGGTCCTGGAAACCGAGGGGTACATGCAATTACCTTATTGGGTGAAGATGGACTGGAGTCTGGCCTCCTAAGAGAGATCTAATAACAGCAGTACAGAAGAGATAAAATGTTCAGTTTTTTTCTGACCTTACCACACAAAAACAGGAAAATACATTGGCAAATATCTTGTTTCCAGGCAAATATGCTCTCAAGATAGTTCCAAATGCAAAAGGCTCGTCCCACTCCTACTGTCGCGTGGCAGATGCTTTCATTGCTATTCTCATAGGCCTCAACCAGCACCATCAGTCTGTCAAACGCAGGAATCGTCCCCAGTGATGAAGGGATGAAGTCCCATTAGTCCTGTTACTACTGCTGGTGCCACCAGCCTTCTGAGAAGATTTCATCGTCTGAGACCAGGATCTCCAATTAAGCCTTACAGTGACGGTTCAGCTAACCGTTATGTTTTCATTTATACTTAGCAGCACAAAGACACAGCAGTTTATTTTAAGAACTCTTTGTCTATATTGTAATTACATCCTTATAGTTATCAGCAAAAATGGATGCTCTGAGGAAAATAAAGTGGTTTGGTGACTCTCCTGGGTACTGTAATCTAAAAAGAGCTTCATAAGCTAGCTAAATTAGCCGACGAGGAAACGTTTCTACGGGGCATATTAATTAATTAGTATATTTGTTTTTTTTTGGAGGAAAGGAGAAACTTTGGGGAAAGGTTTGAGCAGAGTGAACGAGGAAGCTGGGCAGTAAATGGAGGTTGTGCAGTTGATGCTCTTCAGGTTTCTAAGTTTGGCAAAAGTTTTCAAACTGTAAAATCAATTACAGAAACTTTAATTCAACAATGTGGAATTTGCTCTTTAGACGCCTTTTCTGCTCCATGAAAATTGTCAGCCCAAACACAAACAAACACAAACCAATAAACTATGCAGGTATTTTATTTTATTTTCTACCTAGACTCTATAAACAATAAAAAATAAAGTTCTAAAAACATTTTAGAAGTTATACTATTGCATCTTGCATCATATCTCTACATCTGAATTTAGCAGGATGTCACAACACTGTCAGCATGTCACTGTCACTCACTGACACCGTCACTGTCATTCACTGTCACTCGCTGACACTCAGTGACACATTGTCACTGTCACTGTTATGGTAAAATCGACCAATCATCCATCAATTGATCACACAATCTATAATCACAAAAGTTCTTTTAATAAAGTCGCACTTCGAGGCATTTATAATTAATGAAGGTAATCACATTCACGAGACATGCTAAGAACTACTGCTATTTAATCTTTAGCCAGTTTCCTACAATCAAGGAGTTATCCTAGCTCCAAATCACAGAGCCCATAGGAATCTTCCACTGAATGTTACAAATTGGCACTTGTGTTAATCTATACCAAGCTAACCCATCCTTTAGTGTGTTAGTGTGCCTAGCATGTACGGCTAAGCGTAGCATTCCTGTATGATGTGCGGTCAAACCTACTGGAGTAGAATCATCCTGATCATCTCCACCCTAATCATCTCCACCCTACACCCTCATCCGAGATCAGCCAGGCTGCTGCGATGTAGCAGCAATGCAGGTTTCTTATTCAGAGAGCAGGCGTGTGTGTGATCTGCAGTGCTACAGTCCTTCCTATTGAACGGGGGTCCCGCGAGACCATTCTCAACACTTACTCACCCACCTAAACAAACGCTGGAGCTATTTGAATTACAAGCGAGACAAGGCAATTCATCAGGCCCATCAAGGCCTTCTGCCACAGTCAGCATGCTCGGCCGGCCCCTTTCGGAGACGCGAGGAAGAAAGGGAGCTCCCTGGCAAACACATTTGTCAACAGAGATTGTTGTATTTTTTTTTAATCAGCTTTATGATGACCCAGCAGGAACTGGCGTGCCAAACGTCTGCATGGTGGTGGGTGGGGGGAGACGACCCTAAACAAACGTCTGCATGGTGGTGGGGGGGGGGGGACCTTAAACAAACGGCCGCATGGTCCAAACCTGCACGTGTCCACACCACCCATGTCTCAAAATTTCTCTTTTTTTACACTTTGCTGTAAATTGCAAGACATCCCCTGAGACTTCGTGTAGCGCTTTTATCTGACACACAATCTTACACGTGCACAGTCTGCATGCGATAGTCTCTAACTCTTCATCAACGTTTCGTTTCTTACCCCAATGCCGCTGTCAGACAGGCGGTTATGGATGACAGACCCTCTCAATCAAGCAGGGGCAAAACACAAAATCAAAAAGTCCATGACTCCAAGATGCACATCAGCACAACACACCCTACCATCTGCCCACTACCACCAGCCCACTACCACTACCCCACTACCACTACCACCAGCCCACTACCACTACCCCACTACCACTACCACCACCCCACTACCACCACCCCACTACCACCAGCCCACTACCACTACCCCACTACCACCAGCCCACTACCACTACCCCACTACCACCAGCCCACTACCACCACCCCACTACCACCAGCCCACTACCACCAGCCCACTACCACTACCCCACTACCACCAGCCCACTACCACTACCCCACTACCACCAGCCCACTACTACCCCACTACCACCAGCCCACTACCACCAGCCCACTACCCCACTACCAGCCCTCTACCACTACCCTACTACCACCACCCCACTACCACTACCCCACTACCACCACCAGCCCACTACCACTACCCCTACCCCACTACCACCAGTCCACTACCACTACCCCACTTCCACTACCCCACTACCACCAGTCCACTATCACTACCCCACTACCACTACCCCACTACCACCAGTCCACTACCCCACTACCACTACCCCACTTCCACTACCCCACTACCACCAGTCCACTACCACTACCCCACTACCACCAGTCCACTAGCCCACTACCACTACCCCACTACCACCAGTCCACTACCCCACTACCACTACCCCACTACCACCAGCCCATCGGTCCATCACCCTGGTCACTTGGTCAGCAGGTACTGAGGCACCAGTGGGACCAGGGTAAGGTTGTATCCCTGGCAACACATGGGTCTCAGTCTGTAACAGCACTACCAAAAACATCCATGTGCAAGCCAGATAAAGGGGCTTTGCGACACTGAAATACTGTTTAAAAGCACTTTTACAAATTAATTTAATCTGAATTCATGTAAAGGCCTTGGAAGTCCTAAAAGATTTTGACACGGTGAGGAGCAGAAAGACTCCAGGCTTTACAGAGCCATGTCATCCCTGGATCAGTGATGTGGAACTGTCCCGAAAGAGGGCAGGATGTGGGCATGAGTCCTGAAACAAAATACATTTTAACCATAGTTGAAACGGGAAACATATTCGCTAGCACACCGTACATAATAATTCAAGTTGAACGTTCTCAATAAAGGTTTATTTTTTATATATATCTCTCTCAGGACAGCCGAGAGATACAACATCTCCTGGCTCCTCCCTGGCGTCTCCTCCCAGTTGGACATTACTCTCCAGGTCGGCACCCTGGGGATTCTCAATAAGTTTGATGTGTCACATGACCCTCTTCCCTTTGAAAAAACTGAAGTTGGATCCAAAATGGCCGACTTCAAAATGGCCACCATGGTCACCAGCCATCTTTAAAAGTTTCCCCCCTCCGATATACTAATGTGCCACAAACAGGAAGGTAATATCACCAACCATTCCCCTTTTTATTTAGGTGCATCCATATAAATGGCCCACCCTGTATGTATATTGTATATACAGATACACTGGTTAAGGGGAACTACAAGGCACAGGTGAAGCACATACTAACTGGGGGGCGGGGCAACATGTAAGGGAACGTAAACAATTCAAATGGCAGAGAAAAAACAGAAAATGAAAACAAACCACACGACATCACGAGGTGGGGGAGGGTGAGGGTGAGGGGGGGCTACTGGAGAAGTCAGATGGTACGTGGGGGGTGTTTCTAGTAAAGTGGGTTTTAAGTGGAGTGTGTCTCTAAAAATGTTACACAGACTTTTGAGCCACTGTGTTGTGAGAGGACATGACTGGATACAGAGCCGTTACAGAAAAGACTGCGTGACCTTTAACAAGCACAGGCAGACGAGAACACTGTCAGCTTCAAGGATACGTTTAGGGTGTTAAGGAAATGTCTTTACATCGCATGTCACTCCCAAGAGTTGCCTTTCTAACTGCTAATGTGTCTTTTAAACCATTCTTCGTAATCTGGGTTGGAAAGCTGAACTCCTGAGATGCTGAACCGTCTCACGTTGGGTTTTTACAGGGTCTGGCGTACACAGCAGTGTCCTGCCGCTCTGTCTCTCTGCAGGATGGGACACAGATGTTTTTGTTTCTGCTTTGGATCAAGTGTAAGACACAAGTTCACCGTCTACCACAGCAGTAACGATGTTCAAAAAGCTGTGGATGAAAACCTTGTATCCTTGTATCCCGTATGCTGATGTGTTTGCTTGGTGCTCTAGGACTTCTAGTTTTACATCTCAATCATAAAAATATAGAACATTTATTAATAAATGTTTTTAAAGTCAATCTCTACCCACGTCCATCTCCCTCTCTCTCTCAGACAACACTGAGTATGCATGAAATGAAACTCTAAGGAATTTAGACCACATCTCTGATATGAAACATTATTCACAAAACTAATAGTGTGTAATAATATCATCTGGAAACAGCAACAAACACAGACAAACTCTTTTGTTTCCAACATCTGTTGTGTTCTTGGTCATACAAGCTGGATTTCTTGAAAGTGAATATCTACAATGCCCTGTCCATCCTGCCTACATATCTGACGTAGTTTTAGTAACAATCCGTGCTGTGCAGAGGAGGACTGACCCCTCTCAGGGGTTCTGGGCTCAGACAGGGACAGAATAAGGGAGCGTCAGTACAATGGCTACTGTACAAAGCACTTTACAAATGCATTGGATCTGACCTAAATTAAATCAAGAAAGACCTTGCAAGTAATAAAAGGATTTGGAACATTTCACATCGGACTGAAGGGCTTTCTGGGTGTAGCTGTCTCGAAGCTTCACCATACCACTGTGCTGCTGTATCCCCCCCCAGTTACAGTGTGCAGGGGTACTGCGTAAAGGAAACTGTACCCCACCACCTGTACAGGACACACAACTGTTGTGCGGTAGCAAAACGTGTAATTGTAAGGTGTGTGTAATTGTAAGGTGTCAGCAGCAAGTATGTTGTTGATTTACAGTTCGGACACAGTAAAGATGAACCATTAGATAATGATTAACAGTAGTCAGTACATTTAGTAGTCAGTACATTCATACAGTATCAGCAATACATGGTGCAGCACGAGATGGAACAATTACGCAAAAGTTCTGCGAAAGTTGTGAAATAAACAAACACCTTTGGGCATTGATATTGTTGACAGTTGCCCTGACTACAGAGCAGCAGCAGGTCCTGACAGTCGTGCCCAGTGGAGGATGGACTCCTGTCGTTACTGTGCAGCTCACTGCTGTAGTGCAGCGTGTGTGTGTGTGTTATGTGGTGTAGTGTAATGTGTGTGTGTGTGTGTGTGTGTGTGTGTGTGTGTGTGTGAGTCTGGTGTGGGATGTAGGCCAGGTCAACGGTTATCAAGAGTTCTCGAGGGACTGATTTGATGTGGACAGTGTGTATACACACACGTACATAGACCCACACATGCACACACACACGCACGCGCACGCACACACACACACACCCACATAACCTTCCACTGCACTGACGGATTCCACACTTCCTCCGTTTTGATTTATGATCAACCAGCAGCTGAACTCTGGACGGATGTGCCAGTCGCCCCCAGGTGCTTCCGAGCGAGCGTGACGTAGGATTTCAGCCCTTGCCTCCACTCAGCTCACCCGCCTCCACCCAACCCACCCGGCCACCCGGCAGGTCCGTCAACGTCGGCACGGCGTGGAGAACGCCCAGCACGGCTCAATAACGTAGCGGCGGCCAGGGGGGCCGGACATCAGCTAGTGCCTCTGGTGTCTCAGACGCAGATTTAAACGAAGAATCGACAACAAGACCCCCCCCCCCCCCCTCTTTGTTTTGCTTTTTTCACGCAACTGAATGACTTGTAAACTGACAACTATTACGGTGCACAGCAACTGATATACAGGCCCAAAATAGGACTGAGCTAGAGAAGAAAACGCCATTCAGAAGCAGCTCTTAGAGTAATGGGCATTGGAGCAGGTTTAGAAGAAGCTTCTGGAACACAGACACCCAGCTTCCCATATGAAGACAGTCAACCGGAGAATATGAAATGGATCATTCTACATCTGGAAACTGAAATCTTATTGCTAAATCTAAGGCCTTATGTTGTAATATGAACATTTTTTTTATCAAAAACGTGCAAAAACAATCGCAGCGTCTGTGCAGATGCCAGAAATGAGACTGGCGTTGAGCCCTGATCTGTATCGGACGCGTGCAGGTGTGAACGCACAGTCAGTCAATAAAAATGCTTTTCAACATTACTATCATTCCGTCAACAGTACAAAGTGGGGGATTCACCGCCAGGCAGTTCTATCTACGAGTAAACATCTTTATTACTTTATAGTACATAAATATAGAAACAAATCAAGTCATCACACGTTCAGAGCTAAAACTTGTGTATGTAAATCCCTGCTATTTTGCAGATGCAAATCCAGTGGTAAGAGGGACACAACGACGTCCGTGAGATGAGCCGCGGGTGATGCATCAGGAGCCTGCGAGGAGCTTCCCGCTGAGGTAATTCTGCAGGGAGATGCGAGAAGAAGCAGACTGGCAGAGTCTTTAACGAGACGACTCCGACACGCTCGTCCCCAGAGCCGCGGCTGTCTTGTTTTCATCCCCACACATTAACTCCGCTTTTATCAGATGAACAGCACCATGTAATCAGCACACCTGGCCACCAGCACCTCTGGTGCTCCACAGTAAGGGTGGATGAGCTACGCGGGGTGTGGAATCTTCTCAGGCTCTGGTCAAACCCCGAGGCTGGTCACTACCACAAGGCCTGGTCACTACCATACGAGCTGATCACTTCCTGGACACTACCACATGGCCTGATCACTTCCAGGACACTACCACATGGCCTGATCACTTCCTGGTCACTACCACAAGGCCTGATCACTACCATACGAGCTGATCACTTCCTGGACACTACCACATGGCCTGATCACTTCCTGGACACTACCACGTGGCCTGATCACTTCCTGGACACTACCACATGGCCTGATCACTTCCTGGACACTATCACGTGGCCTGATCACTTCCTGGACACTATCACGTGGCCTGATCACTTACTGGACATTACCATATGGGCTGGACACTACCATGTGTCCTGGACATTTCCACATTTCCTGATCTTGTCCCAGGACTCTCACCAGCACACTGACGTTCCTTTATCTCACCCTTAAGGTCAGGATCGCTGGCAAATAACATTAAGGAGCTTGTTTCCTTGTGAACAGGAGATCTAGTCATGGTAACCGTTGCCCATGGTAATCATAGTCCTTCTGGTACCATCCTGCCTCAAACCTCCACTAAGCTGCTGAGTGTAAAGCTGTGTTCAAAATAGCCTATTACATACTGCATACTGCATACTGCATACTGCATACTGCACTCAGTATATACTGGATACTGCATACTGGCCCTCGTAGTAGTATGCAGTACAGTTTCCAGTATGCGACAAAAGCAAGCATACTACGGGGTCACGTGAACGTAGCGTTGCATGATGGGATGCAGTACACCACGAAGATAGCTCTGTTCGCATCCTGGAATATTTTTGCGGAAGTAGTATGTCATCCGGGGATGTTTTGCGTACTGGAAAAATGCTTTTTATTCGCATACTGCATACTGATTTGGGGCTCAAGCAGTACGCCAGTAGTATGTAGTAGGCTGTTTCGAACACAGCCTAAAACTCCTGCCCGTCAGCTTTGTGCAGGCTGCTTTTCTTCCAGGGCACCATGTGACTGATCAGTGAACTGCAATTTGCTTCCTCACATAAGAGACTAACAGCTTCCGAGTGGCCCAGGCAGTTTGAATGCACTTTGAGTCTTATCTGCCATATCAAAGCGCCAGTGTTAACTGCAGTGGTGAAGCACTCCAGCAATACTGTGGGAGGAGTTTAGTATTACTGATAGTGGTGTAGCTGTCCTAGAATATTACTACAGGAGATTAGTGTTAACAACAGCGGTCATGGAATATTACTACAGGAATCCTGCAATACTACGAGAGAGCCAGAGAGACCTCATTTCCAACTACAGGCTACACCGACACATTCCTCTTTTTTTAAGAGCAGGTCTGATGCTATGTGCACTTATCACAGTGTTTGGCACAGTCGTGTCTGGGGACTGGAGATTAGAAGCCAACAGCACAACCTCTCCAGGTGTCATGGGAAATAAGATGGTACACCACTGTAGTTCAGATATTCTGATAAGAGTAACATGGTTCATTCTTTACCTCACAGTGCACACTGCCCCCCCCCCCCCCACCCCCCAGGTGGTCTCTTCAGGCTGTTTACCATGAGCTGAGTGACAGTCAAATACAGCACGGGATTATTTTGCGGACACGAGCCGGCAGGAGTGGTGTGTGTGTGGGTGGACAGGGCCCCTCCGTGGTCCCACTCCTAACTGGGAAGAGAAAGACATCCTGTGAGTCACAGACGGATGCAGCCAGATTCCCCCCCCTTCAACCCGGCACCCCCAAACCTGACTGCCATCGCCACAAAGCGCTTGGCCTCTCTGACAGAAAGCCAAGCTGCCTTCACTCCCAGTCCGCTGATGTCTCCGTGTGATAAATCAGCAAGACGTACTGTCCTGCAGGCAGGCTGGTAATTGCTAATGGCCACACTTGCACCGCTCCGCGCCATGCAGTCGAAATGAAGCTGTACAGAGGAGAGAGGAGGAAGGAGCCAGCAGTCCTGGATGAAAGCGGCCCGAACTCCTGGGCGGACGCTACCCGCTTCCTGCCTGAGGTGAACAACAGTCTGGCTTTGAAACAGCTTGGCCCACACTTCTACAGAGAGGCAGAACGCAGGGGCAGTGCGGGGGCATTACACAAACATCCAGCCATTATATCTGAATATCCTGCACAGCCATGAGCGTCTAAGTCAGTTCTTGAGTGTTGATATTGTTCATGGCTACAAGTGTAAACTGTTGACATTTAAAAATGGATGATTTAATTCATTATATCTGAATAAATGCATTTTTGTACTCGCTGGCTTTTTTTCTGCATGCTGATGGAATGCAAATTGAGTGCATCAATTCACATAAACTATTACCGCTCTCCATGTATGGTCTTCTAGTCATGCTCAAAGATTACTGCACATTTACAAATGAATTTGTGTGTAGAAATTAATTAACACTTTGATGATTTAATTCGTGGGGCACTTTTGTACTTATTGCGACTGGACAGCCATGGAGTCTGGAGCAGCCAGTGCAAAAACACCTCATCATAAGCTGACGGTAAATCAAAGAAACCTTTCGTTATGCTTGGTGGGTGTGTCACGGGGCCATCTGGACCTCGGTCAACCACGGCTCCTTGCTATTGGCCAACGCCAGCGAGAGACTGATGATGAGATAATTAATGTGCTCTGCACAGCTGTAAGAAGTGGCAGCAAAGTCGCCAGCCAATTAAAATGTGACTGCCTTACAGATGGGCAATGTTCAAGTCTCATACACACACACACACACACACACACATGCACAAGCCAGAAACTTAAAGACAGTACAGTCTGCAACTATTGTCAAAAAGGAGATGCTTCTAAAACAAAATGATGTCCTTGCTGTTTAAACTGAAATGATTTGCTGAAGAAAGCAGGGGAAGCTAGCAGGAGTACACGCGCGCTAGCAGGAGTACACACACACGCTAGCAGGAGTACACACACGCGCTAGCAGGAGTACACACACGCTAGCAGGACACACACACGCTAGCAGGAGTACACGCGCGCGCTAGCAGGAGCACACACACGCTAGCAGGAGTACACACACGCGCTAGCAGGAGTACACACGCGCGCTAGCAGGAGTACACACGCGCTAGCAGGAGTACACACACGCGCTAGCAGGAGTACACACACGCTAGCAGGAGTACACACGCTACACACACACGCTAGCAGGAGCACACACGCGCGCTAGCAGGAGTACACACACGCTAGCAGGCTAGGTTCCTTAAACCCTGATTATTATTCATACTTGGTATCAATAGAACACTCTATTAAAGTAGTGACATATTAAACATTAAGCACATTTTCAATTGATAAAAAAGAAAATTCTTCCATTCTCCCCCTGATCTGTCACACTGACACACATGTAAGTCACATTTTACATACGCATGTCTGCCAAAGGCTATGAATGAAAACAAATCCATAGGATTAAATAAAAACAGTCCCCCTGACAAAATAACTGCACAACCACTAGCACTTCGAGGGTTGCTGTAGTTAATCTCAGTGTAGTAAAGGATCTGTAAGCTTTCCCCAACATTGGGACCACCCGTTTCATATCAGAAAGAGAGATATTATGCCAAATAAATCGTCAAATTTCAAATTGAACTTTGAAACTGTATTAATAGAACAAACTTTGCATTTCTCCCCAGAAGTGCAAGATTAACCTAATTAGAAGAAAACACAGATTTATGTTCTCTGGGGCTGTAAGTTTGAACATTTCATTTTCCTAGTTTTCCTAGTCAGACTGATTCATATAGTCTCCAAATTTGACTCCCAAATAACTGCAGTGCGGCCTTGACTCACTCAGCATACAGTTTACAAGGGGACATGGGACAGGGGACAGGGCTCAGACTGCAGTCACAGGATGGACAACATGGCCTCTGTGCGTGTGCTGCCTCTATCGGTACCGCCCTGTACACTCACGGCCCGTTAGTGGTGTCAGTGAGCTCAGAACACTTTACACCATTAGCACAAAAACAAAACAAACACCACAATGGACGTTATAGCAGGATACAACAGGATACAGCGAGTGTTGCCAACTTAGCGATTGTGTCGCTATATTTTGCGACTTTTCAGACCTTCTAGCGACTAGCGCGACCTTCTAGCTAACTGCTACTCTTATGCTAACATTAACAGCACGCAAAAATCTGATTTATGTAATTTACGTAAAATGATTTATAAATAAAGTCATGAAGTTATTTTCGAGACGTGACTGCTTATTTCAAAGGCAACGAAAGTTCTTAATTTGTTCAGAGTTCATTTGTAGTTCTAACATATTTAGGGTGTTTTTACTCACTTTTTTCTCTCCCATAACGTGATTCCTGTACAACTCCAAAAACACGTATTATGCAAATTACGCGATGGCGTCATTTAGCTACTTTTGGCGACTTTTAGGGCAGCCAATAGCTATTTTTCTTACTGAGGAGTTGGCAACACTGGATTACAGCTCAGCCTGCAAAAATAGCGTGACTGAAGCACCACGTTCTGGTTTCACGTGCAACTGAGAGAATAAATCCACTGGTCCGTGGTGCGTGCGCCTGGAGTCCGGAATAGGTTAATATTCCGAGTTCAGAAGCTGCACGCTTATGTGATGTAGTTCACGTGAAAGGTTCACGTGAAATGAAACAATGTGTTGAACTCTTGATCAGATGACATATAAGACGACTGACTGAAAGAACAGCTTGATAGAACAAATGAATCAATCATAAGGAGTTGCCTCATTTGCTCCGTATAAGGTGTTAATAGAGCCAGGCCATCCAGGCCATCAGTAAGGTTAAGGACCGAAACAAATGTCCTTGTTTATTTCTTTTTTTACATTTATTTATTACTTTATTTAAAATTATTCATCCTGGGCTGAATGAATTACTCTGCTGGACTATTAGATCACTGTAGTCTGCTGGACTATTAATCAGACAATATGGAGCCAGAATCAGACTCAGACTAAATCAGATTCAGCCAGACTGCCTGCAGCTCATTTTCACACTTTGGGCCACAATTAGAAAATAACAGGTGGGCTCAACCTACTAACACTGATGGTTTTATATGAAGGATTTATACATAAACTATGATGCAGGTTTGATTTAAAAAGTAATGCATAATTTCATTAAAATGCTTCCTGCTTTCAACAGATAAGATGTAGTGTTTTAATTCTGCAGATTGCAAAGTGGCATTATTATCGTCCTAATTATTCTATGTGATTAGAGCTTTTAATGAATGGAGCGTCTGTGTAATGCCTGATTTGGTGTCATTTAACGGCAGATAAATCTGCAGTCTGGGAGAAATCCCTTCACTTTTTTTTACTGCAACATGGCTTTGAAATCCTGAGAAAATGGTGGGAACATATTTTAAAGATCTCTGAAGTACTTGTGTGAAAATGGAAATGGACTGGCGAGATCTTTTCATTGCATAATGAGATTAAATCAGCTTCATTCAGGCTCCTTCCCCGAGCCTAAATGAAAATGAGGAGACGAGCAGAGAAGTAAAGGAAATCAGCATTCTAGAAGGTTCCAGCACTGCAATATTTACTCCACCTCAGCGTTCTAGAAGGTTCTAGAACTGTAATATTCACTCCACCTCAGTGTTCTAGATGGTTCTAAAACTGTAATATTCACTCCAACTCAGAATTCTAGAAGGTTCTAGTGCTGTAATATTCACTCCACCTCAGGGTTCTAGAAGGTTCTAGAACTGTAATATTCACTTCACTTCACCATTCTAGAAGGTTCTATTGCTGTAATATTCACTCCACCTCAGGGTTCTAGAAGGTTCTAGAATGTTCTAGAACTGTAATATTCACTCCACCTCAGCATTCTAGAAGATTCTAGTGCTGTAATATAATATTCACTCCACCTCAGCATTCTAGAAGGTTCTAAAAGGTACAAGAACTGTAATATTCACTCCACCTCAGCATTCTAGAAGGTTCTAGTACTGTAATATTCACTCCACCTCAGTGTTCTAGAAGGCTCTAGCACTGGAATATTCTTATGCACGCCACACCTTCTTTATTACAAACACCTGCCTCTCACCTAATTTCACTGGCCTCTGTAGTATATTCACTTACATACATTCTAAGTGGGTGCTATGGTTATGCACATACAGCAGCAGCTCAGTTGTGCGTGGCCCTGTTCATCACTGCTCAGTCTCTGAACACAGAAGTACTGCTGACTGGGCATTTGCTTCCCAATTAGATTACTTTATTTTGCCAGTTAATTTGTTTTAGTTTATTTTTGATTGTTTAAGCTTATTTTAGCTTATTGTGCAGTTTCAAGTCTTTGGTAGTGTTTGCATTTCGTTATCTTTTATTTATATAAATCCATATCTAATTAATTCTTCAATTTGCGCAGCACTTCGGTTGATACCAGCTGTCCTTCAAATGTGCTATAGAAAGTGCTATATAAATGTGCTATGTAAACAAAGTTGCTGTTGTATTTAAGTGGTGGACCATGAAGTAAGTACGAGTCACAGCAATGTTGCTGTGGGTTTCCAGGGCTTTGCCTTCCTGCTGGATTGATAGTGGCATGACACCCAAAAATAGCCGATGCTATGGTCAGAAGCTGAGCAGCCATGAGGAACTAGAGGATGACTCACCGCAACCGTACAGGGACAGACAGGCTATAGTGTCTAACTCTACGCCTACAAGGTGGTTTTAATAAATAACTCTTGCTTATAAAGTGGGTGGTAAGTGCCTATTTAAAAACAGAAAAGACCAGATATTATGACAAGGAGGGAGCGAAAAGATTGTGGGCCTTGCGTGTATTTAAAGGAATGTAATGAACTCCAATGTGATTCTAATGAAGGAGGGTAGAGAAAGAGAGAATAAGAGAAAGAAAGACATAATATGTAAAAATGTGGAGAATGCTCAACAGTTGAGCCGACTGACCCTGGGTGTCAAGCACAGACAGATTACAGTCACTGTTGGATTAAGATTTAAAAAGCTCCGACTCCGCATTCAGCCATGAAGAGGACAGCACTGACGGGGGCATCAGCTTGGACGGAGCCTTCCGGGGGGGTGGAGGCAAGGACAGATGGAGGGCATGATGGGAAATGTGAGCGCATGAACATGGAACAAGGACCCCGCACGAACCCTGTGGTCCCTTCCTGATGGATGACCCCCCCCCCCCCTTTTTATCTCAAAGTCCGAGCACACACCTCTGCAGGTACACCAGACGGGAGCCACTGGTGTGATGTCCAGATCCGGAGCAGAGAAATTTGAAGCTGGAACAGAATGGAACAGAAATGAAATGAGTGTAGATCCTGCTTTATAGTGTTAATATCATGGTTGAGTCTTCCGTAGCAGCTCTCTAATAGCGTTCAGTCATTCCTGTATCAGAATAATTCCAGTATATTTGCCACATTCAACAAATTCTAACCTGATATAAGCAAGGTTTTATGTCAGAATGCAATAAACATACAAAACCTCCGCCACAGCTCAGCACTCCTGTAACCTTAACCGTAATCTGTCCTGCAGTATTAGCTCGATTTGAACCGATCTGGACATTCCAAGCAGGTCATATATGAGGTTCATAGCAAAAAAGCCACGAAATCCCATAGGTTTAATCTTTCTCGGTATCTTCAGTTTGACCTGTGCTCTGACCGTGTCTGAATTACACCAAACTCTGATACATCTCACAGCACCGGATCACAAGCAGTATTTATTCACTCGTGGCCACGGTGTATTGACCACTCAAACAAGCCCATTGGACAATACAGCCAGTTCCATTTGATTTTAATCAGAAAACATTGTTGTATTTAAGGCTTTTCTGTATGTTTTACCATACACTCAGCATTTGGAAAAGACACACTTGTTTATACAAATGGGCCTTAATGACACCAAGACACACTGTGCTTTCTGTGTCAAGACACTTTGTCCACGTAAGTCGACCTGCTGATTTATAGTTCTAGTTTCGTAAGCCTAAACCAGCTCATGAATTATTAGAAGCAATTTGCAAATCGGTTAATTAACAAAAAACATCCGAGAAGAGGAATTAACTCTTAATGGCAGGAAGAAAAAAAGAAACAAAATGATCAAGGCTATTCTTGGACTCAAGTTCAGTGTTCTCATCATAAGAAATTTAGCAGTACCTACACTAACCAAAACACTTCAGACTTGTGCTGTACGAACGCCCACCATTAGCTATGAGCACACAGATCCTGCATGTGTGATAGTTTGCATCTGTGACAGTGCAGCTCTGGATGGATAAATCAGATTCAAACATGTCCTTTGTCTTTGTGAAATCCATTTAAACCTTGCAGTGCAATGACAGACGACCCATGAAGAGCAGCCTGCCACCTCCCAGGGCTTCAGACGTGATCGCTCGTGATCATACATCCCCTTCAGACGTGATCGCTCGTGATCGTACATCCCCTTCAGACATGATAGCTAGTGATCATACATCCCCTTCAGACGTGATCGCTCGTGATCATACATCCCAGGGCTTCAGACGTGATCGCTCGTGATCGTACATCCCCTTCAGACGTGATCGCTCGTGATCGTACATCCCCTTCAGACATGATAGCTAGTGATCATACATCCCCTTCAGACGTGATCGCTCGTGATCGTACATTCCCTTCAGACATGATCGCCCGTGATTGTAGATCCCCTTCAGACGTAATCACTCATGTTCATACATCCCCTACAGACGTGATCGCTTGTGATCGTACATCCCCTTCAGACGTGATCGCTTCGTGATCGTACGTCCCCTTCAGACGTGATCACTCGTGATCGTAGATCCCCTCCCTTCTCTCCACTTCCTGCCCATTTTTCCCTACATACAAGCAGGATTTCAACTCTTCCTGCTGTGTAATACTGACCCTCCTTTCTACCTCTAGACTTTAGGAAACCTGGACTATTATTAAGTTTCTCTAACATTATACCCAAAATAGTACCAACACATTCCAACAAGCTGGCAGTGACGGCCAACAAACTTAGCGCCACTGAGCTTCTGACACTAAACATTTTCATACAGAACACCACTACGCACACAGGCCACGAGTGTAATTATGGTGTTCACACCTCTGTCAGTTGGTTTCTGCTAAATGCACTCAAAAGGAGAAAGCATGCCCTTTGTCTGTAGATTAATCTCAGTAATCAGATCCTCGGTTAAACAAGATCACTAACGTAAAATGGGTTCTGAAAAAAACATGTTCTCGCTCCCTCTTCATGTCATGTTGCTAATTTAAAGTCATTACTGTGTCATATATAAAGAATTAAGAAACTTATATCTAAAGCAAGGCGCTAATCACTTTTCTGTTCTGCTAATGCTGAGAACTCCACATAAGCCGAACAATATGTCGTTCCCACGTTGTTGGAAGGGATGAAGGGGGGAAACCTGCACACACCATCAATCCCAGTTTAAGCCTCGTGACAGTCCTACAGTCAAAAACTGGAAGGTGAATATAATCAGCCTCCCATCACAGTGACACCCTGATCCATGCATCCCATTCAGTCCCCATTTAAGCCCCTTTTCCTGTGTACCGTGTGAGTCCTGGTATGCTGTGTAGTGGCTGGCTCCTTCACTCGTGTGTGTGTGTGTGTGTGTGTGTGTGTGTGTGTGTGTGTGAATGTCCCAAATAAGAGTGGGTAAGCCTAGCTGACTCCGAGTGAATGTGGCGAGCAGTCTGCTGACTGCACAACAATCTCACACAGAGTGTTCACACACCAACCTGCATGTCTGAGTCTGTGCAATTTGGCATTTGGCTGAGGTGTGTATAAACCATAGTAATAGTACAAATCAGTATGTGTGCACATATAAACACTCACTACTGGCTTCATTAGAAGTGTGTATTAACGAGTGCCACCCTGTAGGGGTTCAGTTAGACGCTACAGGCCCATCTGTGGTCATGTACAGCCTGTGTTAGTCATTCTACAGCACTTCCTTTATGGCTCTCGGTGGTTTCTGACCACAGGAGAAGTGCTTTACTGGCTTGGGGTTGGGAGAACACTCTCACTTTAGCAGTCTGGGTATGACACAGGCAGACATAACACCTCCAAAAATACCCCTCCCCCCCTTCCTGAGGGACAGACAGATATAACATTTTTATATTGGCTACTCAGGTCATCAAGTCAAGTGTTGAGGTCACAGTTATGAATGAGTGTCCAGAACTTTAGAAATATATTTATGAAAAAAATAGCTCTGGTCCTCCATCCTGCCGTTGATGGTATTACGCTCTCCCCATCGTCTGCCCTGGGCATGAGGCCCAATCCTTGTCTTTGCCTTGATTATAACACAGCTCTCCTCCCCCGTCACTCCTGTCTGCACCTTTTAATGAGGCACAAATTCTTATTTATACCTTCATAACCTCCCACGTTGATTATTGCAACACACTTTGGTCTCTGCTGTTTGCTGTTTGGTCCTGCTACAGTCACTCAGTTTGTTTTGGTCATTATATCATCCTGATTTAGCCCATTATGTTAATTGGCTATGAGTAAAAAAAAGAAAAGAAAGAAAAAGTAAAAGCTGGAGTCTTTAAATCTTAAACCTCTTTATTAAAGTCAGGCAGCCAGTGGAGGAAGGTCGTCTTCTTCATTTACTTTTATGGCATTTAACAGATGCTCTTTTCCAGACAGACTTACACAAGTTTTCTACCCCCCCATCATCCTGATCATATCTTTTCCTTCTTGACATCAATACGTTTGGCTCCCTCCGTGGAACAGTCACCCTACGAAGGGCCCTTGTGTTAAAGTGTTATACATGAACTTTAAAGGGGACAGATTGTCCTGTCCTGACTCACACTGGTCACTCACAGCGCAGGAAGTGGGGTTAGTCAGCAGCTGACACCTCGGGCTGCCGTAGCCCTTTATCCAGCGCTGCACCCTGTCCGCCAGGCTACACGCCTGCATGTCTCATAACGCACACTGCTCTTTAGCTCGAGGTCACATGATGAGGAGCCTGTGACTGTGTGTACGGAGCCCAGAAGGTGTTAGAAGGTGAACCACGGAGCCCAGCTGGCTGGGTGCACAGAGGACAGCCAAGATCATGCTTAGCTTTAAGGGCAAGAGGCGAACTGCAGTCCCCCCCCCCCCCCCCCCCTACTCCAAACAACCTTGCGCATCAGGATGGACACCAGACGAGCCAGACGTGCTCTGCTTGTACTGTGATGTATTGTCGCATTTGCTCATTTCTCTTCTGGTCCAAAGAGACTGTAAACAAAGCTGAGATTCCTGGTCCCTCCTTTTCTCATGTGTCGGCAGGCTGTCTGTCTGCTAGGCAACGGCTAAATGGAGAGTGAGCAGCCCCACGCCCCCCACCCCACGTCACCCCCCACCCCTTATAGGAAAACTTCCTAATGTCCTAATATCTGGCGTGCGTATGTAATTATATATGTATGCATGCATTTATGTATTATGCAACATATTTTACCCACCAGCCATTTAAGCAGTTCAGAGTTTCATGGATGCATTTTCACCTGTCAGTGAAACTTTTTCAGAACATGTGGTCACAGTTTTTCTGCTAACGAGCAGATCAAAGAGTTCCTGCCCACCCTCAGAAGCGCCGTGTTTCCCTGGCAGAGAGCTGCGCTGGCAGAGCTGCCGTTGCCATGGAGAACTGAGGTGGCAGACCTGCCACTGCATATTCAGGACCCTGGACAGCAACGCTCGCTGGCACAGCACAAAGGCCCCTGGTCTCCGGAGAAGAATTACCCCGTCTCCTCTGGGCTAAATTAGCTCATCAAGACAGGCTATATAAAGGTGAATACTGAGGGAGAGGAGGCGGGCAGAGAGAGAGAGAGAGAGAGAGAAAGAGAGAGGGATCAAGCAACAGAGAAAGAGGATGAGTCTATCTCTTCTTTATTCTCTGTCTTCTTCTAATAAGTAAAGATTATGCCCTCTTGAGTTCCAGCCCCATTTTGCTCTTCTCCAGTTCCTCACAGGACCTGCTGGCATCATCTCTTTACCTTCTCTGCATGAGTCCTGGCCTGGGCAGGCTGGCTAGTTCACTAACACCCACCCACACCCAGCTTCACAAACAGAACGGTGATGAGCGCGAGTCCCAGTCCCATACCTCTGTATGACGCTCTCGCGCAGCTGCACTGTGTGTTTGCAAACGAAGCGCGTCAGGTTCTCCGTGTTTACGGCCGCACTCTCCTAACAGGCTGCTGCAGCCTCCACATGGAAATGTCAACTGTCTTCTCGGGTTGCTCGTCCTCGCTAAACCATCTGCTTCAGAACCTGACCTTTCCTTTAATTGCTCAAATTGAAACCAAACGAAACAGCACCTCGAAAGTCCCTTTTCTGCAGACACCTCCATGAAATAAAGACATAGTCCCACAGTGACACTGCAGAAGAGACATGTGGTCATAACAACAGACAGACAGACCGACCGACCAAGAGGCCAGATGGAGAGAAGGACCTATGACACTAAGACACATGGAAAGAAAGGCAGACAGACAGAATGGGAGATGAGGTGCATGGACACACAACTGTGTCCCACCTGCAGACCTGTCCACACACCTAAAGTACAGACAGCTGAGGTGAACTGTTCAGAAGGCTGGTCCTCGTCACTCTCCTCCACCCAGCTGCTACCTCTCCTCCACCTTCCTCTCTCTTCTTCATCTTCAAACCCCCATCACATCTTTTCATTCTCTCTCTCTCTCTCTCTCTCTCTCTCAATGGCTCCCATAAATCAAAACTTTCTGTTGCACTATGTTCTCACGCACCGGTGAGATCTCCTGTACACTCCTGTACATACCCACTCACAGCACAAGCTCATTCTCGCTGGGTCGACACGGTAAAAACATGCAAACGTGCCCTACTGCTCTCTCAGATCACACTTTTTAATTACAGAGCAGCACAGGAGCAGCACAGGAGCAGCACAGGAGCAGCACAGTCAGGTGAAGCTCACCGGGAGCCTGAAGAGTTCAGAACCACATGAGACAAAAGGAGGAAGAAAGCAGGATGACAGTGGTCTAATGCGCTCCACCCAGGGGACCTGCGGGTGTGGTGGGCAGTTTCACCTGGTCTAATGCGCTCCACCCAGGGGACCTGCGGGTGTGGTGGGCAGCTACACCTGGACTAATGCGCTCCACCCAGGGGACCTGCGGGTGTGGTTGGCAGCTTCACCTGGTCTAATGCGCTCCACCAAGGGGACCTGCGGGTGTGGTGGGCAGCTTCACCTGGTCTAATGCGCTCCACCCAGGGGACCTGCGGGTGTGGTGGGCAGCTTCACCTGGTCTAATGCGCTCCACCCAGGGGACCTGCGGGTGTGGTTGGCAGCTTCACCTGGTCTAATGCGCTCCACCCAGGGGACCTGCGGGTGTGGTTGGCAGCTACACCTGGACTAATGCGCTCCACCCAGGGGACCTGCGGGTGTGGTTGGCAGCTTCACCTGGTCTAATGCGCTCCACCCAGGGGACCTGCGGGTGTGGTGGGCAGCTACACCTGGACTAATGCGCTCCACCCAGGGGACCTGCGGGTGTGGTTGGCAGCTTCACCTGGTCTAATGCGCTCCACCCAGGGGACGTGTGGGTGTGGTGGGCAGCTACACCTGGTGGGTCTGGCTCACTCAATGATCATCGGGCCACCAATCACAGCAGCAGGAGTATTTCTGACTACTTTATCTTAACCACTCAGATCAATTCAGATGACTCGTGGATGTCTGAACTGCTCACAACCAATCAAATGACTCAGTGATTGTCTGTACTGTACAGATCCAATAAAATGACTCCTTAGAAGTCTGGACTGTTCAGGTCCAATCAAATGACTCAGTGAGTGTCTTCGTTTATCTGGATGAAAAGGTGTAATGATCTTGGTTGGCCAAGTCGAGCTCCACTCAGCAAGTTAAAACAAGACCAAGGACATAAATATACAGAAGATGCTCGTCGTGTGGTAATGGCTGGAGGTCTTGGTCCTCAAGCCGTCACAGACCACAGAGTTGGAAACAAACGCTGAAGATTTGAAAAGAGAGAAAGTCTGGAGATCACATCTTCACCCTCACAGTTCTGCCCTCAAACACATGCTGAAGGAGGACTTTTCCCACGCTTGTAATGCTCAAAAAATAATTTCCTCCATTCGAACATCAGAGATGGTCAGTTACTGTTCCAGACATGCAGTACACTCTCCAGTTTGAAAGCCTTATAAACAACCCCTGCAAAGGGGTACTGAACTCCACTCAAAGTGGCTTTCTAGTAGCCAAACCTGCTTCCCACAGGAAAAAGACCAAACAGTAATGAAGAGCATGAAAACACCCATCACTGCAGCGCTAATCTCCTTCATCCCAGACACATCATCGTTATTTCATGCTATGTGCTTGGTAATATTTCATTACAGTTGGTGGACATAAAACACCCTTCACTGACAGAAAGAAAACAGAGTTAGAAGGTTATATTGCAGTTATATTAGGCCACAACTACGAGAGCTGCAAAGCTATGAAGATTCGCAAGAGTAACATTATGCATAATTGCACCCAGTTGGCAGGAAATGAACTGAGTTTCATCATCTAACTGCATCTCTTCTGGACTGTTAAAGAAGAACATTATTAAAGGACATAGATTTCCTCCAACAACAGCACCATCGCTCGGTTGCTCAGTCCCTACGGAGGATGAAACCTGGAGACTTTTTCTGGACATGATTCTTTTCATGTGGAGAGGGAACCTCATCACACTTTTAGGAAGTTTATCTTCGCACTTGAGCTGTGTTGCTTTAGCAATCTAGCAATCCGGCTCAAATTGCCTTGTATGTTATAGCATTATACTGGACTATATCTCAATCCAGATTTCGATGCTGACTTGTTTCTGATAGTATCTCTTTGTTCTAAATAAGGATTCTTTTCTGGATGGACCACTAAGCATTTTTAGAAGTCACTCTGAATAAGACTGTATGCTAAATTCCAATAATATAATCATAATTGGTGTGGGGTAATGTAATTACTATCTGCATTCAGTGGTGACTCTAATTCCATCCATATATTTAACATCAGTCACTCTGCACTCCTTCGTTAGTAAAAAGATTTTTACACCTTTTCCAGACCTAGTATGAAACAGCAGGAGAAATAACCAGTTATTTTAATCCCATGTGAACTGTCATGTCAGTAAATATTCCAAAGTAAATATTCCATATTAAATATTCCAAACGTTCCTGTGAAAGGTGTTTTCTCATTTTTTTTATTACATATCAACATTTTGCAGAGGTGTGTGTGTGTGTGATTGCAGACAAGTTTATTGCAAAATATAGACTAAATCTATTTTTCCTGGTTCATAATAGCACGTTATAGAACAGAAAATGTTAATACCATTATCACACACTCTCCAAAAAATCCTTTTTAAATGTTAGCAGAAGCATTCCATGAGTCGGCGATAGAAAAAACTGAATTCCTTCAACTGTTCAATTGCCTGTAGTTCACCTTGGAGCACTAGTTAAACCTCACGCTAGCAAGATGAAGGTTATGGGTTCAGTTCCCAGGCACCGTCATCCTGATGAATATGTAAGTCACTCTGGATAAATGTGTTTGCCAAACACTGTGAACATAATTAAATACACATCTTTTTTCACTCTATATTTGCTCTGCCAATACTATGTACTAAAATTCAATATCAAGGTTGAACCTATAAAAATGAATAAAATATTTCCTACGTTATATGGGGTTCTTCTTTACCGTTTTTCTTTTCTTGGTGGGTGGGTTAGACCAGTGCCCCCAGTGGTTAGTGTATGTATCAACTGAGTGAACTGAGGCTATATTATGCTTTTATGCTTTTTTATTAATTGATTTGTGGTCTGAGGTGCTGAAGGTCGTTCACCGGACCCCGGGGCACTGGTCTGGTCGCTCAGAAATTCATGGCTGTTACCAGCAAGCGCTACATATTATGACTGGGTTTTTGTGTGTGACGGCAACACGTAAATCACTTATTCAATCGCAGCTCTGTAATTTAAACCGCAATTTCTTATCGGTCACAAACATTACACGGTTTGTGGTAAAATAACTTTACGAAGAAATGTCCGGAAAACTAATCCGAATAATACTTCACACTGAAAATGTTTCCTCCGCTTCTCGCACAATTCAGTTAAAATATTCACTGATGTAGCGCTAATTGCGAGCTGTTTATGGAAAAAAATAGACGCAATTCAGTTACAGCACTCCAACCGCGCAAATGACTCACGAGCTCCACAGGGTGTAATTGCAACTTTGAAACATCCTCCCAAGCCAAGCGCGAGGTGCTTCCGCGTGCGCCCGCGTTTGTGAGACTCCCCCACGTGCGCCATAGAGGAAAAGGTTGGGATCAGGGCTTCCCTTGCTGTCGCTGAATGGCGATACGCTCGTCTTAACACGACCGCGACGAAAAGGCTCATCCGCATTCGGAACACAAATCGGCTCATGAATTTCAAGGAATTTGTTCAATATCTTCTCAGTCAATGCATGAAAAGTTTCATTCTTGAACGCCATGAAACACCAGCGTCAGAGGGTGAATTCGTTTATATTAAAATTATAACTAGTATGACGGAGCGTAACGTAAACAAACACTTAAATAAATTATGGGATGTGACCGTGTTTGAAGAAACCAGGCATTAATTGTGCAGTAATTTGCTCTCAATAGTGAATCTATTATCATCCCCATCCCACCTAAAACCAGTGATTTGCTTTTGATTTCTGCTTTTCCAGTAGCATTTTAATGCAGTGGAACATTTAAAAAACATGGTGGCTAGGGTTTACTGTGTGTGTGTGTGTGTGTTTGCGGTGTGTGCACGCATGTGCATAGTGCTTGCAGCATGTACTTGGACAACTAGATGTGCGTGAGTGTGTGTGTGTGTGGGTGGGTGTTTGGGGGTGTATGCGTGCATTTGCTTGCAGCATGTGGTTGGACAACTGGAAGCTAGTGTGTGTGTGTGTGTGTGTGCGTGTGTGTGTTGGAGTTCGTGTTCTGTGAGGGGCAGTATTCAGGGTCAGAGACTTCCAGGCTTGGAGGCAGCTGGCTAATGAAGCGTCCCAGACAGCTGGTAGCGAGCAGGCCAAGCCGGGAGTTACACCACACAGAGGTCAGAGACAGAGCAGGCGTGCGATGAGAGTGGGTAATAAAGTAGGTTAAGGGACACATTACAGCAGAAACACAACACAAACAGAGGGGCTTCGCCTGCTGACTTCTTCACTTCTTCAGTTCAACTTCACCATGGCTACCAACGTATTCCAGAAGCTGAAGGTGGCGAAACACACATTCAGACAAGAGACGAGCGAAGGAAGGACGACTCAATATGTCTGGCGAAGCCCCTCTGAAACCGGCGCAAATCAGAGCAAACAAACCAATAAGAGCAAGCGCGTAGTGAGAGTGCGTGAGTGTAGGCCCAGAGGGAGACGTGGAGGTCTGAATATCCCATCAGCCACCTCACTGCGGCCAAACCCGACTCAGGAGCGAGTCGATACCTCGCGCCACCAATCTGCTCTAGCTACTTTATGATGTCACAGTGGTAATTACTGCCCAGTCGATGAAAGAGTTTTGTTGTGCAAAGGAAGTGACTGTTGGCCCCTGTGATTGGTTCCCCCCTGTGTGGTGTATATAAATTTACCTCCAGAGAGATGCCAACAGAGAAGTCACATCCCCAGACAAATGGCTACGAGAGATGAGGTTGAAAATCTGATATCGTTCATATTTTTTTTGCTGACTTTTGGAAGCAATCAAACTCCAGTCAAATTCCAGCCCGCATGAAGCAAAAACAGCGTCTGCAAGCAGCATGTTGTGGCACGGTGCTGCACGGTGCTGCACACCGCATCACGTTTCCCCGCACACGTTTCCCGCGCACAGCGTCACGTCACGCCACGTTTCTCCACACGGCGTCACGTCACGTTTCTGCACACAGCAGCGGTGGATCGATCAACCTGAGACGTCAAGCTTTAAAACCCCAGTCAGACAGAAGGACAGTAGGCACTTCAGGACATGGTGCTAATGAGCTCTGTGCTTACTGAACAGCATGTGCAGCGTGTATACTGCAGGCCGCCTACTGTAACAAGGGTGTCTGCCATACAGAAAGGATGTTATGTGTAACTGGCATATACAAAACAGAATTGCAGGTTGAAGTCACTCCTTACTGAAAGCACAGAAGTGTTCAGTCACGATTCGACCACCCTTCTGCACTGTAGGGTATAGTGTATTCCCCATTGTTACGCACATTAGGTAACTAACAATCCCGCTGTGAGTTGAATCACCTGTTCACTGAAGGAAAAAACTAAATTGATTGGCTGGGGGTGGGTGGGGGTGGGGGGTTCATGGGACTAACTATCTCACAAATCATACCAACAATAGCAGAGAGAGAGAAAGTGATGAGTGAGTGAGTGAGAGTGAGTGAGTGAGAGAGTGAGTGAGTGAGAGAGTGAGCATACTGACTATGCTATGTGCTCAGTGAACTTGCGCCGTAGAGCCCTCAGCCGGCACTGCCACACAATCTGCTTCTAATGACCACCTGATCATCAGCCTGCACTACCGGACAATCTGCACCTACTGACCACCTGATCTCCAGCCCTGGACACACCTGCGTCATGAGCTGTGATGTGACGTCGGGGGCTGCTACAATTTCACAGTGGTGCTGAGCAGAGCCTGATTGGGTAAAGGCGCACTGCACTTAAACGACATTATAGCCCCCCTCATCATGTCAGATTACTCAATTCACTGCAGGAAAACAGCTTTTTCTTTTTTCTTTTCTTCTCTCGACATCACAGCCAGCTGGACACAGAAGCAAAGACAACGTTCCCAGATCCATTATTATTATTACAGATTATGTGACATCCTGCTTTCCAAACATGCCCCTTCAGTGCACCTATCCCCCCCCCCGGGGCCGCACCCAGCCCTCTGCCCCCGTGCAGCTGGGCCTGCTCGTCTTCCTCGTCTTCCTCCTCATTTTCCTCCACGAGAGCCGATTTGCTGATGGTTCCCTCCACATGTGGAGCTCTGACCTCGCCTCCCGAACATCCTCTTTCGGTTTGCACAGTGACAAATGAGTCACCTTCCCAAAAATAGTATGAAGCACACTGTCAAGTAGAGGTGTGCACAGGCTCCACACACGCCCGTGTGACACGCTAGCCTCGTTTCCACGGCCACCGCCATTGATCATGAATTAAGCTGCGCTGATTGTTATGGTAATACCTCATTACCCGTTGTCAAACTATTAGCACCTTTTAACACCTGGACTTGTAGCCTTCACAACACAGAGATCAGAATCACATACTGTATAAAATAGCAGGTGACTAGACGAATTCTGGACACACACACACACACACACTCTCTCTCCTCTGTCTCCGTTTCGCTCCCCATCGCCCGTGCCAGTGTTCTCTCACACACACACTGTTCTTTGTATTTCACCTTTACCTTAATTGACTGCAAAGGTCATTTTTATGAATCAACCGAGAGCAGTTTTTTGTGGACGCTTAATTAAACTCGTCCAGCATTCACAGGCACGGCAGTTTACAGACAACCAAATCATCTCCTCGCTATTACATCTGCAAAAAACAACATGCCAAAGAAAACTAACAAACATACACACAAACAAATAAACAGGATGTTTCAACACAAGATTGGAATTATTCCAGCTGACCACACGGGCCTCAGTAGTGAAGCACTGGGACAGACTCCTGGCCAAGCCGTGTCCTCAGGGAAGGAGAAAAGCACTTTGTTAACAAACATCAGCGAGGGTGATGTATTCCACCTCGGCGGTGTGGGACAACAGCAGAGGATGATTAAACCTCTCCTTCCCAAGCAGCGCCGGGTCCGTTGCGCAAACTCGCGCGGTTTCTTCGTCTGCTGCGTTCGTCAGACATAAGTTCCACTGAAAGTGACTGGAGTTCTCGATGACTCATGTGTAACAGCTGTCCAACGTCTCCAGCTCCAGATTTAGAGATTATGCCCGCCACCAGTCGGGATTATATTTGACCCTAGTGCAAAAACAAGCAGAACAGAGGGACTGTGTGTTGCATACATGTATGTGTTGGGTTTCCCCGTCCTTAAAGCACCTTATTGAGCTGGTAATTACGAGGGCCTGCAGCAAGTGGAATAAAATCCGTAGAAGCGAGCAGAGCAACGACGGACCAGGCACGGGCGTCCCCGGGGCTGGGATTTAAGCACCGCTGAGATACGGACTATTAATTGAATGTTAGGCCTGTTTGAATATGCAGAACTGAATAATAACTCAGGGAGGTTCACCGCACTGTCATGCACCACTCTCAACCTCCAGCAGGAGGCAGCGCACCAAAGCAGTTTGTGTCTTGGTGTTTTGTAACGTACGTATGCAGGAGGTGGGTGTGTACACCTACACATCAGCGTTCGTGCAGAAGGCAGGTAGGGTCCTAATGCTTTACCGTGCAACCTAATCTCTGTTGGTGATGTATGACCAACGTCACATAGGTAAATATGTAATTACCCAAACACGGCATGTCACAAAAGCATAAACGCAGCGCTTCATAAATCAAAAGGCATCACAGAACCAAACTGTCTATGAAACGCTCTGTGGAGCGCTGTCAAAAACCTAGACACGCTCGTAGTCGTGTTGGTTGACACATGAGCTGGATAACACCCACGGCACATTCTGTCAGGATGCAGAGAAACACGATGCAGAGATGGCAACAGAAACAAGCTGTACGGCACTAGCAGAAACGCTCTTCCTGACGTTGACCTTGTGTGTGTTCATCACAGCAACACACCTTCCACTCATTATGTTCCAGACTTAGAGCGGGGGTGTGTGGCAGCTGCTAATGCACTCGCTGTGGTGTGGTCCGGCACAATGGCTTTTGTCTGACCACATTACTCCGAAACATCACTTGCGTTGTGTCTAATCTCCAGGGATGAGGCAAATTTGCCACTATATGAGATGTAATAAGTGCAGATAGGTCTCACACTAAGAGAAATGCTAATGGCTTATTTAATAACAGGACCCTGAACTCAGCCACATCTTTTCATTAGTCAACTATGGTACCAAATCGGCCCCTAGAATCAATTTCCGATTTTTAATGCAACACTTTTCATGCCAGTTAATTGTCTTTGTCAACCGATTTTATTTCCACACCAAAGCCGAAAGGACAGAGTGCAGAAGCAGGAAGTGCGAGCCACACCCTCCATCACCAAACACCACCACCCACACCCTCCATCACCACACACCACCCACACCCTCCATCACCACACACCAACCACACCCTCCATCACCAAACACCACCCACACCCTCCATCACCACACACCACCCACACCCTCCATCACCAAACACCACCCACACCCTCCATCACCACACACCACCCACACCCTCCCATCACCAAACACCCATCACCAAACACCACCCACACCCTCCATCACCACACACCACCCACACCCTCCATCACCAAACACCACCACCCACACCCTCCATCACCACACACCATCAACCACCCACACCCTCCATCACCACACACCATCAACCACACCCTCCATCACCACACACCACCAACTACACCCTCCATCACCAAACACCACCCACACCCTCCATCACCACACACCACCAACTACACCCCCTCCATCACCAAACACCACCAACTACACCCTCCATCACCACACACCACCAACTACACCCTCCATCACCACACACCACCCACACCCTCCATCACCACACACCACCCACACCCTCCAACACCACACACCACCCACACCCTCCATCACCACACACCACCAACTACACCCTCCATCACCACACA
The DNA here is from genome assembly GCA_020368025.1 of Brachyhypopomus occidentalis. Taxonomy (NCBI): domain Eukaryota; kingdom Metazoa; phylum Chordata; class Actinopteri; order Gymnotiformes; family Hypopomidae; genus Brachyhypopomus; species Brachyhypopomus occidentalis. The sequence goes on from JAGXOD010001380.1 coordinate 789,488, forward strand.
CCACCAACTACACCCTCCATCACCAAACACCACCAACCACACCCTCCATCACCACATACCACCAACTACACCCTCCATCACCAGACACCACCAACTACACCACCATCTATCTGACCAACCTCCATTTACTCATATTTGTACTCATCTTTCTCTCGGCTTCCAGGAGCCTCTTTTTTTCCTCCCAGTCCTCCACCTCTCCACCCCCACCCCCCTCCACACACCACCGCCTGCACCTCCACCCCCCTCCACCCCCACACCCCCACACCCCTCGACTGACTCGAACGTCCTCTTTGCAGACCACATGCCTAATGAAAGCCTCCTGTCCTGAAAGCCCTACTTCAGACCATTACTCTATAATTACATTTAATCAATAAGGGAAAGTCATTACAAAACATCGGCTAAGAAGAAATGGGGGGGGGGGGACCTGATAAGTACCCAGACTCCTTCGTTTCTGAGGTTGTGAAGCCTGCGTGAGAGAGACCGAGGTACAGCGCGTCCTCTGTGGAAGTACAGGGAAACACAGCTTAGAAACATACAGCACATTCACATACATACAGTGACAAGGGCATTTGTTACTTATGTAGGCAATGCATTTGACACCGTTTTCAGAGAGAGAGAGAGAGAGAGAGAGAGAGAGAAAGAGAGGGGGTCTAGCATCACTCACGAGAAGGGATCTCAGGCGTCTGAGTTTGGCTGTGCGTCTCATGGGTGAGGCGTGTGTGAACCACTAGCCAGTTTTCCTGCCTGACGTTTGCTACCCTAGTGGCTCCTCTCCTGTGCCGAGGTGAATTATTCTCACATGGCCACATTTGACATTTTTGATAAAAGACATGCCATGTTTCCTCGACTTCTAAATCTAGTTTATACCCTGGCAAGCAGAACAGCCTGCGTTGTGCCAAAGAGGTACAGCCTCCAAGAGACGCCAATCACTCACTCGTCGCTATGGCAGCAGGTGGGTGGGCCCTTGCCAGGCACAGGGAGCAGGTGGGCACGGTTCTCAGGGCCTGACGGGCTTGGATGAGCTCCGGCAGTCCTGCGTGGCACCTTTTTGTCCAAGGAGACAGGGAGGAAATATGCACAGCCTTCCAGTCTGCTGGCATCATAAACTGGGGCTGATAGTCTCTTAGCTATAACATAAGCTGGAGGGGCTAGACAGTTCTCACAGACATTCTAGAACAGTCTGTAGGATTCTCACTTCATTCCATTGGGCACCAAGGATCCGATCTAATAATAATGAGATTCAGGGCGAAAGGGTCTCCGTGACGACTCTCTGGGGCACACACACGTCCTCGTTACCAGCCCGAGGGTCTTGTGGATTGGACAGTCGCTGTCTGTGAACAACTCGATCATGGCAAATTGGTAGGAAGAATGTCAAACATGCCTGCCCCATAGATTTAATAAGACCAGAGCAGGAATATACAGTAGCTATCTCCCTGTCCAAACTTCCATTAAGCATTTATGACAGATATGTGAACACCAGATACACACTGCAGAGGGAACAACTACAACATGGAGTTTATGCGAAGATTTTACAGTATTTAAAAACAGAATTATCACCGCAGCGCGTTCCCATTTGGAGGTCTACCGGCCGTTGCTGTGGACGACCAGGAGTGAACATCTCCATCCATCTGTGGCGGTGTGACGTCTCTTAGACAGCCTGTCTGTGGCAGTGTGAAAAGCCTCTATTGTTGCCGCTGTTTGGAGTGCATTAGCACGAGCATGTCAGCCCTCGCCGCGGTGCACGTCACGCCATTTGTTTGTTTGTTTGTGGGGTTGTTTTTTTTTTTAAATAAGTGAGTGAACACGGCGGGTCAAGGCAAACCAGGCTGCTGACTGTTCATTAATGGAACGCGCTTAAGCGCGGACGGAGAGGCCACCGACGGCTCCGGAGCCGCGTGCTAATTCCCCGAACGACGAACGAGACACTAAAGAACAAAGGTATTCGTGCTGAGGTGGGGAAAGGCAGCAAATAAGCTCTGGAGGAATCCTGTGTCTCATACGCCTGGGGAACGGGCGAAGCTCTGACCAAGCAGGAGCCATTAGCTTTCTGCATCCATAGCTGTTTAAATCTGGACTTTTAAATCCAAATCCAGTTCAGGATTTTGTAATTGCTGTAATGGTTGGCCGCATTGTCACTGCACCTGCCACCTGGGAGAGAGAAGGGAGGGAAATCTGTAAGATCTGGACCTCAGGACCTGCGATTGGAAAATCCTTCACCTGCAACGTGTACTCCTAGTGAAACATTTCCTCACTTCTTTCATGAAAAGCTATCTACACATTATCGACGGCATTTTGTTGAAACGTTGCAAGAACCGCCGGCCTCCTTGTTGCCCCACTGGAGCGCTAAACTTGCTACATGCTACAAAGAGCACAAGAATGAAAGAGCGCTAGAATGAAGGCTCCCTGATAAAAATGCAAGCCCTGTCATAGTTCGGAAGCCTCACATGGAATGTTTAGCAGATGTAACCAACTGACAACCCCAACAGGATACCGAGTGCAGATTACAGCGCTGACACGAACACATGCATCAGATAGCTGAAGCTTAATCTGAGTGTGAATCAGGCACTTACAAACTCCCGAAACATCCCAAGCAAAACTGAGGCTTAATGCTGAGGCTTCACTCACGGGTCTTTCTGCAGCGGCCGGCATCTTTACTCAGAGGTTTCTGTGCAGGGCCCGCGGGCCGACAGATCACCCCCAGCTTGTCAGAACAGTCCGCCAGCCAAACGCCATCGCATCACTCCTCCACCAGGTGCTACGCTCGCTTGCCAAGGACTGAATTTGGCTAACGACCTCGTTAGGAGCAGGTGTAAGCAACCTGCCCCCCCCCCCGCCCACTGCAAAAACAGTCACTTTCAACCCAACAAGTCTTTAGCCAAGGGACCAACCCACGCCATCGGCCCTATCTGCACTGACTGAACTGTGAAACCTTGCCCACCCAGACGCTGTGAAACCCCTCCGCCTCTCCAGGGCTCCCGTCCAGAGCTCCGTCAGCGGCTCCGCTCAAACGTAAGCGGGGATGATGCGGAGCGACTGACATGTTCATCTTCACAACTGTGTCTCTGCTGAGTCATGGTTGTGTCTGAGAACGCCGCTGTTGGACTATAGGCAGCCGGACGAGTTAAGAGCAGCGATATCGCTTGTAAGAACTGTAAATGGAAAGAAACCTCTTTTGCTTTTTCTCTCCCTTTCTTTCTCTCTCTCTCTCGCTCTCTCTCTTTCACACACACACACACACACACACACACACACACACAAGCACAAATGCACTAAAAGCCATAGTAAGGTAATAAAACATTAAGTGTTAAGTTAAGGACCTAAAACAAGTATTCCTGCTGTTGGAGCAGATCCCGCAGGTCCATCTAGCCTCCTCTTCTCAGCACAGTGACACATCCCTCATGTCATGTGACAACAGCATCTCCCCGGGGCTCATCCTTAGCCCGCGAGTAAACAGGCTGCTTGTGACACATTTCGCGATTCAAAATGAGCTCCGGCCCCCATCTGTTCGCTCACCCCCTAGCCATTCCTGGCCGTGTGATTGGCCGAATTGTCACGCCATGCTGTGTAATTTGCACCGAACTCAGACCTAATGACTGACTCAACCACAGAAACACCACGTTACAAACAATCCACAGTACAGGGCGTCTGAGAGTGTTAGCGGAACCTTAAAAAGGGATCGTCTGTCAGACACCTGATCAAGGACATGCATCCCCGTTAAATACATTCAAAAGAATGAACCTGAACTCCTTTTTTGTGCTATATATGAAGATGAATGAAGATGAAGATACCCAAGGGTTCCATGATTGGTGGTGAAGTGGAGAGGGGGCGTGGCTAGTTTTGGGGTTGGTGCTGGGATTGGTCAATGCTGGTCTTTGTGCTCCACAAAGAAGCTGCACAAATTTTGATCACAGCGGTGCTTTGGCAGACATACACAAAACTTTCCGAATCATATCTTTGACTTTGAACTCTCATGTGAACTTTGAACTCTGACCTCAGACATAAACTGTTGACCACAGCGGACCTTTGTAGCCATGTAAATGAAAGTGGTATATTTATGTAAACAGGGTTACATTAACAACATTGAGACTGAAGGATCACAAAATAGTGAAGCAGAACTAAGAGGGGACTGTGTCTATCTGTGTCTAGACTTGTGTCTATCGGTCATAACCACTACCATCACCATATTGGCAGGTTATATTTTTATTGGCAGGTTCTTCTCTGTTGGCCCCATGTTGGTATTTTTATTTCCATTTTGTTGTGGCATGATTATGCAAATCCAAATCACACAGTATATATGGAACGGATTTCAGTATAACAACACGGAGGAAGTCATTTATCATTTTCCATTGAAGTTAAATGTATATGACTTAGGAAGCTGAGTGAATAAATGTTCATTTTTTTGTGTATTTTTTACTGGAACTTCTAGGTTTTCATTTAAAAATCTTTGAAAGGAAGCAGGTTTGTGTATATTTTACTTATTTTGATCAAGACTATGTTTCAAGTGTTGATTCCCTTGGTGATGTTTTTATTACTCAGGCTTTTAGGACTGCTTTCTTCCACAACACATGACCTTTAGAAAAAACCTATAATATATATATATATATATATATATATATATATATATATATATATATATATAAACTTCATGAGATTTTTCTGTTGAAATGTTTCATATTTTTAAATAATATATGGATGTTTATTCATACACGGTTAACTCTTGGCTTTCCTTAGCTGCGTATCTCCTTACTGCAAAGCACAATTCCAAATATTTTTTGAGAATTAGGATCTGAAACCTGGACCGTTGAAGAAAGAAAGAAAGCAAAAGAAAGAGACAGCATAAAGCACATGTTCATAGATGAAAATGGCTTAGGCATCGTGTTTGTGGCGATGGGAAAAGAGTGTTTTTAACTCGATCGGGTACGGAGTATTCACACCAGCACGCACCAGAGAGAGCGTATCAGGCCGAGTCTTTCATTCCAGAGAAAGAACCAGAACAATGCGACAATACGCGCTTCTTACGGGCTTCCTGCGCTCCGCCGGTTTGTTTCAAACACAGCCTTGTGTTGGAGGGAAAGTGACAGAAAGAAAGCACAATTCGTCCGTGAGATTGAAAGCGAGGCCGTGGAGATACTTAGCTGGGCTTAGCTGCCAACGGTTACCGTTGCAAACTCCCACGCGGAAGCCAATGATGAGCTGAGTCATTGTACCTCTTAATTACCCACCTGCTGGGTGCCACCAAAACGCGATCGTTTAATAGCTTACTGCCTCTGCCCGCTTCTGCCGTCCCCCCTCTCTCTGATGTCTCACACCACGCCGTTGCCTCTCGAAATCGCCTGCTGCTTAAGAAGCAGTGGAATTGTGGGTAATCTTACTTTACTCTGCTTTGATTTCATGGTGATTCTGAAATTGAGTCGTTATAAAGGGACAAGGCGCTCCTGGACGTTTTCTACTGGCCGTGTCACACGGCTACAGGAGTCATGCTGTGTAGCTTTCTGGGGTGAAAGAGATAGTTTGGCACACGGCATAAGAGAGAGAACAAGAGTGACAAGCAGGGAAACAGAATGAGTGAGTGCAAGAAAAGAACTAGACAGAGAGAGAGATGGAATAAGAGTGAGTGGCCATCAGAGAGGACTCGTGTTCTGTTGTCTGTCCAATGCATGTGTGTAACTGGTCTCAACAAGCCTAAAACCATCCACACCCACCACCAGAAGCCCACAACCAGCCCCCCACATCACACCACCAACCACAAAACCAGCCACACCCTAACCACACCCACCACCAACCACAAAACCAGCCACACCCTAACCACACCCACCACCAATCCCAAAATCAGCCATGACCACATCACACCCAGATCCAGAGATTCGCATCACACACCTTCAGTGCTGTTGGTATGCTCGTTAAAAGCTGCTTGTTAATTAAGAACACCCCCAGAATGCACCTGTGCTCCTCCCCTCCCATCTTCTCCAGCCCTTCCTCCCCTCCATCCATCTATTCCTCTCTCCATCTCTCTTTCTGTCATACTGAAGATTTATCATTTGCATACTTTTGTTTTTCATTGCCTCATCATGTATCACAATTAGTTACACAGTCCGAACCATGGACATCCTCCATTAAGCAATATTACAATGTGTGTTTAAGCTGGTCGGGTATGAAATTCCCCATTAACCAACTCGCCTTGGTTCAGATCTATTAAGATAATGGACTATAGAATACATCCAGGTACATCCCACATTTGCCTTGAATATTCAATTAATGTTGTCTTTTTAAACAAATCTATTTGACATACCAGCTGGTTTATCATGACTTTGTCTTTGCCTATATTAAAATGCAATATTTTAACTTCCTTAATCTTTTATTGGAAGTTTTCTCAGTCACTCATCAAGATAAATCCAAATGATTTAATTCCCACCTATACTTGTGACACATACTGAGCCTATAACTTTCAGTGCCATCTGATTTTGATGGAGGATGAGTCATGTTATAGGAGAAATCATTTAGATCAAGGATGAGTCATTTAATATGAAAAATCATTATTTAAAAAATGCCTTGTTCAACATGCAGCACAGAGAACGCTGCAACAGACAGACCCTTTCAACGGAGAATTAAAAGAGAATATTTCCCACCTGAATAATGGATGCTTCTCATATTTAATTCCAACTTACAATGTACAGTGAAACTGCACATTTTGGAACTATGTCATTTTCTATGAAAAGAAACTGCAAAAAACGTTTCAGTTATAAGGAACCAATTTACCATGCATGGACACAGGGACCAAAAAACCAACCAACCAATCAAAACGGTTCCTGTATAAGAATTTGAATGGTTCAGTGAATATATGGAAAAGCGGCAGTAAGCCAGCCAGAGAAGGTGGAGATGCAACCGCACACAGAGTGCTGAGTATTGCCTACCATAGACCTACCACAGACCTGCCAGAGACCTACTGTATACCTGCCGCTGACCTACCATAGACCTACTACTGACCTACCATAGACCCACCAGAGACCTACCATATGCCAACCGCTGACATGCCATAGACCTACCACTAACCTGCCACACACCTGCCATAGACCTACCGTAGACCTACCACTGCCCTACCATAGCCTCCGTCATGGGACTTTCAGTGGTAGTGATTTGGCTTAAACGTCCCCATTCCCAGTCAGACACTCATCCCACTTCTCTGCAAAGCATTACAGCCACGTGGGTCCCACATCCTCCTCAGGTCCTTCGGCTGACTGACCATAAAGTCTTTTATGGGCTGTTGCTTGAGTCCTGAATTGTTGGATCAGGAGCATTGGTTACCTAAGTGATCATGCAGACTTCCTGTCTGAGAGCTGCCTGGCACCATCCGTGGGAAACGCAGAGGCTGAGAAGCACTTGTCACTCACTCGCAAGAGCCCCCAGTTATTAATTACTACCTCCCGACAGCAAACTCCATTCACTGTAATTTATTACAAAAGACAAATCAATAATATTTGAATGTAATGAATGATGTTCAGGGAAGCTGGCACAGCCAACAGCACATTTGAACAAAGGAAAGCCGCGTCAAGATTTTTTAAACGGAGCTCAGTTCCTCTGCCAGCTCCTCTGCGCATTTTAGCATTAGCGGAACATTCCGCGGCACGTCTGATGGAGAGGCTTTGAGTCCATGTTCCCGAGCTGCCCCAAGGATGTTTGGGAAACAGAAGAAGAAGAGAAACGCCACTCAGACAGGACAACAGTGCTGCGGGAGTCCCACACAAAGATAAACTTTATTTCCAAGGGGTTCACAGTACGACAGCAGAAGTCATGGCAGAATGATGTACTCCCACCTCTGCTGCTAACCGCTTCCTTCTATTTATAGCATGGGTGTCAAACCTGGTGATTTTCACCGTTTGTATTTGTTCAGGCCTGCACGCCTACAAATGTTGAGATGGAGCATGTGTGTGTTAGATTAGGTCTGGAAGGTTTGGGTTCTGGCTTATGCTGTAGATTAAGTCTTTAAATTTAGATTCGGTTTCAGTAGTCCTGAAAAAATCCCATCAGTATTACTTTGGAAAAAAAGTGAAAAAAAGAAATAAACAAAAAGTGAAAAATAAGATAGGTAGCCCCTCCTACAGGCAGACGTATCCTGTGGTAGCCCCTCCTACAGGCAGACGTATCCTGTGGTAGCCCCTCCTACAGGCAGATGTATCCTGGGGTAACCCCTCCTACAGGCAGACGTATCCTGGGGTAACCCCTCCTACAGGCAGACGTATCCTGGGGTAGCCCCTCCTACAGGCAGACGTATCCTGTGGTAGCCCCTCCTACAGGCAGATGTATCCTGGGGTAACCCCTCCTACAGGCAGACGTATCCTGGGGTAACCCCTCCTACAGGCAGACGTATCCTGGGGTAGCCCCTCCTACAGGCAGACGTATCCTGTGGTAGCCCCTCCTACAGGCAGACGTATCCTGGGGTAACCCCTCCTACAGGCAGACGTATCCTGGGGTAGCCCCTCCTACAGGCAGACGTTCACTGGGTAGCCCCTCATGCAGATGAATGTCACTTCAGACCGTCTGTAGCTCCAGACTCTTCTGCTCCTATTAGTCATGATGTACTTGCAGAGCTGCACCAGGATCTCCAGGCCCATGTGGCAAAGTCCAGGAAAGGTAGAGGAGGGGTAGGGGGATGAGAGAGAGATGGAGGGAGTCAGAGAGAGAGAGAGAGAGAAAGCCTTACACACACACCCTGAGACCCTTCCACTCTCTAAAAAATTCATCTGAAAAAGTTACTTTCTTTTCTGAGGGAAGAAGAATCATTCTTAGGCCTTGGAGGTTGACTTACAAAAGTCACAAATTAACAGTGTCTAAAATAATGAAACTATTCTTTCTATCTTAGCCATCATTTCATATCGCTTTCTGTTATCTCTCCTTCCATTTAACAGCTATATGCTAATGTACACATCAAAATGGTTCCAACAAGTGAACCCGGGTCCCATGGTTCCTCTTGCTCAGTCTGGGGATGCACTGAAGTTCAGAGTGCTCAGTGTAGAGAGTGCTCAGTGTAAAGAGTGCTCAGTGTAGAGAGTGCTCAGTGTAGAGTGTGCTCAGTGTAGAGTGCTCAGTGTAGAGTGCTCAGTGTAAAGAGTGCTCAGTGTAGAGTGCTCAGTGTAGAGTGCTCAGTGTAAAGAGTGCTCAGTGTAAAGAGTGCTCAGTGTAGAGTGCTCAGTGTAGAGTGCTCAGTGTAAACAGTGCTCAGTGTAGAGAGTACTCGGTGTAGAGAGTGCTCGGTGTAGAGAGTGCTCGGTGTAGAGAGTGCTCAGTGTAGAGAGTACTCAGTGTAAAGAGTGCTCAGTGTAAAGAGTGCTCAGTGTAGAGAGTTCTCAGTGTAGAGAGCGCTCAGTGTAGAGAGTGGAGTGCTCATTGTAGAGAGCACTTAGTGTAGAGAGTGCTCAGTGTAAAGAGCGCTCAGTGTAGAGAGTGATCAGTGTAAAGAGTGATCAGTGTAAAGAGTGCTCAGAGTGCTCAAAGTGGTCAGAGTGGTCATAGTCAGCTGGGAACAAGGGAGTGTCATGAGTTCAGATCAGGACATTGGTCCAGTCCTCAGACCAAACTGTACTGCTACGCTGGTCACAGCCACTGTGTCCTTGAGCAAAGCACTTTACCTTAGGCACCTGCAGGGGTGGCTGTATCCATCAGGCTGGGCCTGACGATGGCAAATGAGTTCTCGATAGACCTAGTCTGAGTGTATGAATCAATGAATCAATGAATTGCTCACTGACCTCAGTCCAGCTCCTCAGAATCACACCATTGTTCACTGCTGCATTCTCTCTTTACCTATACCAAACTGAAGTCATCAGTTCGTTATCAAGCCTTTCATGTAAATAGACCTGGATTTGCCCTCGAGGGTACGAGGGCAGTATGAAGATAATCTGCTAATTATCGACTAATCAGCTAATTACCAAGCACTTCAGTTGTTAAGTGGAGGGTATTAGAGCAGGGAGCAGCTCCTGCCAGGAGTCATGTTCTCGCAGCTGACAATAACCTGTCAAAACGTTGCTCCAGTGTGCGTTTCTGCTTCTCCACCACTCACCACCGAACCATCTTCTCACATCAAAAGACGACGTCGGGTAGGAGTGCAGATTGAGACCACACGGGTTCCGGTTATCGCTGCAGTGACACAAACAGACACAGCTACACCAAACGTACTTTCGAAAAGTACCTGGCTGCATTAGCAAGTTCTTAAGCCTTAATTATCACATTAAAGGACAAGGCAATAGCTCAGTTTGGGGTGCACTGAAGCGCTGAGTGTTCGGAAGGGCCACAAAGCCCCTCTAACGACGGGGGAAGAGGACGGGCGTACAGTCAACGAAGCCCTTTGAGTGCGTAACAGCATAATGAAGGATCCACAGCACCGGGCTTGGCAGCTCTACCTGATCAAAGCAACTTTAAGAGCCCTTTGGAAAAATGTCACACAAGTCCTTAAAAGCTACATCATTTTGGAGACAACCCCAACCCCAACTTCAAACGTTCCCATTCTCTCACCCCATTGGCACTGATAAAAACAGTCGGCCCAACTTAGATAGGTAACCAGAGGATCACATAGGTAACCAGAGGAACACCTAGGTAACCAGAGCATCACATAGGTAACCAGAGGATCACATAGGTAACCAGAGGATCACATAGGTAACCAGAGGAACACCTAGATAATCAGAGGAACACCTAGGTAACCAGAGGATCACATAGGTAACCAGAGGATCACATAGGTAACCAGAGGAACACCTAGATAATCAGAGGATCACATAGGCAACCAGAGGATCACATAGGCAACCAGAGGAACACCTAGATAATCAGAGGAACACCTAGGTAACCAGAGGATCACATAGGCAACCAGAGGAACACCTAGATAATCAGAGGAACACCTAGGTAACCAGAGGATCACATAGGTAACCAGAGGAACACCTAGATAATCAGAGGATCACATAGGTAACCAGAGAATAACTTAGATAACCAGAAGATCACTTAGAAAATGAGAGTTTTGTGCCCTAACAAGAAATAATGCACTGGGCAAAGTCCTTAATAACTTATTTTACATACACGGTGTTCCCTGTATTCATAGCATAATTTCTGTTGGAAAGGTAATAAGTGCATGTAAATAGTTTCATGTGTCTATGTTAAGAAGCTATGAATCAACAGTGGCGCAGACTGGAGAGGTGTGCATGCTAAGACCCGCAGATGCAGCCCTTTTGTTTGTGAGGAAATGCACTGTGTTTGGCAGAACACCCACATGCTCGTAGTCACAGTCTGCAGGGAAGGCGATATGTATTAGACACCTCGGTGTTCAAAGAGGCACAGGTAATAATAGCACAAACAAGTCAATGTGCTTGTACCAGCTTCACAGTGGACTTTACCTGCAAGTTGTGTGTAAGCGAATTCTCTGCTTACGTGTGTGTGTGTGTGTGTGTGTGTGTGTGTGTGTATGTGTGTATTTGTGCTTTTGTGCATGTGTGTGTATATACGCATATGCATTTATGAGAGAGAATGGGATAGAGAGATAGAGAGAGAGAGAGAGAGAGAGAGGATGATGAAAAGAGTGATGAGCAGGAACTGCAGAAGGGAAAATGAGAGAAGGTGAAAGAGAAAGAAAGGGTGAAAGAGTAAAGGAAAATACAGACAGGAAACAAAGACTGAAGAAAGTGAGTGAGTGTGAGGAAGAGAGATGGAGGAAGAGAGAGAGAGAGAGAGAGAGAAAATAGCACAAATACTGGAAAGTGCTACAGTGCCCCCTAAAGGCAGAAGAGTGCACCAGCATCCATTTATCTGATCAGTCACGTATTGGTGCATCTACACATTTGGCTCCATCTACGTTCATCCCAGCAGGACCCACAGTACAGCTCACACAGCCATTTGTCCCCCACCCCCAAGAACAAAACACACACATGCTAATCCATCACCTGCGAGATCAGACCTGATGACATGCAGAGCAGTGCATGCTGGGAAGGAAACCGTGCTGCTGAGTCCGTGCCTACGTCACGGCTGGCTTGCACGCCCCTTTTTAAATACTGTACATGTACCGGGCGACCTTGCTCCGTGTTCATTAGCCTTTCTCTAAGAGATTTCGTTTAACATTGGCCAGAAAGGGACAGAGTAATCAGTCTTTGCTTAATGGCCGACCTTGAGAAGACCTGAGATCCCCGGACTACTGGGAGAACAGAGGGTCGGCCTCCGCCCCAGAGGAGCAGAACCTATTAGCACTGCCAAGCTGAAAGGTGAGGAGTTGAGTGTGAAACACACACGTTCCTGACCCATTCAGATCTAGACGAGAGCCGCGCCAGAGATGCTGTGCAAAAAACAGAGCTTCCAAGGGGCGGCACCAAATGTCATTTCCTCGCCGTCAACATTCAGAGCCAAATGAGCATAAACGAACCAATGTTGAGATCAATACTGGAGATGAGAATCCGTTTGGGGATGAATAATGGACCTGCTGAAAATCTGTGTGGACTCAGCAGAACTGTTGCATCTGGCTGGCGTTATTTCTATGGCAACCTGAACCATCCATGAAAGGAAGAAAAATATAATGCTAAAACAGCTTTAAGCCCCCAGTCAGGGATCCTGCACATAGCCCCTGCCATAACACAGGCTCGCAAACAACAGGGCATATACATACTTTATTCTGCCTACCTAACCATCTACTGATCTATCTGTATGCAAGTGTGGCTGTGTTTGAGAGGATGAGTCTGCTTGTCCTAGCGAACATGCAGTACTTCTCTGGCATTTGGTTTCAGGGCTATTGTCAATTAGGGTTTAAAAGTGCATTTGCAGCCCAAGGTAGTAATCATTTCAGCTGCCCAGGGACTGCAGGATGGAAATGTGGCTTATAGCTAATTCTGATGTAATGTAACTGAAATACTGGCTGTGTGCTGTCCTTTTAAAAACAAATTTGTGCTCAACTCGATTCTGCGTGCATTGCCCAAATTAAACCATCACAGATATCCGGGCCAATTCTCTTTTCAAGTTGCAAACACTAAAAGACCTGAAAAATTCCTAGTGCTCTAAAATATCAAGCTCGTGCATTCTAATTAACATGAAACACACTGCACATTTCAGCTCTGGTGATCGTAACCCGGGTAACTGCCTGTGTCACTTGCATCATTCACTGAGGTGTGTTTGTTTTGCTAGAGTGAAGCCGGAGGTATCGTCCCATGGCTTGTTAAATGAGTGATCTTCAGAATGTTTAATGCTACGCACTGGAGGACGAACCAGGTCCCTTCGCCCGCCACTCCAGTGTGGCAGGTATGGGAAGCAACATGGGACATGCTGTCTGCTTTGTTTGAATCAAACCTATTTAACAACACATGCTTTTATGCCTAAAGTGTATATATATGCACTGCAGTCTAAAATTGGAAACCTGAAACACTGAAATACATCAGTCTCACATAGCTCTCAAGTCTCCCGCCGAACCAATCGAATCTTATGCATCACAAAGATCCCTGCCGTTACTAGGCAATGTAGCTGAGCTTATTGTTTTGACTGTGTGGGGTTTGTTGCTATCGCAATAACAACCTTCACAACAGTCTGACCAAAATTTTAAGGCCATCACCCCATTAAATTTCACACACTGGAGATGTCTAACCTTGAGAGGTATGGACTTACCACTGTATATGTCCTTTCATTCACTGTCCAGAGGGATGAGGAGACCTTCCCAGACATTATGGGATGTTTAAATGAAAGTATTATTACTGAAATTGTAAGAGTTCATTTTGAATCCGTCCTTCGAAAACAAAGGGTAGTGGAAACATTATGTTACATCCAAAGCTATCATTATGTGTTGTCCATTCCAAGGCAGGCCAGCACTTCCTGTTCCTATTTCAGCTTAACAGGAAGTGTATACATGTTACAGGAAATAGAACTTTCTAGTATAAGAGGTTTTGAGCAACAGAGATTTCACTTTTAAGGAATTTTACACCGATTTAGAGCCACAGATATTATGTGCATATTTACTGAACTTCAACAACATTCTATTTCATTGCTCTCAGTAATTCCTCGAAAAACAGCAACTCCACAAAGTGTCGCTCAACCTTGCTGTAATACAGACGACTGGCATGATTCCCACGCTGTGAAATTGCCACACTTGCTTTTCTCTTTGTTATTTTTTATGTCTTTTCTGCGTGAGCTGAACCCAGTCACACTGACTCACGTTCAAGCTGTCGGCAAACAGCGCGTTCACCGCGGCTCTGGTGAACATACGATGGGTCCGTGTTCATGAGCAGGCCAGCAAGGCCTGTCAAACGTGAGACGTTGACATGTTTTAGAAATTACTGACATCTGGATGACAAACTCGAGGCAATAAAAGATGTTTTACAGTGTACATAATTGCTTACAATAAGTAAATATTAGTCAATCACAAGGCAGGCATGAGCATATAGAATGCAGATGAGTGCTTCAGAGGAACACATGCTATGTCTTCTAGGATTTTCCCTCTTGCAAATATGAAATATGAACGATTTTAATGATGCATCATAAGAGATCTGATATAGGCTTCCAGTGTAAACTTAATTTATGTCACGGCTCACAGAAACAACATCCGTAGCTGTCAGAAGCTTAGAAATGGACTATAAATATCTTTGACTGGTGTGTTTTTAGGTGGATGGCTCCTTCGTGTTTTAAATAAGAAATCCCGGGGGTTTCCTGACATTTGCTACATAACAAACATTTCGCACATCTCCTCCGCCTAACACGTGCCGTTCGCCGTGCTAAGTGGGTGCAGAAGAGTGATGTCATCATGCACATTGCTCGCCACTGGTGAGATGCGCTGGGAAAGGTCTCTGGACCCTCTACACACTCTGGAGACACAATCATCCTCTAAGGTCTCAACCTCCTACTATGGCTTAACAAGGTCTCTCGCAAGAAAGCGTGCACGCAAGAACGATATTTGAAGGAATACAAAAGCAAGGCCTACTTTCCTCGAGTCTACAAAGGCAGCGAGAGAGACGAGACTACTGTCAAAGAGACACAGAGGCAGGCGATGCGCACTGTGTGCGTTCAATTGTGCGCGTGTGTCTGTCTACACAGTAGGACTCATATTCTTTAGGGTTCTGAACATATCTGTTCAGCGGTCCAATGCCTTATGGAATGACAGTTAAAAAGAAGAAAAATGAGAGAAAACAACGTTTTCTTTAAGCAGTGGAGGTCAGGTTAGTAATAAGTAGAAGGTCACAGACTAAATGTGTTGAGTGATTTAGCTATGAAATGAAAAAAGGATGAGTATATGTCTCCAAGAGGCTGGGAAGAATGACTGCTAATTAACATCTCCATACATTACAGGGAGCATGGAAACGTGACTGGGAAGTTGGATTGTCCCTGTAATGAAGGCAGAACCAGAACCAGGCAGGACACGATCCAGGATTCCCTGAAAGGGCATTTCTTTGCTTCTAAGAGGTGATGTTCAGAAGTGATGTTCAGAAGTGAGGTTCACGTATAAGGACATGTGTTTATTCATAACGCTGATGACGTCAGTGACGTGATGAACCAGTTTGCCTGTCATTTCCACTCACTTCACTTTGGCGGGACCGAAATTCCATTTGCTAGTGTGTGAATGCCATGTAGCATACACAACTAGAGACCACATGGAGTGGAAATGTCATGCCTGTGGTGTTTTTGCACCGAAAATACCTATCGAATCAATCATTGTCTCTCTACTGCCCCCTGGGTGACGACGTAGAGTATGGAAACGTCAAGCGTAAGGGCATTCAAATGTCATTAACGTCCGTCATTTGCTTGGACAGCTTACCCCCTAAGTCCCAGAGTTCAAGCCAATGGCCGGGCGTGGCAGATCCAGAAGCTTCTGGTGCAGAGGGGTGGCATGTTTGTTTGGAAGTACAGGCACACTAACATGTGATAGGATGACATTTAGACTGGGAGATGCTAAGCTTGGTTACGAAGGCTTGTCTGAGCAGCCAGATGGATTGATGGGCAGAGGGGGAGAGAGAGACAGGCCATCCACCAGCAATGAGGTCAGCCCAGAAGAAGCCCTCTCTGAAGAAATGATGCAGCAAAGGGAACCAAGGGTACCCATCTAGAGAGAGACAGGAAGGTGGATGAGAGGGAAAGAGAGAGACAGAGGGGTAAATAAGAGAGGGAGTGAGAGATGCCTGTGGGTAGGGCAGGAGTAAGATGAGACAAACAGAGAGAGAGAGACAGACAGACAGAGAAACAGAGAGAGAGAGAGAGAGAAATGGAGAGAGAGAGAGAGAGAAATGGAGAGAGACAGAGAAATGGATAGAGATAGAGAGAGAAACAGAGATAGAGAGAGAGAGAGCAAGAAGGACAATCAGGTTGATCCATTGTGTGCAGAGCCTGTTTAATGTACATGAAATGTGTCCATAATCATTTATAAATCACCTGGCTCACTCGTTTCCAGAGCGTTTTTCTGTTACTCGTCTCCTCTAATGTTGACTACTCTCGTCTTTTTACCTGTATTTATGTACATGCTATTGCCTAATCAATTTTATTAATCAAGCTAATTAAACAACAAAGGCTTTGGGTAAAGACGTGATGTAGCACCTTCGGCAAAACGACAGATTCCCCCATCTGCCCATTATCACTCCGAACAGCAGAGAGCAGGACGGACATGCCACCACTCAGTCTGGCCAAGGAAGCTTTCCAGAAGGAAGCTAAAAACAAAAGTTACGCAACCCATCTGCCTCATGAGAAACCAGCGCGGATACCAGTGGGCACTTAGGCCAGCAACGAAAAGTTTCAAAGTGAGTCGTTCCGTTTTCCGGTAGCGTTCGCTCCCAGCGCGGTGAGTTCAGAGCAGGAAGGAGAGTGAGAGTCTCACCGTGACTGAACCTCCTCTCACTTCCACTGAACAGTTCAAGCAGCTTGTGAATGGCACACTGGCCGGCAGAAGGAAGCATTCGTTAGTCCCCCCCGACAACAGTGGGGAAAATGTTCTGAGAACAACGCTTTAGGCTCTGGGCGAATTTACAGACGTTCTCAGAGATGGACACCAATGAATACCACATGATGTACACCCGGGGAGATATGGCAGGAAAGCAAAGGTAGAGGAGAATAAGGGGCGATTAGCAAATGATGTTGGAGCAGGCAGGAGCCGAGTTGCTCGCTGTACCTCAGCATGAAGGCAGAAAACACTCCTCCTCTCTGCCAGAGCAGAGGTGCGATGTCCCCTGGGCTAAAGAATGACCACAGGCCTGGATAATTGTGCGTTTAATCTCAGACTGAGCTCAGTCACGCTGGCATACAGCATCAGGAAACGCTAAATGAGTAAGATCCTCATAGCATCCTGCCGCTGGGCCTCAGAGTCCTTCATCCGCAGTTTTTCTTCTCCATCTGTCAAACTCTGTCTCCCAGTTCACAGCCGCCAGTGCGAAAAACAGGAGAAGCTTTGCTATAAAGGCCCCTATAGCCTATTAGCACACGGCTTCCAAAGGCCAAACAGGAGAAACAGTGGGATCGGCGGGAAACCCGACGGACCGACGACGTCACTGCCGGAGTGATAAAGGCCCCATGCTGGGTTTCCTGCTCCGCAGCTGATGCTGACGTTGTCACGCCGTGACTCAGTCCTGCACAATCACGTTGCCTCTCTGCACACTGCCCACTCTCACACTCCAGTCTCCTGAAACGGGCCGGGTGCAACCGGCAGCACCTGCAAGGTGGGGCACCCCTTCTACAAAACATAGAAAATAAAATATAATATCATTATAATCTCTAGGCAGTCTCATTGAGTGGTATGTGTAGGCGATGTGTATTGTCACTAGATAACACATGACCTTTATAGGATTGATCCATGTTGTCGCTCCAGTCCCATCAGATTAGGTCCCTGGGATTAATTGTTAATAGTTTAGCATTAGACCCACAAATGGATTAGCTAGTTGTCTGTAACGCTGGAGAATATTTATTTCCTGCTGAGTGATAATGTAGTCATTCTAGATAGCTAATATTAGACAGGCGCACAGAAGACTGAGAAGAACTCTGCATAGTGCAGATGGTGTTTTTGTGCCAGATTTAGTATTAAAAACCAATTCACATACACAGATGTGTATTAGAGCAAAGAAAATGGAAATAAAGGGGAAATCTTCTGATCTTTTGATGTACTTGGACAGGAATACAAGTGGAGATGAAAGTGAAGAAGAAAGAGAGGGGAGATGGATATGAGAGACACAGCTTGGAAACCAGCAGTGAGCACATGAGACTCCACTGACCAGCACGTGAGAGTGAATCCACTGACCAGCACGTGAGAGTGTGACTCCACCGACCAGCACGTGAGAGTGTGACTCTACTGACCAGCACGTGAGAGTGTGACTCTACTGACCAGCACGTGAGAGTGTGACTCCACAGACCAGCATGTGAGAGTGTGACTCCACAGACCAGCATGTGAGAGTGTGACTCCACAGACCAGCATGTGAGAGTGTGACTCCACAGACCAGCACGTGAGAGTGTGACTCCACAGACCAGCACGTGAGAGTGTGACTCTACCGACCAGCACGTGAGAGTGTGACTCTACTGACCAGCACGTGAGAGTGTGACTCTACTGACCAGCACGTGAGAGTCTGACTCTACTGACCAGCACGTGAGAGTCTGACCAGACCACGTGAGAGTGTGACTCTACTGACCAGCACGTGAGAGTGTGACTCCACAGACCAGCACGTGAGAGTGTGACTCTACTGACCAGCACGTGAGAGTGTGACTCCACAGACCAGCATGTGAGAGTGTGACTCCACAGACCAGCATGTGAGAGTGTGACTCTACTGACCAGTACGTGAGACCAGACCAGCACGTGAGAGTGTGACTCCACAGACCAGCATGTGAGAGTGTGACTCCACAGACCAGCATGTGAGAGTGTGACTCTACTGACAAGCACGTGACCAGCAGAGTGTGACTGACCCACAGTGTGACCAGTGACCAGCACGTGAGAGTGTGACTCCAGTGACCAGCACTCCAGTGTGAGAGTGTGACTCCACAGACCAGCACGTGAGAGTCTGACTCCAGTGACCAGCACGTGAGAGTGTGACTCCACAGACCAGCACGTGAGAGTCTGACTCCAGTGACCAGTGAGAGTGTGACTCCAGTGACCAGCACGTGAGAGTGTGACTCCACAGACCAGCACGTGAGAGTGTGACTCCAGTGACCAGCACGTGAGAGTGTGACTCCAGTGACCAGACTCCACAGACCAGCGTGAGAGTGTGACTCCAGTGACCAGCACGTGAGAGTGTGTGACCAGCACGAGAGTGTGACTCCACAGACCAGCACGTGAGAGTGTGACTCCAGTGACCAGCACGTGAGAGTGTGACTCCACAGACCAGCATGTGAGAGTGTGACTCCACTGACCAGCACGTGAGAGTGTGACTCCACAGACCAGCATGTGAGAGTGTGACTCCACAGACCAGCATGTGAGAGTGTGACTCTACTGACCAGCAGACCAGCACGTGAGAGTGTGACTCCACAGACCAGCACGTGAGAGTGTGACTCCAGTGACCAGCACGTGAGAGTGTGACTCCACTGACCAGCACGTGAGAGTGTGACTCCACAGACCAGCACGTGAGAGTGTGACTCCACAGACCAGCATGTGAGAGTGTGACTCTACTGACCAGCACGTGAGAGTGTGACTCCACAGACCAGCATGTGAGTGTGACTCCACAGACCAGCATGTGAGAGTGTGACTCTACTGACCAGCACGTGAGACGTGAGAGTCTGACTCCAGTGACCAGCACGTGAGAGTGTGACTCCAGTGACCAGCACGTGAGAGTGTGAGTCTGACTCCAGTGACCAGCACGTGAGAGTGTGACTCCAGTGACCAGCACGTGAGAGTGTGACTCCAGTGACCAGCACGTGAGAGTGTGACTCCACAGACCAGCACGTGAGAGTCTGACTCCAGTGACCAGCACGTGAGAGTGTGACTCCAGTGACCAGCACGTGAGAGTGTGACTCCACAGACCAGCACGTGAGAGTCTGACTCCAGTGACCAGCACGTGAGAGTGTGACTCCACAGACCAGCATGTGAGAGTGTGACTCCACAGACCAGCACGTGAGAGTCTGACTCCAGTGACCAGCACGTGAGAGTGTGACTCCACAGACCAGCATGTGAGAGTGTGACTCCACAGACCAGCACGTGAGAGTGTGACTCTACTGACCAGCACGTGAGAGTGTGACTCCACAGACCAGCACGTGAGAGTGTGACTCTACTGACCAGCACGTGAGAGTGTGACTCCACAGACCAGCATGTGAGAGTGTGACTCCACAGACCAGCACGTGAGAGTGTGACTCTACTGACCAGCACGTGAGAGTGTGACTCCACAGACCAGCATGTGAGAGTGTGACTCTACTGACCAGCACGTGAGAGTGTGACTCCACAGACCAGCATGTGAGAGTGTGACTCCACAGACCAGCATGTGAGAGTGTGTGTGAGAGAGAGAGAGTATATGAAGCACTTTGCTTGCACAGCTGATGGAGGACCTCTGTCCGAAACATCCTGTTTCTCTGGAAACTTTGTGTACTTTACTACTATTTTACTCACATACACACACATACATAATGTACATATATGTATACACACACATATATATATATATATATATAGAGAGAGAGAGAGAGAGAGAGAGTGTATATATATATATATATATATATATATATATATATATATATATATATATATATTCATTTTATCTTGTCCTCTGTTAGCTGATGTTAGCTGATGTTAGCTAATGTTAGCTGATGTTAGCTGATGTTAGCTAATGTTAGCTAATGTTAGCTAATGTTAGCTAATGTTAGCTGATGTTAGCTAATGTTAGCTAATGTTAGCTGATGTTAGCTGATGTTAGCTGATGTTAGCTGATGAAGGGCCATCCTGTCTCTCTGGAAACCTTGTGCTTCAATATTGAATATCTTTCTCTACACTGCACTTACTCACTCATCTCTTATACACATACATATATTTATACACACACATACATACATACACACACATTATATATATATATACACACACTATATTGCCAAAAGTATTCACTCACCTCCCTTGACTCACATATGAGCTTAAGTGACATCCCATTCCTAATCCACAGGGTTGAATATGACTCTGGTCCACCTTAGCTCTTCTGGGAAGGCTGTCCACAAGGTTTACGAGTGTATTTATGGGGAGTTTTGACCATTCTTCCTGAAGCGCATTTGTGAGGTCACATACTGATGTTGGATGAGAAGGCCTGGCTCTCAGTCTCCGCTCTAATTCATCCCAAAGGTGCTCTATCGGGTTGAGGTCACGACTCTCTGCAGGCCAGTCAAGTTCACCCACACCAGACTCTGCCATCCATGTCTTTATGGCCCTTGCTTTGTGCACTAGTGCACAGTCATGTTGGAAGAGGAAGGGACCAGCTCCAAACTGTTCCCACAAAGTTGGGAGCATGGAATTGTCCAAAATGTCATGGTATACTGAGGCATTCAGAGTTCCTTTCACTGGAACTAAAGGGTCAAGCCCAGCTCCTGAACAACAACCCCACACTATATATATATATATATATATATATATATATATATATATATATATATATACTGTATATACACTACATACCAAGCTATTCTATTTTTTACTCAGAGTTCTTAAGACAAGAACATTAGTGGTGAAAATGGCAGTTTCCTTCAGTGAAGCAGGAGATGTGTGAATAATTCCAAAACTCTGAATTTCCCCAAAATGTCAGAGAAATACTGCTGTGGTGTGAGAATGGGTGCAGCTTCACTAGGACAGGGACAATTCTCTTGTCCTTATCTTGGAATCATGTCAGATATAAATTAACGGAATAAAACGGTATGAAGCTATGAAGCCATTGGCATTGAACTGCGGTACTGCTGTATGGAATCAGCTTAGAGAAGCACGTATACGTTGAGCAGTAGCTCCTACCAGAGGTCCAGATCAACCATGCTACAACATCCACTGGTCTACTTCCTGCACATCCACTGGTCTACTTCCTGCACATCCACTTGTCAACTTCCTGCACATCCACTGGTCTACTTCTTGCACATCCACTTGTCAACTTCCTGCACATCCACTGGTCTACTTCCTGCACATCCACTAGTCTACTTCCAGCACATCCACTGGTCTACTTCCTGCACATCCACTGGTCTACTTCCTGCAGATCCACTGGTCTACTTCCTGCACATGCACTGGTCTACTTCCTGCACATCCACTGGTCTACTTCCTGCACATCCACTTGTCAACTTCCTGCACATCCACTGGTCTACTTCCTGCACATCCACTAGTCTACTTCCTGCACATCCACTGGTCTACTTCCTGCAGATCCACTGGTCTACTTCCTGCACATCCACTGGTCTACTTCCTGCAGATCCACTGGTCTACTTCCTGCACATGCACTGGTCTACATCCTGCACATCAACTAGTCTACTTCCTGCACATCCACTAGTCTACTTCCTGCACATCCACTGGTCTACTTCCTACAGATCCACTGGTCTACTTCCTGCACATGCACTGGTCTACTTCCTGCACATCCACTGGTCTACTTCCTGCACATCCACTAGTCTACTTCCTGTACATCCACTGGTCTACTTCCTGCACATCCACTGGTCTACTTCCTGCAGATCCACTGGTCTACTTCCTGCACATGCACTGGTCTACGTCCTGCACATCAACTAGTCTACTTCCTGCACATCCACTAGTCTACTTCCTGCACATCCACTGGTCTACTTCCTGCAGATCCACTGGTCTACTTCCTGCACATGCACTGGTCTACTTCCTGCACATCAACTAGTCTACTTCCTGCACATCCACTGGTCTACTTCCTGCACATCCACTAGTCTACTTCCTGTACATCCACTGGTCTACTTCCTGTCAGGTGTTGCACGCAGTGCTGATGAAAGCTGAAAGGTTGCACTACGCTGCAGATGCTCCGTGGACCAGTTAGCTGAACTAGTGCTAATACAGGCATGAAGAAACTGGGAGTTAGTAACACGTGTAATGTATCTCTGAGATGTAGCCTCCTCAGGTTTACAAGAAATGCCATTTTATCTTTGCTCGGGAAGGGGCGAGGAGGGGGGGGGGTGTTTGATGGTGCTGATCTGAACTTTTTTTTTCAAAGGGTGCATCAAAGGCAGATATATAACACTTAATTACATGCTGTAATCCCCCGAAAATGAAGCCTTCATCTCCGTTTTTTCCCACAATGCAAATTCCATGCTGCTCTAATCAACCATTACTCTACAAAAAGGAGGCCTCAGTTGCTGTTGCCCATCTAGACCAGAAACATTAAATATGCATATTGATATTTCTTTAACACCATAATAAAAACATAATTTCAAGGAGATCACAAAATGATCTTCCCAAGTGGGAAGAGGGTTGGTGTTGAAAGAGAATTTCTAGAGGAAGTCATCCCTGCCGACAGCCCATTTGTGCCACTACGTGTTACGGAGTTTGCAAGTTAACTCCAACAAACATGCAGCGGAAGCTCTCAAGCTCTCGGGTGTGGGAGTCCGGACATACGTGGCCCTCTGACAGAACATGCTGCCTCTTCACTTTCCCCTGAAATTTCCTTTCTCTCAGTTACAATGCATTCCAGGAAGAAGAGGGTCTCATTTAAAATGACCACATAGGGAATAGAGTCACCTGTTCGCCCCATTACGAGGTCCCCTCAGCTCGGCTCAGACCGCAGAAGCAGGAGGGAGACATGCTAATTGCTGTCACTCCGAAAGGATTGGTTAACGCGGCAGCAGCTCTGAACGTTTCCCAAAACACAGTTGGCTTTCGTAGACCTGCTGTGAAGATTACATGGGAAACACACTGTTCTCTTTGTCAGGTGTTTGTTTGTTTATTTATTTATTTATGATTAAGTAACACTGGACGTATCAGGACGTCATCAAATCAGATAAAGTCTGCAGATCAGGAGTAAACATTCAGTAATAAACATCGTTTTCCTATGTAGTCCAGGCACCATAACAATGACAGGAGGAACAGCGATATCGCCACGGTGATCATGTGGAAACAGAACAACCAGAAGTTGGTAAGAAAAGTCAGAATCAGTGGAGGGCAAAAGCAACACACGGCACAACACCACACAGAGGTGCGTTGGCACACAAATTTTCCTTGACACGAAAATTGGATCCGGGGCCGTGATATTAATATGGCACGCAGGCAGGTAGCTGGCAGACTCACACTTTCAGAACATATGTAAGTGCATGTGCAGATTGCCGTTTCCATGGCTGGAGCTCGAGACGAGAAGAAATGCAGTATCAAAGTGAGACAGACACTCCGCGCATCCCCTATCTCTCCCCTCCCCCAGTGCCTTCCTGCAGCTGACTAAAAACGCTTTTGATCTAAAACAACTCCAAGCTGCTGTACACTCAGATGAGAATGAATATTGCATGGAAACAACCCCGCCAGCCTCCCCCACCAACCGCGTCTCCGTCGCCCCTCCGCAATGAGTCTGTAATCATCTCTACAGCCAGTTTGACATTCACGCACGTGAGGTGAGTCAGGCAGAACGCGGCGGCGCTTCGTTCCCTTCAAGATGATTAGCCTCGGCTTCGTCATTAATGAGACACACCGCTGCCGCGGCGAACTCGAAAGCGCTTCTCTTACATATCTGTTCTGTTTATTTTAGCTACAAACAAAATCGTTCTCGCCCTCCATCAAAGCAGGTGTTTTGTTTTTTGTTTTGTTTTTGTTGGGGGGGGGGTCTTTTTAAATAGTCCCACATTATGGCGCATCATTTATCTGACCGCGCTGAGGTAACGCCGAGGTTGCTGTAAGCAGCTCTATTTTTATAGATCACGGCGATGTCAAACTTAAAAGCAGCGCTAACTGCCTGTAGTCTCAGTACGCAGCTTTTTGTCCCTGGACAATTCCTTTTAAGTCTTTATTTTGCCTGAATTTCATTAAAATCTATTAGTCAATAACTGCGCGATAATTGCAATCAATTAGGTGTGAAATTGCAGCACCTGAGTTTTTCCCGTCACTGTGGCAACTTGTTCGGCATCGCTGAGTTTAACATCTTAAAAACAAAAGCAGCGCTGAAGTCCGAGGCCTAAGCAAGATGGGTAAATTGCGTCGTCATTTTCCCAAGCAGACAGGAAATTACTTTTCATCCATGTTTCATTAAGTTCAAGTTAATCCCAGATCCAGTCACCGAGTCTCCCATACGAAGAGAAGCGAATTAGACTTCACACGCCTGTAAGGTGCTGACGGCTCGTCCAACCGCGGGCCTGCTGAAGTGTCCGACACTTTCATCTGGATGCCCGCGCAGGGAAGCTCGATAATCACTTCTGTAATTACTCCTCATTAGGCACGCGGGCTTGCTTCAAACATGCCGCGCGTGCTCTGCTCGAGCCCTCCGCGAGCCCTCCGCGAGCCCTGCGCGGAGTTTACCCAGCATTTACTGTCTTTGTCCTCCATGTCTGCAGGACCTGGACACGCAGGGATAAACCAACGATAACGGAGAACAGCATCCAGAACAGACGCATCCAATTCAGCCCTAGTGCAGCTGAATCTGGCCTTGCCAATTACCTGATAAGCTGAACTAGACAAACATATCACAAAAAAATAAATAAACAGTGCAATTTATTATAATGGTATGATTTTATTTATATGGTCCCTTCTAAAACAAGTTTACAAAGTGCTTTAATCATAACAGCCACCATAAAAGTTTGCAGAGCTGCAGGGGGCCCCTGTATGAGAAAGCAGAGAGTGGAATTAGGGCAGGACAGAGTGAACAAGCCTCAGGAAGCATGGAGAACAGCGTCTGGGGCCTCCACGGCTTGAGCAGAGACAGGAGGCCTGCGTCTTGTGCAGCTCAGACAGGGCTTTAGTTTAAAGCTATCAGCACACAGCTCTGCATTCTCCAACCAGGTCCCAGCCTGCACGAGGACCCTCCATCTCCATGTGGAAACTCACCAAAACCAGCATATGGCTTACCGAAACAATTATTTGAGGCTCAGTGACAAAATCTGTTAGAGAATGCTCATCATATAAAGATGCTTTATCAGTCAGGGTAAACACATGCTCTCAACGGGGAGCATGATGTGACAGGTAACACCCCTGGGTGAACGAGGGACTCAGAACATGTTTTCATGCGCAAAGGGAGAGAGGGAAGTTAAAAAGTGACTGATGTACAAATGAGCTTTCAGTGAGGGAAGAAACATGGATCGGGGCAGGACCCTCATCTGACTCCAGGGGCTTCAAAGAAAAGTTTCTGTTTTAAGGCAGCCTGATTGTGCATTAATTTATTGCCAAGTCCGTTGACAGATTGTGGCTTTTCTCTGATAACAGATGAAAGTAAGAGGGGCGCCAGAAAAGGTCTGTTTAGATCCGTCACCCAGCATCAGTAATGAAGCGCTGTTCATAATCACCCTGCTTTGGTTCTGTCTCTGTGTTTTATTGGGATATTGCTCTGCCATTCTCCATTTGTTTAACAAGATAGTTATTCAGTTATTTTATCCCATTAATCCCACTATGAAATGCAGTTAGGACCACAGAATGATCAAGTACCCAGCACATCTCTACAGAGCAGCTCTGGGTCTGATGCTGTTAGTGTATAGGAAGGATCAAAGCAATTTGCAATGAGCGCACACATCAAACATCCTGGCACAATGTGTTACCTAGCAACGCCAGACCAGGTGTCTCGGAGCAGAGGGAGCAAAGGGAAACCATGTGTCTTTTTTTTTTTCATCCCCAGAATCAGAAGTTTGAGAGGAAATGGATGTGACGTCACTAACACAGGGAGAATGGACGTGACGTCACTAACACAGGGAGAATGGACGTGACGTCACTAACACAGGGAGAATGGATGTGACGTCACTAACACAGGGAGAATGGATGTGACGTCACTAACACAGGGAGGATGGATGTGAAGCAGCAGGAACACACTGGTGGGTCCATCCAGGTTATTCAATTTCACATGGCATAGTTTTTAATAACACAAACTGAGGCAATCGTTTATGCAGACAGAGAGGTTATCTCCACCTACTGCCAAACACACACACACACACATTCCATACCTTCCTGGCAATGGACCAGTAAGCCTCCTTTCCATCAAGAGCTCATGTCATTACAAACTGAGCCAATCATGTGTGGGCCTGCTTGTCCCAGCAGTGCCTTCACTCTGATTACACCCCCACACCCTCACATCCTCACTCCCCAACACCCTCACACACCCCCACACCCTCACATCATCACTCCTCAACGCTCTCATTACCTCACACCCTCACATTCTGTCTCCCCAACACCCTCACACACCCCCACACCCTCACATCCTCTCTCCCCAACACCCTCACACACCCCCACACCCTCACACCCCAACACCCTCACATCCTCTCTCCCCAACACCCTCACACACCCTCACACCCCAATAACCTCACACACCCTCACACCCTCACATCCTCACTCCCCAACGCTCTCACTACCTCACACCCCAACACCCTCACACACCCCCACACCCTCACATCCTCTCTCCCCAACACCCTCACACACCCCCACACACCCTCACACACACCCACAAACATACCCCTAGTTCACTTAACATTCACTATCAATAACAGTGGGAGAGCTTGTTTCAGGTGAGGCGGATCATTTTTAAAGCGGAAAAGGGATGTCAGTGGGCGGAGGAGGGCATTGTGGGAGGGTTGGGGTTTGTGTTAACGCCATCACCCAGGGAAGAAATGTTTCTCTCACTCACAAGAACACTTAAGACAGACAGCAAGAAGAAGGATGTGACAGCGTGTTGCCGAGCTGTCGTACCCCCACAGAAACAGGTGTGGGTCGAGAGGCTGATGAATGCCTGCTTTAATGTCTCTGACTGCTGCATCAGACCAGAAGCACTGTGCTCCATCCCTGCTGTACACACACACCGTGTGACACTCCACAATGACAAAACAAGGTCAGCACATGTGGCAGGGCGCCAAACCTAGAGCACAAAGAATCAGTGCACACACACACACACACACAAACACACAATACATCAAGCTAAAGTTTTAATGTTGCATGAATGCTTATCAGAGATTACTTCCACACAACTGATGGCATAGGTAACAAAGTCATTGATTCCCCTGTTAAGAACCCTGAGAAAGATGCTTACTTGCTATTTTCAAACAAAAAAAGTGGAAGATCAGAGATATAACTAAATGTAGGTTTAGCAGAGAGTCTGATAAGGGCATGTGCACCTTCAGATCCCGCAGTAGAGAAACAGCTTTATCTGAAAGGTGTTCCACACAAGCATTTAGCACATCCATTGAAATGCAACAGAATATAGGCAACCCACAATCTATGTGCATACGCAGAGGATACATACGGGTTCAGCGTGCCTACAGGTGACTGTTAACGTGAACCTCACATCCTGAAGACACGCTAACGAATGGCGGCTCACGCATCGCACGTTTTCTCTGCTCGTTCCTCTTCAGCACGTGTGCTGGCGCACGTGAGGTGCTCAATAATTACCTGATAAGTTGAGTCAGGTGTGTTTGCGCAGGGGCAATGCAGAAAGTAGAAAATACTCAGAGACTGTGAGACACTCAAGCCCTCTCCTTCGAACTAGAGGGAAACTGGACCGCAGGAGATCAATGATGGTATCTTCTAGTTTAAAACTCCCATAGTGTGAAGCAACCATACTATACACACAGAACCTTCATACAGCATATCACACAAAAGCAGCATCACTTACTGTGTCCAAATACACAATATTCCTGAAACAGTTCAGTGAAACACAGCCCATAACGTGGAAAGTCACAAATATTTTGATCTGAATTTGTGACCTTGGAACCACTGGAAACTATTCAGGAGCATGGAACGGACAAACCTTGTCAGACGCATGTCATTTTTAACAGAACTTTCAGACATGTTGTTTTTGTCAGACCAGCATCATCGTTTTTCTCCAGCCTCAGCCAGGAAGCCCGGTAACTTTAAGAGGCCCATAGAAATGGTACTTTGTCACCCGGTCACAAAGGAGTCTGTGAAGGAATTAATTAGGGAAAAAATCAGCGTTTAGCCAATACATGACATTGTAATTAGACCATGTGGGAAAAGACTAAAGAGTCTTGGGAAAGACAGACATCCTCAGACTGCTTTAAAACAAGGCCAGAAGATCAGCTTCAGCTTCAGAGGAGATTGTGTGGTACAGGGGTCCCAGAACGTACAGGGGTCCCAGAACGTACAGGGGCCCCAGAACGTACAGGGGCCCCAGAACGTACAGGGGTCCCAGAACGTACAGGGGCCCCCTGAATGCCTGTGGGGGGGGCGGATGGTGGCTCCATCTCAGGCCATCTGACTACTAAATACAGGAGAGGAAAACACTTGGAGGGAGAGAAAGTTCCATCATCTCGGCGCCACCCTGTTGGTGAGCACACGAATGGGCGGCAAGATGAAGCAAGGTGGTTTGTACAGCACTTTTCAAACACAACGGTAATTTAAAGTGCTTCGTATAAGATACAGAATAATAATAAGCTTATTATTATTAATAATAATAATAAGCTTAGTACATCTCAGGAAGGTCTTTGTCAAAAAAAAAATTAAATGTTGCAAATACAAATGATTAAAATAAAGTTAAAATGAACTAAAGTTAATTTAAAGAAATAAAATGAAATATTAAAGAGATGAAACCCGAATTAAAATAAATCCGATTTAATACAGGAAAGAAAAAAACACCATGTGCTCAGGAATGTCTGTCTTCCCATTAACATCCTGCATAATCTGAATACGGTGAGAAGAGCAGGGAGTTGAAAATGATCTGTCACTATTGGGAAGGGGCCAAGGGCAAAGAGAGAGAGAGAGAGAGAGAGAGAGAGGGAGAGAGAGAGAGAGAGAGAGAGAGAGAGGGAGAGAGAGAGGAGAGAGAGAGAGAGAGGGAGAGAGGGAGAGAGAGAGAGAGAGAGAGAGAGAGAGGGAGAGAGAGAGAGAGGGAGAGAGGGGAGAGAGAGAGAGAGAGAGAGAGAGAGAGAGAGGGAGAGAGAGAGAGAGAGAGAGAGAGAGGGAGAGAGAGAGAGAGAGAGAGAGAGGGAGAGAGAGAGAGAGAGAGAGAGAGAGAGAGAGAGAGAGAGAGAGAGAGAGGGAGAGAGAGAGAGATAAAACCTGAGACTTCCACTGCTAGCGGCCCCTGTGAAACCAATTATTTGCTTCAACCGCGGCTGTGGTGGACTCTCACAATATGTCACCTTTCATCCAGAGAGCACAGATGCACAAAGAACTGAGGTAAGTCATTCTTCTTTCCATTCATGTCTCCTCTGCATTTGGTGAAACCATCAGACGCCCATCATGATGGAGTGCGTGTGCACGGACCACTAAGCTAGTTTGAGGAGTCGTGCGGGTTTCATTCAGATAGCAGACGGCCTCCTGGGGGATTTGAAGGCCAATATGTCATGGGAATGAAGCGAATGCATTTCACAGCTTCAAATGAATGACAGACATTCTTCCTGAACCACTCATTAACTCTGCAAACAAGGAAGGTACGTTCACCTCCTTCTTCTGTGCTAACACAGTTTCTTTAAATTCAAATTTAGAATTTTTTTTTGGAAACGATCCAGCTGTTCAGTCAAAGCAATAAAGGTGGCAAGTTCATCGGTTCTGTAACTAAAATGCTTGACTAAAACATTTGACATTCATTAAAAGTACTCTGTGGTAATCTTTTCATTGTCTTTAACCCAATTATACTGACTGATTTTGCATTTGTCAGTGAATAAGAGTCTAGGCACAGTTTAACTATCTACATGGTGTGAGGCTCATGACTCTGCCATCTACACCATCTGCAGAATCTGTGAGGTCACAACTGACCCCAAGATAAACTATCACCAGTGGAATCTGTGAGCTTGTTGAGATGTTTATAAATACGTAAGGTCCTATCAAATTTACAGCCATGAAAGTCTTTTCAAGTGTGATAAACAATTTGCTGCGAAATGTGTAATTTCAGTGGACTCCGCCTTAATTGGAGGTTTGAACAAACCTGATTTGACATTCTGGATTCACGTAGCATCCAAGTGTTGAAGTTCAATGGTTCATTTTGCACCAGGAGGCGGTCCTAGTAATTGTTTTCATAGCAATTTAGCAAATGAGTTGGAATGAAATAAGGTTATCTTACAGCAAGACATCACATTCAAAAGCAGAAAAAACAACACTCCAGAGGACAAAGTGATTGACTTTGAGAAAAGTATTTTTGGAAAATTGTACAAGTTGGAGTGTCACATTGGACCATATTTCCTTACTCGGTTCTCCACGCAGTAAGGAGGAGCCTTGTACTGTGGCATGGGTGCTGATTTAGCCCAACTATTGTATACACTCTTATTACGTTATAAAATCCTGCAGACTCTGATGAGCTCCGATTGAGCAGGGAGAGAGTGAGACCCGTCTTAGCAAAAAGAGACAATTACAATTATGACGGTATGAAGCCAAGATGGCATTAAGCAACTATGAAACCAGAGTTTGCTCGTGCAAACTTACACTGAAACGCTCGACCATCCGAACATAAAGTACTATGTTCAGTGCCCTGTCAGAAATACGGGAAGTTTACCCAACAAACTCAGATAGGACTACCCTCCCAAGGTCTTGGAAGGGCTTCCCACAGCACAGTCTGAAGATGTGAAGTCTCTCATAAATTCATGTGAACCTTTTCTCAGTAATAGAGTCTACCGATGAGCAGCACAATTATGTTTTGCATATTATTTTCAGTTTTATGTCAGAGGAGGATAAGGGTGCGAGAAGTGGAGCTCCGACAGCAGTGCTGGCTGATTGTGTATGTTACACAGACACTGTGAAGCATATGACACTTTCACAAGCCATAATTAAAACTCTCACAAAGTACAAACTCAGACTTTAACAAGGTGTCAGCTTTCATTTTAGACAATGAAACCTACAAGATCAAGTCCTAGCAATCTGTGCTGCAAGGGCTCATTCCCCAACCAGCCCACACTGTGTGCATTATTTCTCTGACTAGTGATCTGTGGAAAACAGCATATCCGACATACGTCAGTCGGGAGGCACATTGCTCCAGCTTCAAACTACGGCCCTGGTGAAGTACCTCCAGAAAAAACATGGGACATGGCCTCCTGAACCATGCCAGTCACACCGAGCAGATGTAACCCCACTCAGACCGAGCAGGTATAACCCCACTCAGACTTGCCTTATTCAGAAGATCAGGCAGTATTACTACTATGGAAATGAGTCGTGCACAGCAAGTTTCATCAACAAGCTCCTGGGTTCCTGAAAGCATGTGCATCGTTGACCCTGCAGATGTTGTTCTTGTGATAGCGGATTCAAATCCACTCAGCGCTGCCATTCCAGGGCTTCAGCAAACCCTGTTGTTTGGAATTACCCATCCACAAACATATCGCACAAGAGGCAGACACTACATTACCAGTCGCTGTTTTTAGACATGTGACACGAGGCTCTCGCATCTCCCTGTGAGGTAGCTTGGCACTGTCATCAATCCCAGTGAATCCTGTGGACTGAGAGAGGAGGACATGGATGGGTTTTTTCATCTCAGCTGCGTCTCTGTTTCTCTTCTGGGTGGATTTTCTCCCGTTGCTCGGTGGACTGGGACGGAGAGAGACGTTCTGCTCCACAGGAGACCAGCAGGGGCCTTGGACCTCCCAGCCTCTCAGTTCTGCATGCAGTGAGGAAGAGCCCTGTTGCCCTGTGACATGGGTGCTGATTTAGCAAACATAGTTTAAAGCTCAACTATCGTATACACGCTTATTAAGTGATAAAAGCCTGCAGACTCCGTTCAGATCCACCCATATCCCACCCGTTATCTTCTGGCACCTTATGAGAAGAGAACAAACCTGGGAGGTTTTTCCTTTCTGACGTTGATTTACAAACACGACAGGCTTGTCCCACAAAGGCTTTATCGTTGCCTTTTGTTATTAACTGAATGATTGTTGAAATCTCAGGGATCAGCTCTCTGTCTCAGCAGGGCCTTCGTGAGCCTCGCAATCTGCAAGAACAAGAAACAGACCAAGAAAAGACTGCATGTATGGTGATGTCATCATCCACCATCAGCAAGAAAACTATGAAGAGAGAGAGAGAGAGAGAGAGAGAACTAGCTGCATTGCCTGCATCTCACGCAGTCATCTCATTACTGATCCTGTGCTCCTGGAAGTGAAACGTGTGCTGACAGGGGCCCTTCATCACGTAGTGAAGTCCCACGTGGTCACGTTGCGTGTGGTCAAAGCTTCCGAACTCTTCACAAACACCCTCACAATTTCACATCTCTTTCTCCACCGCAATTCCAGATGTCTGGATACACTGGGACACCTCAGCTCATGAAACATGCTTCAGACTCGGACTCAGACACTGAGATGGTTGTTTGAGGCCCAAAGGGAGTTAGTAATGTTCTGCAGTGTGACATATTGTCACTAACTACCTCAGTAAACAAGGTAGAACTGTCTACTATCAGGTGTACAAGGCCAGAAGGGTGGCACAGGTCATGACTTCATAACACAATTGCAAATAATCCTTGTTCTAAGTATTCTAAGTAATTTTGACCTCAAAACAGAAATGTGCAAACGCTACCTCTCCCTAAGCCACTAAGATCATGTTAAATGTTTCTCTTTTTACTTTTGCTGACATTTTTTCAATTGATGTTGTTGCAAAACAGTTAAATCAATTAAAAATGTTCACACTCTTATAGCTGTAATTCCATGAGAGCTTCTTGTTTACAAATGTTAATAATACACCTTATAAAAAAATAAACACATTGGTCACCCCATACCCCATGTTGATCACCCTTTTGATTGGAGGCTTTGAGCAGAAGCCACTCCCTAGAGGTTCATTGCATCCAATCAGATTCTACCCCCTAATGCAGAGGATAAAAGAATGCTTTTAGCGAAAACGCTAGCGTGGTGCACAGCAGTATTTCTTTCATCAGGCCATCTGGAATCTGCACGCTTTCATGCCTTTGACCCTGTTAGTATGCCTGCTTAAAATGTGGACATGCAAGGAGTTTCCTCAGCAGTGAAGTTGTAGCCTGATCTCTCAGCGCTGCAGTGTTCACCACATGGTCCAGGTTCACTCAGGTAAAGTCTGACAGGTGTGGTTCTGCTGTTCATTTGTCCAGGAACAACCAGCAGTGCATGGTTGGAATATAGATATACACCTGGTATACAGATATGCACCTGGTATACAGATATGCACCTGGTATACAGATATGCTGAGGAGTCTTCTTGCCTCTCACCAGATCAGGCTTGTGGCAGGTCAAGTCTATTTATACAGCACCTTTCGCACACTACGGCAACTCAAAGTGCTTTACAAATGAGAAAATACAAAGAAAGGCTAAAATGAGGGCATGAAATTAAAGCAGAAAAATAACTCTAAGAATAACAGCATTACCGCTAGAGTAGAAAACATGCACCTCTTGTGATTCCAATCATTCCAGTCCAACAACAACGTACAGTCACCTCAAACTGGGAGCGGAGCGGCGGAAAGCCCAGGCACCACAGCTAACGCGCAGACGTACGAACGCCATGCGACAATGCGTCTCCGCACTCTGAAAAGAGCAGTTTCGATTGAGCAGGATGAAACTGGGCAGCGCCACTGCCATCTGCATTGTGGGTAATAATCAGGACGTATCAGCTGCTACTTGAGAGAGATGGGACCTGAAAAAGAAGCCAATCAACACACTAGGGTAATATGTGTAATATTACATCTGATTTCCATGCACAGGACGGCACCAGTGCAGTCTGTTGGCATATTCATGAAAGATGTAAATGAGACACAGAAGACATATATGTCTTTAGGGAGTTACACTCATTACAATATGTTTGCATGTCTTATTTCAAGTAACTTAATGTCTTTAATTTGTCATCGTTTAAATTGATTTGAATTATGGTGGTTCATGACACTCTGTTTTTGAAGTTCTAGGTTGTTGTGCATTGTTAAAGTTACAGTAGGGGCTTGTTCCATATTTCTCATCCTTCAGTGAACATTAGCCAAAGGTTTCTGCTCATAATGTAACATTATGTAACATAATGTCTGTGCATATTGTTGATTACACAGAGACATTAAACCAATTTAGAGTTAATCACAGTTAACAGTCTATGCAGTTGCATTTTATATCTCATTACTGTATGTAAGTAATTGACTTGGTGTGAGGATAATGAATGAGTTCTAATGTGAGAGAAGAGTACTCATTCTGGCTATACTGGATTCAAAGCTCCGCCCACACTTCCTGGATTCTCAGCTCCGCCCACACTTCCTGGATTCCTGGCTCCACCCACACTTCCTGGATTCCTGGCTCCGCCAATACTTCCTGCTTTTGGTAGATGGGATGCTCAGTGATCACACCTGACAGCTCTCATTTCCTTCCTTATTAATGACCAGCGTGGCACCAATTGATCATCCAGCCGAGGTCTGTTAGTGTGTGTGTGCGTGTATGCACACACACACTATTTCTGAGAGAATTCAGAATGAGAAAGCCTTATGTATGCATGTGTGTGTATGTGTGTGCGTGCACGCATGTGTGTATGTGAGAGAGAGGAAGAGTGTATGTGTGTGTGTGTGTGAGAGAGAGAGAGAGAGAGAGAGAGAGAGAGAGAGAGAGAGAGAGACAGAGATAGCCCATGTATGAACATGCGAGGGACAGGATGTGTATGTGAGAGATAGAGAGACAGAAGGAGTGGGAGAGAGTGTGTATGTGAGTGTGTATGTGTGTATGTATGTGTGTGTGTGTGTGTGTGTGTGTATGTATGTGTGTGTGTATGTGTGTGTGTATGTGTGTGTGTGTGTATGCACTACACCAGCCCCATCCTTATCATTCCCTCTCAGTACCGGGACGGCAGGCACACACTTCACACACAAGCGATTCTCCACAGGTGATAATGCATGACGACAGCGCTGCAGACTTGATCTGCCAGAGTCCGAGTATATAACCTGCCTCTGATTTCGATCGGTAGGTGCACCTTATGAAAGCTGCGACCTTGACTGATAGGGAGTTTCATATTTGGAGTGTGTGTGTGTGTGTGTGTGTTTTCTGTTACTCAAACAAAGGAGGATGATGTCAGCAGGAAGAAGGCACTGAAGGACTCAGTGGCAGAACCTGGTGGGTAACTGGACTCCACAGAGGAGGGCAGAAGTGAACTGAGAGAAGTGGGAGAAAGAGAAAGACATGAGACAGAAAGAGTAAGAGAGATGAGAGAGAGAAAAGGATCGAATGAGTG
This sequence comes from Brachyhypopomus occidentalis, assembly GCA_020368025.1. Lineage (NCBI taxonomy): Eukaryota > Metazoa > Chordata > Actinopteri > Gymnotiformes > Hypopomidae > Brachyhypopomus > Brachyhypopomus occidentalis. The sequence continues at coordinate 825,596 of JAGXOD010001380.1, forward strand.
AATGGCAGGAGGAAGACTGACAGAGAAAGGAAGAGAAGCTGATTCTTTGGCACTACGACCAGTCTTCAGCAGTCAGAGTGATAATAAGGCCTGCCATTGGCTCGGTGAGACAAGCCTGCCATTGGCTCAGTGAGACAGGCCTGCCGTTGGCTCAGTGAGACAGGCCTGCCGTTGGCTCGGTGAGACAGGCCTGCCATTGGCTCGGTGGCTCGGTGAGACAGGCCTGCCATTGGCTCGGTGAGACAAGCCTGCCATTGGCTCGGTGAGACAGGCCTGCCATTGGCTCGGTGAGACAGGCCTGCCATTGGCTCAGGGAGACAGGCCTGCCATTCATTGGCTCGGTGAGACAAGCCTCCCATTGGCTAAGTGAGACAGGCCTGCCATTGGCTCGGTGAGACAGGCCTGCCATTCATTGGCTCGGTGAGACAGGCCTGCCATTCATTGGCTCGGTGAGACAGGCCTGCCATAGGGTTGGTGAGACAGGCCTGCCATAGGGTTAGTGAGACAGTGCAGTACGGAGAAGGATCGGATGTTGATCTCCTGCATGTCCTGGTGTTGCCACGGCTGCGTCGGTGGAAGGAGATTGGGTGTAGAACAGGGGTGGAGCTGGCAGAGATCAAACGCAGATGGACCTGTCTGCATCACGTCACTGTAGGAGGCAGAATCTGCCACTCATCCCTCCACAGGATCCCTGATGAGCACTCACTCCTCTCCTCCCCGACAGCAGGAGAGGCGGAGCCATGCTACGAAAGCTCCGCCCACTCACTCACAATTAGCCTCAATCGTTAGCCTTGCCACACACTACTCTCTCTCTCTCTCTCTCTCTCTCTCTCTCTCTCTCTCTCTCTGCCAAGCCAGCATGAGTCACACAGACGAAAGGCTTCTGAGAGACAATATTGCCATCTGTTGGAAGTTTTCCCGTGCTCTAACATGTGACAGGGTGAGGAGACAAGACAAGGAAAGAAAAAGAAAGAGAAGCAGTGAGAGAGAAAGAGAGATAGGGAGAGAGTGACAGAGAGAGAAGGAGAGGGGAAGAGAGAGAGAGAGAGAGATAGGTGGAGAGATAGGTAGAGAGGAAGAGAGTGCTAAATACTGGCATAGTATGATTGACAGAAAAACAGAGTCCTAAATATAGGGAAGCAGAGTGACAGAGAGAGACAGAGAGAGACAGAGAGAGAGACAGAGAGAGTGCGATCTCACCATCATAAATCCTAATACCACATTTGACCCCCTTTGTTATGATGGAGCTGGTCTTCTATGGTGGCACCTAGTTTATCACATCTCTTCATATGCCATGAAAACAGCTCTAGATCTCGAAACACAGTCATTTCTGACAGTCATAAATCACGTTGTTGGAAGGATCTGAGTGAACTCTCTAAGGAAAGATTGCCTGCTGTAAGGAACATGCTGCATTTCTTTGATGCAATTTTGTTCACATCGGCATTGATTTTGCAAGTGCAGACCTCCTAATTGATTGTGATTTGAGGAGTGAATTCTAACGTTTCACATGGAGACTTGGTGCTTGCTTCTGCTTTGTGCAAAATGGGGCACTGATGATGCTTTTTTTGCAACAGGAGGGGTCGATTGGTGTGAACAGCTGGAGGAGCTCGGGTGCTGCACTGATCCTAATGAGTGTCCTGAAGATTGATGCGTTGTGCAAGTGTGGTGAGTCCTAATGTTCGCCTAAAGTTTGCGAACAGCAGAGGCGTACTACAGAAGAAACACTGAAGCCTTTAATGAGCTTATATTTAATAAGCAAGTAAGTTGAGACAACATGGACCTCTCCCATTCTCCAGGCTTATTCAATTTAGAGCAAGACTCCTTTCTGAATAAACGGTGTACTTTTTATACTCCGTATATACGGCCAATCCAGCAGGAGTACGGCCAATCCAGGAGGAGTACGGCCAATCCAGGCGGAGTACAGCCAATCCAGGCGGAGTATGGCCAATCCAGGAAGAGTACGGCCAATCCAGGAGGAGTACGGACATACCAGGAAGAGTACGGCCAATCCAGGAAGAGTACGGACAATCCAGGAGGAGTACGGACATTCCAGGAAGAGTACAGCCAATCCAGGAAGAGTACGGCCAATTTGAAAGCAACAAGATGGCGTTGCAAGGAGCAGGGATGGCAGCACAGGGCAGCGAAGGTGTAACACTGACAACATAGTCAAGGTGGTGGGCAGAGAGAAACATGGGTGTTTCAGGGTGAGCAACAGCAGATGATTCTGTAGAGCCAGGCCTGATGAAGCCCCATCAGACAGAAGGGCACTCAGAATCTGTGAGGAGGAGGAGCAGAGCAATCCCAGGGAGGGAGGAGCGTTGGGCAGGAGGGAGGGGCCTTGGGCAGGAGGGAGGGGCCTTGGAGCTCAGCATTCAGAGCTTCAGCCAAGTTAAGGAAAAAAAAAAAGAAAAACTCCTGTAGTCAATGGCAAAATTAATGGCCACATCACCAGCTAACATATCTTTTATTCTGCTATTTATAAATAATGGCAGTATAAATTAATGATAGTGTAAACAAAGCAATTAGAGCTCCAAGCCCTCCAAGAGACAGGCTGAGTCAGACACTGAGTTATACACACCATTTATATAATTGTACACTGGTCATTAATGCAATGTTTAAAAAGACAAAACAGCATTTTAACTCGTAACTCAAAGTCCTTCTTTGTTCTGAATTCAGTGTGTAGTTTAAGAATACAAACCGAGGTTTCTTTGTACCCTTGGTGAGTATGTTGAGGTATCTGTGAGAAAAGGAAACAATTTTTACCTATAACAAAACAGGACAGTGACATTAATATAAAATAACTGTAGCGTTGTATAACATCCACCATTGTGTGTGAAGTTTAGCAGTTGTTTGTTTATTTTAGGAAAACACGTTGCAGCTGGCCACATTAGACTTTCTCTGAGAGACTTTCTCTGAGAGACTTTCTCTGAGAGACTTTCTCTGAGAGAGCTTGTGTGAGAGACTTTCTCTGAGAGACTTTCTCTGAGAGACTTTCTCTGAGAGAGCTTGTGTGAGAGACTGTGCCTGACATTCCCAGTGTTTGCAGTGTGAGCTGACCTGCTAACAGGTCCCCGTGCGGCAGGTAACACGTTACTGCAACCTCCTTCAGCCACTCCCCTGCTGCAGGGCTCAGACATGTCTGATCTACTGCCCCCACTTACACCTGCACCCACCTGAGCCTGCCCCCCCCCACACACACACACACACACCATCTGTACAGTTAAAATGTATTTTCATAGTACCTAATATAAACTCTTTCAACTAGTGTGGTATAACTAGTGTGGTGAAAGGGACATATACGAAAAATATGCTGTATATAAAAGTGGCCATAATTATGTTTGTTTTATAATATAAAAACTTTTTAACAGCATTGCATATCCATGGTTTCTGTTTAGTTTTTGTTGTCCTGTTGCTGTTTTTTCACGTATAATTTTTACATACCTCTTCACACGGGTTCCATGCTAAACCTCACGTTAGCGTAACACAGGAGAGCTCCCTCCAAGTGGGGGGAGCTGGATTGGCCCTGACACGTGGCCAGGGAGGCTGGGCGTGAAGCACTGAACTCAGGCAGCCGTGGGGAGTAAACACACTGAGGTGAATGAGGGGCAGGTGTGAGTGAGTGATCAATAAGTGGGTGATTGGGAGTAGGGAGGTGTGTTGTGATTGGTGGATGTGGTCTGAGAGGACTGGTGGATAGCCAGATGGGGCCTCAGTTTTAGACACACAAGATTTTGTTTTAATAGGAAGCACTATGTATGTAAAGGAGTTATTAGAATGTATATTTGTAGAGTTTAAATTGGGATTCTTGTATGAATTTTACGTTTTTGCTCTTCAGGAGTGTTGAGGAATGCAGATGTGATGGACCGTCCGCCCCAGAAAAAGCTCAAATGCTTTCACATGCGGCCACAGAGGTGAGCGTGGATGACGGTCTTCGCTGATCTATCGGTACATGGGAGTGCTGTCAGCCCTTTTCCATACAACACAAAGGTGGAATTTAGAGAGTAGGCACTTTGCATTGCAGATTTTTCCGTCTCAATTAGCACACGACAAGGAATAGAATGGCATGTAAAGGAAAGGTGAGACGTGGATGAGGTACTAATAGCCCTACTGCTCTTCAGGCCTGCCTTGGGACCCGAACCCAAAACGCTCAGTCTTACTGAGTCATTGCCAACACTGCACTTAAGAGACTAGGACATTTAGAACATTTATAATAAGTATAAAGAGCACTCTAGAGGGGGGCAACCATTAGAACTTGTTATTTATTCGATTTAGCATTGTTTGTTTTCATTGAGAGAGCGTCTGTAAAGGAGGTCCCTAAACCACTAAAGAATGTTAACAGCATCCAGGTTCTTATTGCCAGGGGAAAATATCAACGGGAGAATTATCTGTGGTTGCAGAATTATTGGCCTATATGGGCTAGGGCTGTATTACAAATACAAGATTCTCCTAGCGATTAAGATAGCTAGCCGAGCTGAGGTAGTACTTCCTGCCTTGCTAATGTATAGAATGACACCATTGGACATATGTTGATGATGTCATACTCCATCAGCAATGCCCCCTAGGGGCCACCCCAGGTAAGTGCCACGCGGAATGTCAGCAGCATAGAACTAAATTAAATCCAAACATTAAGTAATGTTTGTTCTATCATCATGCGCTGACCTCTGTGCTCCAGGACGTAAAGCTCACCCCATCCGTTTTCTCACGCCCACAGTAATTAGAGGAAGCTCAGTTTCCTCTTCCCCTCCAGAATTCTGAAGTGCTCTTCCAACACTGCAATTAAGAGTGTAAAAGAAAATAAATCCACTGATAAGATGGCAATCAGAGATCTCTTGTGCGGCCTGCTGATGTGAGCTGCCCTGACGGCACGGCACACCTGGCCAAAGATTTTATGATGCTTTTGTTATTACCTCATCATCTCTACGAGCAACATTAAAAATGAAGGAAGCTGCCAGTGTGATTAAGCCCAGAGGCTGTAAACTTCTAGGTGATTGTAGATGGTACTTGAATTAATTTTGAATGTTTCATTTTAAATGAGTGTGAGAAAGATGTCAAGTATTCAGAACACACATAAAAATCGTGTAATTACATTTACATTTTCTTCGTACTCTTTATGGACTTGTAAGAATAAATACATATGCAGTATTATACACTTGATACTACAAAATATTTCAGGACTAAATGTGTCACAGATTCAATAGAAATGTGCGATGTTTGTGTTTTATTATACACTAAGCACATCAGTACATTAATTTGTACATCACTACATTCATTTTCACATATACTTTACTACCTGCTAATAGACACATTTTACAAATACCATAGTAATCACATTAGTCTGGTAGGTCATGGTAGTAAATTTAGCGTAGTAGGTCATGGTAGCAACATTCGTCTAGTAGGTCATGGTAGTAACATAAGTGTGGAAGGTCATGGTAGCAACATTAGTCTGGTAGGTCATGGTAGCAACATTAGTCTGGTAGGTCATGGTAGCAACGTTAGTCTGGTAGGTCATGTTGGTAACATTAGTCTAGTAGGTCATGGTAGTAACATTAGTCTGGTAGGTCATGGTAGTAACATTAGTCTGGTAGGTCATGGTAGCAACATTAGTCTGGTAGGTCATGGTAGCAACATTAGTCTGGTAGGTCATGGTAGCAACATTAGTCTGGTAGGTCATGTTGGTAACATTAGTCTAGTAGGTCATGGTAGTAACATTAATCTGGTAGGTCATGGTAGTAACATTAGTCTGGTAGGTCATGGTAGCAACATTAGTCTGGTAGGTCATGTTGGTAACATTAGTCTAGTAGGTCATGGTAGTAACATTAGTCTGGTAGGTCATGGTAGTAACATTAGTCTGGTAGGTCATGGTAGTAACATTAGTCTGGAAGGTCATGGTAGCAACATTAGTCTGGTAGGTCATGGTAGCAACATTAGTCTGGTAGGTCATGGTAGTAACATTAATCTGGTAGGTCATGGTAGTAACATTAGTCTGGTAGGTCATGGTAGTAACATTAGTCTGGTAGGTCATGTTGGTAACATTAGTCTAGTAGGTCATGGTAGTAACATTAGTCTAGTAGGTCATGGTAGTAACATTAGTCTGGTAGGTCATGGTAGTAACATTAGTCTAGTAGGTCATGGTAGTAATATTATTTTAGTAGGTCATGGTGGTAATATTATTCTAGTAGGTCATGGTGGTAATATTAGTCTAGTAGGTCATGGTAGTAACATTAGTGTGGAAGGTCATGGTAGCAACATTAGTCTGGTAGGTCATGGTGGTAATATTAGTCTAGTAGGTCATGGTAGTAACATTAGTGTGGAAGGTCATGGTAGTGTAACGTCTGCCCTCCTCCTCCTGTCTTTTCGTGCTTGTTTTGTTGTTGTAGCCATGTGCATCTTAGCCCTGCCCCTCGTTATCCTTGTCAGGTGTCCTGTATTAGTTTTGTCTATCCATTCGTTGTCATTTGGAATCCTGCCCTAGTCTCCGTGTACTTCCGTGTTTTCTCAGCCCTGTATTTCGCTCGTGTTCTAAGTCTGTATTTTTGTTCTGTTTATTAGTTCTTGTCTAGTATGTCTCTCCGTGTAGGTTATGTTTCTTTGTCGGACTCCCTGCCTGTTATGACCCATGCCCGTGTAAACGACTCTGCTTATGGATTGCCCTTTAATAAATCTCGCTCATCTCAGCGTTTGTGTCCGCAAACGACTTCTCCGACGATCGCGGCGTTACATAACAACCGGTCTTACCAGGCCACAGCGAGAGCGAGACTCTGGTAAGTTCAGTCGCTGTAATGAGATGTTGGCTGCTTCCGTGCAGCCCGAATCTCCGATATTACAGCGCGAACTAACCAGAGACAGGAATTCCCCTGGCGTTGTGGGAACAAGGGGATCTCGTCGCTCAAGGAAAAAGGTAACTTTACTCCAAATTCTTACTGGTTTCATGACGAGACCCCTGATAAACGCCTGCGATTCAGCCCGTTTTGATAAACACTACAGGGAGGAGCGACCTGTAGTGCAAGACGCCGCTGAATGGGATGAATGTGCAGACGAAAGCATCTGCTCAGCCCCTCGGTTGGCTTTCAAACGCCACTGCGAGCTCCCGGTGCCTCGAGTGAGGCAGAGCCGTCGCAGAGAAAGCAACCGAGAGGCAGCCGTGTCTGTATGTTCTCCCAGGCTCGTTCGTACGGCAGCTACCCCAAAGAATTTTTGGGGGGGTAGTGGCCGACTCGAGTGCCGGAGGCCCAGGAGAGGCCAGCCCGAGTGCCAGAGGCCCAGGAGAGGCCAGCCCGAGTGCCAGAGGCCCAGGAGAGGCCAGCTCGAGTGTCAGAGGCCCAGGAGAGGCCAGCTCGAGTGCCAGAGGCCCAGGAGAGGCCAGCCCGAGTGTCAGAGGCCCAGGAGAGGCCAGCTCGAGTGCCAGAGGCCCAGGAGAGGCCAGCCCGAGTGCCGGAGGCCCAGGAGAGGCCAGCCCGAGTGCCAGAGGCCCAGGAGAGGCCAGCTCGAGTGTCAGAGGCCCAGGAGAGGCCAGCTCGAGTGCCAGAGGCCCAGGAGAGGCCAGCCCGAGTGCCGGAGGCCCAGAGAGGCCAGCTATAGTGCCGGAAGCCCAGGAGAGCCCGGCTCGAAAGTGCCGGAGGCCCAGAAGAGGCCTATTCCAAGGCTAGAGGCCCAGGAGAGGCCAGCTCGAGTGCCGGAGGCCCAGGAGAGGCCGACTATAGTGCCGGAGGCCCAGGAGAGGCCGACTATAGTGCCGGAGGCTCAGGAGAGGCTAGCTATAGCACCGGAGGTCCAGGAGTCACCACCACCTGTTACCGCGATCCAGACAGGGTCACCCTCGCCGTCTGTTCCCATGACCCAGAAGGGTTCACCCTCGCCGCCAGTCCCAGCGTCCCAGAGGGGGTCGCCCGCCTGTTCCAGCGTCCCGGAGGGGTCGCCGCCTGTTCCCGCGACCGGATGGGACCGCCGCCTGTTCCCCGCTGTTCCCCCGGGTGGGACCGTCCTCGCCGCCTGTTCCCACGACCCGGAAGGGGTCGTCCTCACCGCCTGTTCCCGCGACCCGGAAGGGGTCACCTTCACCGCCTGTTCCTGTGACCCAGACGGGGTCACCTTCGCCGCCTGTTCCCGCGACCCGGATGGGACCGCCGCCTGTTCCCGCGACCCGGATGGGACCGCCGCCTGTTCCCGCGACCCGGAAGGGGTCACCTTCACCGCCTGTTCCTGCGACTCAGGAGGGGTCGTCACCGCAGCTGGCGGTCACCGCAGCGCCACCTGTGGACCTGGGACTGCTTGTGCGCCTTGCTGCGCCTCGGACCCCGCCCTGCGAAGTTCCCCGTGCCCCGCCCGTCCCGCCCTGCGAAGTTCCCCGTGCCCGCCCATCCCGCCCTGCGAAGTGCCTCAGGCCCCGCCCGTCCCGCCCTGTTTTGAGTCTCCTGTCTCTCCCTGTTTCCCGCCCTCCCCGCCCTCGTATATGAGTTCTGATTTATCATTTCTGCCTTCTGTGGTTCCTGGTTTTGTCTTTGCCCGTGTCATGGTGTCTGTTTCTGTTCCTGTGTCTGTTCCTGTGCCTGTCCCGTTTTTGTCTGCCCCTGTGCCCATTTCAGTGTCTGTCCCGGTGTCTGTTCCTGTGTTTGTGCCAGTTCCCCTGTCGTTTGCCTGGTCTGTGTTAGGTCTTCGTCTTCCTCGTCCTCCTGTTGTGCCTTCCCTGGTCATCGTCGCCCTTCTTGTAATGTTGCTCCTCCCCCCCTCGAGTCAGCCTGTTCGTCGTCCTCAGTCTAGTGTCTCTGCCTGTTCTGGTTTTGTTCCTTCGTCTGTCTCCACTCCCGTGTCTGTCCCCGGCCCTACCCTGGCACCTCGCCCTGTTTTTGATTTTTCCCCTGGTTCTCCTTCCCTTCCGGCGTCATCAGTTTCTGGTTGGTGTCCGTTGTCTGTCCCAGGTGTGCCCGCATTGTCTGTCCCGGTTTCCCTTGTGTCCTTGGTTCGTGTCCTGCTTGTGGGTTTTGTTCGCGCACCTCGGGTGTTGTGCGCTTGTGAGGGGGGTACTGTAACGTCTGCCCTCCTCCTCCTGTCTTTTCGTGCTTGTTTTGTTGTTGTAGCCATGTGCATCTTAGCCCTGCCCCTCGTTATCCTTGTCAGGTGTCCTGTATTAGTTTTGTCTATCCATTCGTTGTCATTTGGAATCCTGCCCTAGTCTCATGGTAGTAACATTAGTCTGGTAGGTCATGTTGGTAACATTAGTCTAGTAGGTCATGGTAGTAACATTAGTCTAGTAGGTCATGGTAGTAACATTAGTCTGGTAGGTCATGGTAGTAACATTAGTCTAGTAGGTCATGGTAGTAACATTAGTCTGGTAGGTCATGGTAGTAACATTAGTCTAGTAGGTCATGGTAGTAATATTATTTTAGTAGGTCATGGTGGTAATATTATTCTAGTAGGTCATGGTGGTAATATTAGTCTAGTAGGTCATGGTAGTAACATTAGTGTGGAAGGTCATGGTAGCAACATTAGTCTGGTAGGTCATGGTGGTAATATTAGTCTAGTAGGTCATGGTAGTAACATTAGTGTGGAAGGTCATGGTAGTGTAACGTCTGCCCTCCTCCTCCTGTCTTTTTCGTGCTTGTTTTGTTGTTGTAGCCATGTGCATCTTAGCCCTGCCCCTCGTTATCCTTGTCAGGTGTCCTGTATTAGTTTTGTCTATCCATTCGTTGTCATTTGGAATCCTGCCCTAGTCTCCGTGTACTTCCGTGTTTTCTCAGCCCTGTATTTCGCTCGTGTTCTAAGTCTGTATTTTGTTCTGTTTATTAGTTCTTGTCTAGTATGTCTCTCCGTGTAGGTTATGTTTCTTTGTCGGACTCCCTGCCTGTTATGACCCATGCCCGTGTAAACGACTCTGCTTATGGATTGCCCTTTAATAAATCTCGCTCATCTCAGCGTTTGTGTCCATAAACTACTTCTCCCGCCGATCGCGGCGTTACAGGTAGTAACATTAGTCTAGTAGGTCATGGTAGTAATATTAGTCTAGTAGGTCATGGTAGTAATATTATTTTAGTAGGTCATGGTGGTAATATTATTCTAGTAGGTCATGGTAGCAACATTAGTCTGGTAGGTCATGGTGGTAATATTAGTCTAGTAGGTCATGGTAGTAACATTAGTGTGGAAGGTCATGGTAGTAACATTAGTCTAGTAGGTCATGGTAGTAATATTAGTCTAGTAGGTCATGGTAGTAATATTATTTTAGTAGGTCATGGTGGTAATATTATTCTAGTAGGTCATGGTGGTAACATTAGTCTAGTAGGTCATGGTAGTAACATTAGTCTAGTAGGTCATGGTAGTAACATTAGTCTGGTAGGTCATGGTAGTAACATTAGTCTAGTAGGTCATGGTAGTAATATTATTTTAGTAGGTCATGGTGGTAATATTATTCTAGTAGGTCATGGTGGTAATATTAGTCTAGTAGGTCATGGTAGTAACATTAGTGTGGAAGGTCATGGTAGCAACATTAGTCTGGTAGGTCATGGTGGTAATATTAGTCTAGTAGGTCATGGTAGTAACATTAGTGTGGAAGGTCATGGTAGTGTAACGTCTGCCCTCCTCCTCCTGTCTTTTCGTGCTTGTTTTGTTGTTGTAGCCATGTGCATCTTAGCCCTGCCCCTCGTTATCCTTGTCAGGTGTCCTGTATTAGTTTTGTCTATCCATTCGTTGTCATTTGGAATCCTGCCCTAGTCTCCGTGTACTTCCGTGTTTTCTCAGCCCTGTATTTTCGCTCGTGTTCTAAGTCTGTAATTTGTTCTGTTTATTAGTTCTTGTCTAGTATGTCTCTCCGTGTAGGTTATGTTTCTTTGTCGGACTCCTGCCTGTTATGACCCATGCCCGTGTAAACGACTCTGCTTATGGATTGCCCTTTAATAAATCTCGCTCATCTCAGCGTTTGTGTCCATAAACTACTTCTCCGCCCGATCGGCGTTACATAACAACCGGTCTTACAAGGACACAGCGAGAAAGCGAGACTCTGGTAAGTTCAGTCGCTGTAATGAGATGTTGGCTGCTTCCGTGCAGCCCGAATCTCCGATATTACAGCGCGAACTAACCAGAGACAGGAATTCCCCTGGCGTTGTGGGAACAAGGGGATCTCGTCGCTCAAGGAAAAAGGTAACTTTACTCCAAATTCTTACTGGTTTCCGCGACGAGACCCCTGATAAACGCTGCGATTCAGCCCGTTTTGATAAACACTACAGGGAGGAGCGACCTGTAGTGCAAGACGTGGCTGAATGGGATGAATGTGCAGACGAGCATCTGCTCAGCCCTCGGTTGGCTTTCAAACGCCACTGCGAGCTCCCGGTGCCTCGAGTGAGGCGGAGCCGTCGCAGAGAAAGCAACCGAGAGGCAGCCGTGTCTGTATGTTCTCCCAGGCTCGTTCAAGCTCCAGTGGGGAAAGCCACGCCCCCAGGAACGAGCCCGGTTGCCGCAGCGCCCCCAATGGTCATCCCCGGTACGGCAGCTACCCCAAAGAATTTTTTGGGGGGAGTAGTGGCCGAACTCGAGTGCCGGAGGCCCAGGAGAGGCCAGCCCGAGTGCCAGAGGCCCAGGAGAGGCCAGCCCGAGTGCCAGAGGCCCAGGAGAGGCCAGCTCGAGTGTCAGAGGCCCAGGAGAGGCCAGCTCGAGTGCCAGAGGCCCAGGAGAGGCCAGCCCGAGTGCCGGAGGCCCGGTTGCCGCAGCGCCCCCAATGGTCATCCCGGTGCGGCAGCTACCCCAAAAAATTCTTTGGGGTGGAGTAGTGGCCGAACTCGAGTGCCGGAGGCCCAGGAGAGGCCAGCCCGAGTGCCAGAGGCCCAGGAGAGGCCAGCCCGAGTGCCAGAGGCCCAGGAGAGGCCAGCTCGAGTGTCAGAGGCCCAGGAGAGGCCAGCTCGAGTGCCAGAGGCCCAGGAGAGGCCAGCCCGAGTGCCGGAGGCCCAGGAGAGGCCAGCTATAGTGCCGGAAGCCCAGGAGAGCCCGGCTCGAGTGCCGGAGGCCCAGGAGAGGCCTACCCGAAGGCTAGAGGCCCAGGAGAGGCCAGCTCGAGTGCCGGAGGCCCAGGAGAGGCCGACTATAGTGCCGGAGGCCCAGGAGAGGCCGACTATAGTGCCGGAGGCTCAGGAGAGGCTAGCTATAGCACCGGAGGTCCAGGAGTCACCACCACCTGTTACCGCGATCCAGACAGGGTCACCCTCGCCGTCTGTTCCCATGACCCAGAAGGGTTCACCCTCGCCGCCAGTCCCCGCGTCCCAGAGGGGGTCGCCGCCTGTTCCCGCGTCCCGGAGGGGGTCGCCGCCTGTTCCCGCGTCCCGGAGGGGGTCGCCGCCTGTTCCCGCGACCCGGATGGGACCGCCGCCTGTTCCCGCGACCGGATGGGACCGTCCTCGCCGCCTGTTCCCACGACCCGGAAGGGGTCGTCCTCACCGCCTGTTCCCGCGACCCGGAAGGGGTCACCTTCACCGCCTGTTCCTGTGACCCAGACGGGGTCACCTTCGCCGCCTGTTCCCGCGACCCGGATGGGACCGCCGCCTGTTCCCGCGACCCCGATGGGACCGCCGCCTGTTCCAGCGACCGGAAGGGGTCACCTTCACCGCCTGTTCCTGCGACTCAGGAGGGGTCGTCACCGCAGCTGGCGGTCACCGCAGTGCCACCTGTGGACCTGGGACTGCTTGTGCGCCTTGCTGCACCTCGGACCCCGCCCTGCGAAGTTCCCCGTGCCCCGCCCGTCCCGCCCTGCGAAGTTCCCGTGCCCGCCCATCCCGCCCTGCGGAGTGCCTCAGGCCCCGCCCGCCCCGCCCTGTTTTGAGTCTCCTGTCTCTCCCTGTTTCCCGCCCTCCCCGCCCTCGTATATGAGTTCTGATTTATCATTTCTGCCTTCTGTGGTTCCTGGTTTTGTCTTTGCCCGTGTCATGGTGTCTGTTTCTGTTCCTGTGTCTGTTCCTGTGCCTGTCCCGTTTTTTGTCTGCCCCTGTGCCCATTTCAGTGTCTGTCCCGGTGTCTGTTCCTGTGTTTGTGCCAGTTCCCCTGTCGTTTGCCTGGTCTGTGTTAGGTCTTCGTCTTCCTCGTCCTCCTGTTGTGCCTCCCCTGGTCATCGTCGCCCTTCTTGTAATGTTGCTCCTCCCCCCTCGAGTCAGCCTGTTCGTCGTCCTCAGTCTAGTGTCTCTGCCTGTTCTGGTTTTGTTCCTTCGTCTGTCTCCACTCCCGTGTCTGTCCCCGGCCCTACCCTGGCACCTCGCCCTGTTTTTGATTTTTCCCCTGGTTCTCCTTCCCTTCCGGCGTCATCAGTTTCTGGTTGGTGTCCGTTGTCTGTCCCAGGTGTGCCCGCATTGTCTGTCCCCGGTTTCCCTTGTGTCCTTGGTTCGTGTCCTGCTTGTGGGTTTTGTTCGCGCACCTCGGGTGTTGTGCGCTTGTGAGGGGGGGGTACTGTAACGTCTGCCCTCCTCCTCCTGTCTTTTCGTGCTTGTTTTGTTGTTGTAGCCATGTGCATCTTAGCCCTGCCCCTCGTTATCCTTGTCAGGTGTCCTGTATTAGTTTTGTCTATCCATTCGTTGTCATTTGGAATCCTGCCCTAGTCTCATGGTAGTAACATTAGTCTGGTAGGTCATGTTGGTAACATTAGTCTAGTAGGTCATGGTAGTAACATTAGTCTAGTAGGTCATGGTAGTAACATTAGTCTGGTAGGTCATGGTAGTAACATTAGTCTAGTAGGTCATGGTAGTAACATTAGTCTAGTAGGTCATGGTAGTAACATTAGTCTGGTAGGTCATGGTAGTAACATTAGTCTAGTAGGTCATGGTAGTAACATTAGTCTAGTAGGTCATGGTAGTAATATTATTTTAGTAGGTCATGGTGGTAATATTATTCTAGTAGGTCATGGTGGTAATATTAGTCTAGTAGGTCATGGTAGTAACATTAGTGTGGAAGGTCATGGTAGCAACATTAGTCTGGTAGGTCATGGTGGTAATATTAGTCTAGTAGGTCATGGTAGTAACATTAGTGTGGAAGGTCATGGTAGTGTAACGTCTGCCCTCCTCCTCCTGTCTTTTCGTGCTTGTTTTGTTGTTGTATCCATGTGCATCTTAGCCCTGCCCCTCGTTATCCTTGTCAGGTGTCCTGTATTAGTTTTGTCTATCCATTCGTTGTCATTTGGAATCCTGCCCTAGTCTCCGTGTACTTCCGTGTTTTCTCAGCCCTGTATTTCGCTCGTGTTCTAAGTCTGTATTTTGTTCTGTTTATTAGTTCTTGTCTAGTATGTCTCTCCGTGTAGGTTATGTTTCTTTGTCGGACTCCCTGCCTGTTATGACCCATGCCCGTTTAAACGACTCTGCTTATGGATTGCCCTTTAATAAATCTCGCTCATCTCAGCGTTTGTGTCCGCAAACTACTTCTCCACCGATCGCGGCGTTACAGGTAGTAACATTAGTCTAGTAGGTCATGGTAGTAATATTAGTCTAGTAGGTCATGGTAGTAATATTATTTTAGTAGGTCATGGTGGTAATATTATTCTAGTAGGTCATGGTAGCAACATTAGTCTGGTAGGTCATGGTGGTAATATTAGTCTAGTAGGTCATGGTAGTAACATTAGTGTGGAAGGTCATGGTAGTAACATTAGTCTAGTAGGTCAGTAGGTCATGGTAGTAATATTAGTCTAGTAGGTCATGGTAGTAATATTATTTTAGTAGGTCATGGTGGTAATATTATTCTAGTAGGTCATGGTGGTAACATTAGTCTAGTAGGTCATGGTAGTAACATTAGTCTAGTAGGTCATGGTAGTAATATTATTCTAGTAGGTCATGGTGGTAACATTAGTCTAGTAGGTCATGGTAGTAACATTAGTGTGGAAGGTCATGGTAGCAACATTACTAGCATTAGGGTAGTAGGTGCTGGTGCAGATCTATCAGTGTGTATATTTTCACTTCAGTGTAACTGCCATGAAGAGTGTGATCTGCCAACAAGCATCCAGCCAATGGCGGTCCTCCCAGGAGCCGGCCATTTGTGAGGAGCCCCAGAACAGCTTCATTACACCACCCAGGCAGGTGCTTCTAATTAAGCAGCTAGTGAGTCTGTGCACTGTGTGTCACCTACCTAAACAAAGGTAAATTAATCATTCAGAAATTACACAAGTTGGGTATGAAATATTATTTCACTGGCTCACATCCACTCAAAGAAAGTGTATTTGATTTTATGCGTGTAGCAGCAATTGAGACAGTGTTGAACATCTACTCCTAATGGGGGCAATAACTTGGACAGGGGCATAGAGGCAAATAGAGAGAGAGATAAACATGACCGGAGACCTACTTAAGCGCACGGGCAAATAACACTTAAACTGAGCAATCAGAGTCACTTCAGACAGGTGCCCTGCACGTGTAAAAGGTTCAGCACAGAGTGTCCTCATCCCTGAAGTGCTACTTCGTTCGGATTGGTAATGGCCTGCTTGGAGGTAAACGGCTCGATTTTAGAAAGTGTTTCACAGGGAAACAAGTTTGTAAGGATCTTTTCAAAATGGCACTTCTGCCTCTCATCAGTCGTTCAAAGAGCGACTCAACTGTCCTGCCTAGTTGGACTTCCTCTATGCTCTGCAAGGTCACACCAGAGACAGAAAGAGAGAAAGAATCACAGAGAGAGAGAGAGGAAGAGTAAAGGAGTGTGAGAGAGAGAGAGAGAGAGAGAGGGAGAGAGAAAGGGGTGTTGTTGTTTGAGTAGTTTCCTTTCTTCCCTTTACTGCAATGCCTAAAACCAGAACCAAATAGCAGGTCACATGTGCTGCTTAGCCGCATGCTTGTCAACGCTGTAACACTGCAGGTACGTTGAACTCACCGCTGTAATCGTGCAGACTCGATCTCACCGCTGTAACCGTGCAGACTCGATCTCACCGCTGTAACCGTGCAGACTCGATCTCACCGCTGTAACCGTGCAGACTCGATCTCACCGCTGTAACCGTGCAGACTCGATCTCACCGCTGTAACCGTGCAGACTCGATCTCACCGCTGTAACCGTGCAGACTCGATCTCACCGCTGTAACCGTGCAGACTCGATCTCACCGCTGTAACAGCGCCAACACGTGCTTTGCTCCGTCTCCTGGGCCTCGACATAGACTGGTCTGGGTACTTTAGATGGCAGCTGGATCTTCCATCGTCCTTCCAGTGTTTGAACCACTTCCACAGACAGCTGCCACACACACACCCACACACACCCACACACTAGGCTATCACTCCGAATACACTGCCTTCTGATCTGTGTGCTCATGGGGAAAAGCTGGCGCTCTGTCTTTCTGGCTCCAAGGTGACAGTCTGCCCACTCTGGCGTGAGCTGCTCAGACTAGAGAAAAAGAGAGAGGAAAATGTGTATTGTGGGGGGTCAGACGGCCCCGGGGTTCTGTTGCACTGATCCTGAGGACAGTGATGCTTATACTCTACTGAGGAAACACAAGACTTGTGGGTCTAAAGCTACCGAGAGGTTTAATAAAACATTTCCGGCTTTGCGGCTCATATCATACCTGTCAATCACGTTGGGATGGAAATCGAGACTCTCGGATGCAGACAGCTGCAGGCACAGCTACGGTCTGCCACGCGTCTGCGGAATAGACATTTGTCTAACAGTATTACAGGACACGATCACCCTAAACTGATAATGTGATTTATTATGGTTGAATATGAATCAGTGACCTGCCTCTAGACAACTCACAGATG
Source organism: Brachyhypopomus occidentalis (assembly GCA_020368025.1). Taxonomy (NCBI): domain Eukaryota; kingdom Metazoa; phylum Chordata; class Actinopteri; order Gymnotiformes; family Hypopomidae; genus Brachyhypopomus; species Brachyhypopomus occidentalis. The sequence continues at coordinate 842,275 of JAGXOD010001380.1, forward strand.
ACACCGCACATGTGATACCTCACAAATGATACCTCACAGATGATACCTCACAGATGACACCTCACAGATACCTCACAAATAATACCTCACAAATAATACCTCACAAATGATACCTCACAGATGACACCTCACAAAAGAAACCTCACAGATGATCCCTCGCAGATGACACCTTGCCATTGATACCTCACAGACGTGAATGTTATCATTTCGGAGTAAACTTTTCCTTTACGTCACGCCATAAAGTAGTTTCACTGCGAGGCATAAATGACATCAGCAGCAAAAATGTACAAGGTACACACAGAAGAGCAGCAGTTTCGACAGCGCTCATCCCTAAACATGTCGCCGTCGTTGCGTCTCAAACGGTCTCGTTTGCCGTGTGTTGGCACGGCCGAACTGGCGTGTGAAACCGAGATGCCGTTCTCGCTTCGCCACGTTTATGGAACTGCGGCGCGAGGCTGTGCAGCAGGGCTTCAAAGGGGCCTTTACTCAAAGGAGGCGCTTCAAAAGCTTGCTAACATCCAAGACATCGCAGGCAGGCTGAGGAGGAGACGGCTCGTGAGGTGAGGCGAGGCGAGGCGAGCCTCACGCCTGCACGACCCTGAGTGACAGCCTCGTTGGGCGACAGTCACCCACATGATGATACGGGCAAATAAATAAGCACGAACGGTTAACGTATGCTATTAGCAAACCTTTATGATGTCATTTAAGCAGCTGCAGCTGTTTGATCTTCTGTGTCAAGTCTAACGTCAGTTCTGATAACAAATTAGGAGATGAAACAAGCTGGCGCTGAATGTTCTATGATCAGGGTTAATGGGCTAACGTCAGCTTCAACGTGAGCCAGCAGGAGTAAAACAACAAGACTTATGAATTACTGCATCAACGCGGCGTGGCATTGAGGCGATAGGCCCGTGGCACTGCTGAGGTGTTATGGAAGCAGCTTGGATTGTGTGCCATTTAGAAATCAAGGTCCCAGAGTCTGGAGGAAGAGTGGAGAGGCACACAGTCCAAGCTGCTTGAGGTCTAGTGTGAAGTTTCCACAATCAGTGATGGTTTGGGGAGCCATGTCATCTGCTGGTGAAGGTCCACTGTGTTACCAAGATCAAAGTCAGCGCAGCCGTCTACCAGGACATTTTACAACACTTCATGCTTCTCTCTGACAAGCTTTTTGGAGATGGAAATGTCATTTTCCAGCAGGACTTGGCACCTGTCCACACTGCCAACAGTACCAATACCTGGTTTAATAACCACAGTATCACTGTGCTTCATTGCCCAGATAACTCGCCTGGTATTGTCAAGAGGAAGACGAGAGACACCAGACCCAACAGTGCAGACGAGCTGAAGGCTGCTATCAAAGCAACCTGGGCTTCCATAACACCTCAGCAGTGCCACAGGATCGCCTCCATGCCACACCACACTGATGCAGTAATGTGTGCAAAAGGAGCCCCGACCAATTACTGAGGGTATTTACTGTACATACTTTTCAGTAGGCCGACATTTCTGAATTAAAAATAATTTTTTCAGTTGATCTAATATAATATTGTAATTTTCTGAGATAACGACTTTTGGGTTTTCATTGGCTGTTGTAATGTTCCGGAAGAGCTGGCTGGACGCAAGTGCAGACGGTACCGAGATTTATTAACAAAACTAACAAACTTACACAGAGCACACAGACCTGACACCAAGAACAATCAAACAATACCAACCATAGGAACCAAATAACACCAACAGAAAACACTAACACATTGAACTGGGGAGACATACAGCTAAAGAGAAATAAAGACATGAATAAGCAAACAACTAGGGAGACCAAAATCACACCAAGTACTTACAATAACTGACAATACAAACGACTAAACAAGGAACCCAACAAGACACACCTGAAAGCAATGATGAGGGGCGGAGAACAAGGAAGGGGTGTGAAGACAGACACAACCAGGAATTTCAAAATAAAAGGCACACAAACACATGGAGAACAAAAATAGATATGACTGACAGGAGGGAGGCAGGACCACATGTGACAGCTGTAAGCCATAATCATCAGCATTAACAGAAATAAACACTTGGAATAGATCACTCTGTCATGAATCTATATAATACATGTGTTTCACTTTTTGTATTGAATTACTGAAATAAATTAACTTATTAACAGTATGCATATATATACAGACAGACAGACAGACAGATAGACAGATAGATAGATAGATAGATAGGGTAGTGGTAGTTTTTCAGGAACAAGAGGCTCCAATAGTTCTGTCAGCTGTGCAAGAGCGTCAGAATCTGAAGGAGGTGAACCAGTTGATTTGTTCAGATTTCAAGATGTTTTAATCATGACATTCATTCCAAGGGCTTTCAGCATTCTAAATGGGTCAATGAGTTTAAGTTTGCAATGCTGTTTTGCACCAGATAAAAGAGGGAACAGTGTCTAGCCGTTTTAGTGTCCTTGAACCTCAGAAATGCTCACCAAAGAGATCAGTCAAAGGCTTCGTGTGCTTCTGCAGTGCAGAGTAGATTTCCTGCCTTGCAGGAGGTGAAACAAATAACTCTTACTGTGACACGAAGAGTGATCATGATTGATGATTTACGGCTTGTAATTTAAAAAAAAAGTTTCATATCCCACAAAGTTAATTTTTTTATAAAGTTACATATTCCACATTATCACATATAATGTTTGATCTGAGCAATTACAGTATTTGGGAATTTCAATCAATAATATTAATTTGTTATGCTGACAAATAGAGTTCACAAGTATTTTTTTGAGTGAAAAATAGCCTATTTGTGAAAGTAGCTACAACAAGTCTTTTAGAGGTGTTATATGGGTGCTGAAAGGTCTAAGAATTGTAGAGATGTTATATGGGGGGTGGAAGGTCTAAGTATTTTAGAGGTGGTATATTGGTGGTGAAAGGTTGAAGTCTTTTAGAGGTGTTATATGGGTAGTGAAAGGTCTTTGCCCTCATGTCATGGTTTGGTGGGTTTCGTTCCCAATTTTCTTCTCTGGTGTTTGTTGTTGCTGGCCTGCCTAGGACTGGACTGGTTCCCGCCTTGCAGTCTGTGCTTTTAATTTGGACATATATTTACAGATTTCCATTACGTGTTACCTTAGCCTCACATGTCCAGTGTGAAAATCAAAAAGAAATGTTGGATACAATAAACAAGCTTTGGGAATAAAGGGAAAAGGCAAAAACAACATCGCGAACACCCTGATATTCTCACACCTTCTCACAAATACCCCAGACCTTCTCATAAATACCCCAGACCTTCTCACAAATACTCCCAGAACTTCTAACAAATACTCCCACATTCCCACAAATACTCCCAGACCTTCTCACAAATACTCCCAGAACTTCTAACAAATACTCCCACATTCTCACAAATACTCCCATATTCCCACAAATACTCCCACATTCACACAAATACTCCCACATTCACACAAATACTCCCACATTCACACAAGTACTCCCTTGCTTTTCCCCTGGACAAATTGTTTCCACAATTGTTTTGTGCTTATGGAGTGGAGCTTTGCTGGATGTGATAACCTTTGTTGTAGTTATGAATGGTTATCTGCAGGTTTACATGGGATGGGGGTGTTTAAATAATGTTCTGATGTTCTGCCATGTCAAAGAAAACATGCTAAATCCAAGGCATGTGATACTTCACATAGGTGATACTCCACATAGGTGATACTCCACATGGGTGATACTCCACATGGGTGATACTTCATGTAGGCGATATTCCACGTAGGAGATACTCCATACTGTAGACAGTACAGGCTGGGACTTTATTTGCTGAAGTAGGAAAAGCAATGTTAAAACTTCCAAATCAAGTCAGAACTTATTTAAACATAAAACAGTGAATCAAATGCATTTAATATACTTGCAGAAAGAATGTTCCCTGGAAATATATTTGTATTTCATAAAGAGTCATAAAGACACACACACACACAGAGTATTATTAGATATCTATATATCACAGATTTAGATTTCCTAAGTTCTGCATCGTTGTAGCTTTTATACTCAAGCACAAGTCCTTCGCTCTGATTCAGCGCTGAGGAGCACACAGTGCAGAACACCCCTGGCCTCTCAGAGCGGGCTGGACAGGAGTGGAGGCGAGTGGTTTAACTGGACACAGATGGCGCTGCCCAGCTGCGTGATGAAGTTCACCAGGGGTCTTGCTTCTCTCCCGCTTTATTTGCATCTCCTGACGTCTTGCTTGCCCCGTTGCCCACAGGGGAGCAGGAAACATCGCTCCAGCCCACAGCGGCTATATAAAGAAAAGCTCTTATGAGGAAGTTCGGCAAGGGGAGTTTTAGAGTTTGCTTTTATTGCATTAGACTAAACCATACTGTTACCAGTTAGAGTGAATCCTGCGATCTTTGCAGGTCTTAAGGCAGAGCTGCTGAGTGGTCTTGGATCTTCAGGCAGGGGTGTGAGACAGATTACAGCAGGTGACCACTGCTGTATCACCTAAATGGTATTACCTCCAACACTTACTTCTGGACAGATTTAAGTGGTTAACACACAATGCACTGCTTCTGTCTCTCAGTGGATTAGCATCCCTGCATTCTACCAGTGCGCTGATACACTGGCAATCCTGTGCACCTGCAGATTAAGATGAATGTGACTATTAACCATTTCACAAAACCTCAACATGAGACTCCAGCAGAGAACTGAGAGGCAGGTTCTGAAAGGATTATCAGATTGTGCTTTCATGGCTATAATCGTCTGAGCAGGGATTATGTCAGCACTGACCATGGATATATCTGTTTGCTAGAGAATAATCTTTGCTGGTCTTTCATAGACTTTTCTATCTTCTCCTTATAAAACACTCCTGCTTGTCCTATTGCATCCCTTTTGTTTTAAGCCCAAAGATGATGACATGTCAGGTGCCATTTTCCAACCAATTTTCAGATTTTATTTGAGAAAGTTTCTTTCTCAAAACACCAATATGACAACTCTATTGTTCAATTGCTATCAAATATTTACATTCAGTCTGGACAGATTTAAAGACTTAAAACCATTTTCTCAGAAATAAAAAATGCTTCAATTTAAATTCTAAGCATTAAACATGAATAATAGCAAGACTCTTAGACAGGACATTTCCGAGCAGGACAGTTTGTGGGCATTGATGGATTTACAGTCCAGTTGGGATTCTTACACCTGGCCATGGCAGTCTGCCCACGCTTACTACTTTCCATAAATATCAATGATGGCATATGACAGTGGTATGGATGAGTGAGACGTGAGTGAGACGCGAGTGAGACGCGAGTGAGATGTTGAGGAGTTTCTTTACTGTCAATCTCTGAACAGGAAGCTAGTACAGCAGCGAGCTGGTGAAAGACAACAAGAACGAGACAACAGACAAGCTCAGGAGAGAGATGCACAGCAGACAGATGCTTGTGGGCTGGAGACAAACACCTGTGGGCTTTATATTTGGGAGAGCAGAACACGACACAGGTGATGGTGATTAGGTGCACAGGTGTTCAGTATTCTGGTGATTGAGCTGTGGCCGTAAGGTGGCCAGTGCCTGTCGTGGCGGCAATCCCAAATTCCGATGGTGGACACCTCAGGTAGGGGAGGCTGTCATGCAGGAGAAAGAGTGGATGGATGGATGGATGGATGGATAGATAGACTTGGCGGCAAGTCTCCAGGGGTGGATGAGGTCCGCCCTGAGTTCCTTAAGGAGGAAGAGAGTCCAGTCGATGTTACCAGAATCTCAGTTACAAGAGGAACAATGTGGGTTCTGTCCTGGTCGTGGAATACTGGACCAGCTTTTCACCCGTGCGAGGGTGCTAGAGGGTGCATGGGAGTTTGCTCAACCAGTCCACGTGTGTTTTCTGGATTTGGAGAAGGCATTTGACCATGTCCCTCCAGGCATGCTCCAGGAGTATAGGGTACTGGGCCCACTGCTCCAGGAGTATAGGGTACTGGGCCCGCTGATACAGGAGTAGAGGGTACTGGGCCCACTGCTCCAGGAGTATAGGGTACTGGGCCCACTGCTCCAGGAGTGTAATGTACTGGGCCCACTGCTCCAGGAGTATAGGGTACTGGGCCCGCTGCTCCAGGAGTATAGGGTACTGGGCCCACTGCTCCAGGAGTGTAGGGTACTGGGCCCGCTGCTCCAGGAGTGTAGGGTACTGGGCCCGCTGCTCCAGGAGTGTACAGGAGGGTATAGGGTACTGGGCCCTGGGCCCAGGAGTGTAGGGTACTGCTCCAGGAGTATCCAGGGTACAGGGGGGCCCACTGCTCCAGGAGTGTAGGGTACTGGGAGTATCCAGGGTACTGGGCCCCCTGGGCTGCTCCCAGGAGTAGGGTAGGGTACTGGGCCCACTGCTCCCAGGACTGGGTGTCCAGGGTACTGGGCCCGCTGCTCCAGGAGTACAGGGTACTGGGCCCGCTGCTACAGGAGTGTAGGGTACTGGGCCCACTGCTACGGGCTCTCCAGTCCCTGTACAGATGGTGTAGGAGTTTGGTAAGGCAGTAAGGCAGACTGGTTTCCAGTTGGGGTTGGACTCCATCACAGCTGACGATTCTGTTCATAAGTTTTATGGACAGAATTTCTCGGCACTACTGTGTTTACATAACATTAAAAAACACTTGAAAATAAATATAATGCAACATTACGTATAAATGATCTATATGCTTGGGCTGAACTCTAAGTATTAAAGTTATCACCTTTCTCTCCTGTACAGGAAAACTCTTTTTAAAGACATGATTCTCCCAATATACACAAATTGCAATTTTTTTTCATGCCTGTAATCACAACCTTAATCACAAAACATAATTAACCTTATGGTATGATGTAGAAAGCCTTACCATTCAAAGCATAAAACTCCAGTTGCTATGGTGATGCTCAAAACTATGGCACACCAAAGGCCAGGAGAACCGAGTCATGTCTTTACCCAGCTGCATGTGGCCACAGCACTTCATCCATATCACGCCGCGTCCTCTCTGACCAGTGAGGCAGGAGTCTTCCTGGTGGTAAATGTGTGGTAAATCCGTTGGTGCACAGATCCTGGATCAGTTTGGTCACACAGGGCTTGATAGCTGGTGATCGCAAACTTTTCACCAACAATAACTCCTCATTGGAGTTCAGGAAGGAGTGTGGTGGATGCTGATGTAATCGATTATGAACAGCAGCAAGCTGGTAGAAAGATACGCAAAGACACGCCTGTGTTATTTTTTAAAAAAGCACATTTTCACATTTATATATATATATATATATATATATATATATATATATATATATATATATATATATATATGACCGTGAATATATACAGTAAAACTATTTATATGTATAAATATGTATGAAATAATAAATCATAAATCATCTTAATTAATAATAAAAGATTATAGATTGTAAATGTACAGTACCTCTCACAACTGATTTTCATTTACATTCTCATTTACAGCTTTGTGGCGGCACCCTTGGTCAGGTGAACGTTGTAATCTCTGTAGTCTCTAACTGAAAAATATGGCCATGCTAGCATATCTAGGTCAGTGTCAAGAATATGATCATCTTAAACTCCTGTTAGATAAGAGTTATAACAAGTAGGAAAATAACACTTTTTGGTCTTTTTTTAGTTAGTACATATTGTGCTTCGTGAAGATGTGATTCTTCCGTTTTTTAATACAGCCAGTGTCTCAGTAATACGGGCAGCCAGGCAATGGCCTCCATCACTTGGGTGCCAAGATGGAGAGGAGTCTTGATGTGTGTGTGTTTTGTGGGATGGTGTTTTAGGTTGAGTGCTAGAGGTTCAAAGGAGACATGGTGCAAAGCAGGGTTTGATAAGTGCCTTTAGGTAGGTGGGAGCAGGGTTTGATAAGTGTCTTTAGGTAGGTGGGAGCAGGGTTTGATAAGTGTCTTTAGGTAGGTGGGAGCAGGGTTTGATAAGTGTCTTTAGGTAGGTGGGAACAGGGTTTGATAAGGGTTTGATAAGTGTCTTTAGGTAGGTGGGAACATGGTTTGATAAGTGCCTTTAGGTAGGTGGGAACAGGGTTTGATAAGTGTCTTTAGGTAGGTGGGAACAGGGTTTGATAAGTGTCTTTAGGTGGTGGGAGCAGGGTTTGATAAGTGCCTTTAGGTAGGTGGGAGCAGGGTTTGATAAGTGTCTTTAGGTAGGTGGGAGCAGGGTTTGATAAGTGTCTTTAGGTAGGTGGGAACATGGTTTGATAAGTGTCTTTAGGTGGTGGGAGCAGGGTTTGATAAGTGCCTTTACTCTCATGGCTCTGTGAACTGGACAGTGATGAGTTGCATTAGTCCAAGTAGGACCATTCAGGACCTTGTCCACTTAGCAATTACCTCAGAGTTGCAAGCCTTGTGAAATGTAATGATCTAAGTCTTCCGAAGATGTCGTAAGGTCTTAACACAAGGAAGCACAATTAGGGACATATATCATGTTCAGGAAATGATGAAGGTTAGATGAGAAGTGATGCTCAGTCCCATTTCCCTAAATCATCAGTGTTAATATCATCTTTAAAGAGAAAGATGGTTCAGTGTAACACTCACTCCGCTGTTTAAAATGAGATTTGTTTTATGCTTTTGGCAAGCCCAGCCATGGTGAGTAGTTGGAGATGGTTGAGGTGTCCTGTGGATGCTCTTCAAGAAGGTTATGAGCCTTGGAGTCTCTCAGTATATGATCAGTTCATACAGCGTCGTTCATGATGGAAATGTGAGATGGACCAGCTACTGTGGTTTAGAAGTAGTTAAAATGAGGAAATAATTGTTATATATTGTTAACCCTTTCATTAAAGAAGCTGGCAAGATTATCAGCAGTAAGGGAGGATGGAGAATGAGGAGGTGGAGTATTGAGAATACAGCACAAGTAAAAGCATTAAGGGGTCATATGCACATGTTGCCAGCTGTTCTCTGTAGAATGATATCATAGCAGTAGACACTTGAGAGGAGATATCCACACGCTCGCGGATTATGATTTGTGACATTGATTTACTTGGAAATGAGAAGTCCAGAGCCTTATTGGGAGACAGGCATAAGTCAGATTCTGTACAAAACTATCAAATGAAGACATGGAGTTCCCAGTCAAAGTCATGGACATCCATAGGTAGTAATGTACATAAATGGCAAAACCAAACAAATGTATCACAAATAACAGGAAAAGCCAAAAACGCAAAAGCAATCCAGAAAAAAAACATTAAGTATGCATAATAGAGAGGCAGTACTTCACAATGAGAAAATGTCACAGTTCTGCTTAAAGACAATAAGATTAATGAGACTCAGGTGAGAGCAATCAATATTCCAGAGAAGTAGATCTCCGGTGGTTTCCTGAGTATTCATGGGAATCGGAGTTCTGATGGTTATGGTCATAGGGAGGTTGGTCATGTATGGTCATAGGGAGGTTGGTCATGTATGGTCATAGGGAGGTTGGTCGTGTATGGTCATAGGGAGGTTGGTCGTGTATGGTCATAGGGAGGTTGGTCGTGTATGGTCATAGGGAGGTTGGTCGTGTATGGTCATAGGGAGGTTGGTCATAGGGAGGTTGGTCGTGTATGGTCATAGGGAGGTTGGTCATGTATGGTCTTAGGGACGTTGGCATTTATTCATCATGTATTGTTCATATTAACCAGAGGACCACATGTCCCTCCGTCTTTAGCGGGATTCCTCCCGAGGTTTCATCCTCTTGCGTTCAGGGACTATTTCTTTGCCTCTGTCAGTCTGGCTTACTCACTAGGGCCCTGGACCAAGAACCTTAGTTTGGATGATTTCTGTAAAGCTGCTTTGTAGCAACATGTGTTGTGTAAAGTGCTAGAGTAATAAATTTGAATTGAATTTAGGTGAGGCAATGAAAGACGTGTGAAGGGCTTTTCTGGAACAGAAGCATTCCTGCGCAACCAGTGTAGCTGAAGACTAACCCAGCTGTTTTGTTTTCTACTTCATTACCACTCGAACAGAAGGGGACATCACATCTTTGGGATGAGTTCTGCATATGAAATGGGTTCTGACTGGGAGAGGAGCTGTTCCTGATGAGATGATGGCCACTGCCAATGATCATGTCATATCATAATGTATAAATGGGAGACACAACAGTGGTATTCATTTTCAGAATTTATAAGCAAATCAACAGGTGGAGTGTGTATTCTGCAAAGACATTTTATTGGTAAATAAAGCGGTATAACTCCAGCATAATCTTCAGTTGTACAGTATTTTTAGGATTCTTACACAAGGGAGAGGGAGAATTTCCACTGCTCAGCGGGAAACCACTGTTCATCACCAACAGTGCCATAAAACCACAAGAAATGAAAGATCGTTGGCAGACAACACCTCATTTAAGAATATTTGAAGGATGAGCCTTATATCTATTTCTAGACTCCTGACAAAGCATAAAATTAGGATGAAGCATTTGTACACTGCCTTCTTAGAAGAACTCTGACTGAAATGCAGGTGCCAATATATCCCGAATATGATATTATCCTGAGTCATTTAACTTAATGCTATATCTTTATCTTTATGGGTAGGACTGGATCCAGCTTGGCTAAGACATGCCAGCAATGAATGAATGTGATTACAGAAAGCGCAACAGTGAAAATGATTCCACTGTGAAAGTTAAAATGTGAATTAACTGTGTACTGTTCGTTATATCCACTATGCAGATAGTGAATATTCACATAGTGAATAGAGCATATATAGTGCATAGTGAACAAATGTTTAGTGAGCATATATTCTATAAAATAAAGAAACTATTTAAAATAAGTCACTATTCCTGCTTTGTAATGTGATGTTGGATTATGTAAAAGATCAAAGATGATACAAAGTGTGATACATCTTGTTATAAAGAATAAAGTGTTTTTTATTGAAAGAGAACTTGTGGTTTGACAATTAGCTGATGCTGGGACGTTTTTAAGTCATTTTAGTGCATTGTGGTTGTGTGAATGACGGCTGTGTTGAACTGTATGTTTGAAGGACTGTGTGGAGGTTTTTGATGCCGTGATCTCAGTATTAAGTAATGGGAGTAATTAAAAAGTATGATGGGAGAAGCTGCTTCCAGACAGGTGTACAGTGTGATGCAATCTGTCACGTCAGAGACAGACCAATAGCAGCAGGAGGCGGGGTTAGAGCTGCAAAGGGCTTATTGTCCATAGTGAAATAAAGCCTTCAAAACAGCAGCTCCAAGGAAAACTGAGAAAGGTGCAAAAACTCCTGAACAGTAACCTACTGGGCTAAATGAACACAAAGAGCTTTTAGGCCAAGCTAAAGTAAGTCTCTCTCTCCCTCCCTCCGGCCCTTCCTTCCTCCCGGATTTGTAGACCTCCAGGATCACCACCACAAAAGAGGAGTGCACAGCACTGGATGGTCGTACCTGCAGGTCTTAAGGGCAGCAGCTGATTGGGTGCGGGTGCTACGCATTAATTATCGGGTGATTGAGAACGAGGGAGTGATGTAAGGGAGGTGTGTCGTGAAGTGGGCGTCTCCCCACAGGATCTGGGACGGCCTACCGTGACACAATCAATCTAGTGGTATGTAATTATTTCACCTGACCTCTACCTTAGATCAATATGGCAAGACAAAAATATCTAAATTACTTTGGAAAAACGTTTATTATTGGGACAGGTGACTATAGTGACAGTTGTATTTAGATGCATTTGGAATATTAATGCACAGTCAATAGTTTGTGCATTAATACATTAATACATTGGAGGAAATGCTGGCTTTACTACAGTCGGAGCAGGCAGCTTCCTGTCCTACAAGCTCCACCCCCAGTTCCAGCACGGTGTGCCTCAGGGGTGCATATTCATGAACCGCTATTCTCTCTGCTCATGCATTATTGCATCGCACGGCACAGTTCCAAAAATGTTCTTGAACTTTGAGGATAACACTGCCATCATGGGTTTTGTTTCTGACACTGATGGGGCAGCCAACAAGACGAAGTTCTGTCTGAAAGGAGCTCTGATAATAAGCTTTCTATAAGAATTAGCAAAGCAAATGACAGTGGTCACACCCCTGTACACATCAACAGAAGTTAAGTGGAACAGGCCTCCAGTGTTAGCATTTTGTTACAATTACAAGTTTTTTTTTTTTTTTTTTACAATTTTAACTTCCATTTTTTTCACAATTCTTCACACAGTTGGCACAACAGCACTCTCTGTGGATCAAACCATAAACAGTATTTTGTTTTTTAATGCAATCAGTAAACACAGTTGCTAAAATTCTTGCATGTATTACTCAGTGTCAATGACCTGCAAAACTACTGCATATCCTACTTTAACATTATTCCCTGAAAGGGAAATGACTGAACATGAACATTTACAGGACAAGTTGCTGCAAAATACTGTAGCAGAAAAGTGCTGAAAAGGGAGAGTATCAAAACAGTGAGCGCGATGATGAATGATGATGAACACTACACCTTTAGAGTAAAACACTAATTATATCAAGGAACAAAGGCTTGGTAAGGACTTTGTGACTGTCAGTATTGTACAGAACAAAATATAGACCACAGCAGGATACAGGCACATAATTCTCATAAGAATTCACTCGATGTATGATTTCTTTCGGACAGCCAATGAACTAGAGGCGAGCCAAACTCCCAGTGCATTTATCTGTGTGGGTTAGCCTGGCTTCAGTTTGGCCAAAAGACCAATGAGACCAAATGTAATTGGGAAAATGGCCACAGCGGATGTTTGAGGACAGAGGGATGTCAGCATTACTATGCAAGCAGCAACCTCATCCGCTGGACCACTGTTGCACAAATCCCAAATCACGGCTAGTTCTGTTCCTGGATGACCTCTACGGAAGGCTAGTGCCCGAGGAAGGCCAGGTCACACGTAGACGCCGAGACCTTTTGTACCGCATGGGACAAAGTGGCATTTCTCCATTAATCTGCAGTCATCGAACGGTTTGCATCCCATCCATGGGTGGTGCACATTTTCCGCCACCTACATCCATCATTGCTTAACCCCACAGAAGTAGATGTTCCCCATCATGGAGGTGGAAGGTCTATGACCTCCATCCACATGTGGAGATGCCCCCTCCCTGAAGCTGTGGCAGCTTGATTTTTTATTTATTTCTCTCTATGCAATAAATAATGTACTGTTCTGTTACAGTGGTTGTAAGTTCTTGACAATAATGTTCTCAAACGTCAAACACAATAAAAAGAAACATAAATTAAAGACAGTGCCAAACAAACTACAAAGCAAATAGTATTTTACTACCAAAGATTTAAAAAAAAAACAGTGGATGATGGTTTGTGTTTCTAGGGGATTTTCTAGGGGGTTTGTGTTTATACTGTGGTTGCCCAGTTTCGTGTGCGATGTAGAGGAGCACTGACGCTTTGACAGCTCTGGTTGAGTCGGAGTTTTGTTTGCAGTCTTTCCGTTCTTGTTGTGCCTTTTGGGCACCAAATGGACTCTTGTGCCATGTGTGTGTTTCTGAGAGAGGTGTGTGAAGAGTCCTGAGAACAGGCGCTCTGAATAAAAAAAAAAATAAAAAAAAAACTTTGGCAATCACAGAAAGGAAAGTACATTTCTGTACGCACACGCTGACCTTCCATGGCCTCTACATCCAGATTACTGGTGCAGCCCACCCATGTTTCTGAAGAGCTGGAGACGCCTCGAGATATCTTCACTAGCTTTCACTAGCATGCCATCAGGGTCCTATGTGACTGCATCACAGCCTAGTGTGGGTTGTTTTTTGCAAGGAGCTTCAGAGAGAGTTGAGGTTAGTCGAGCTCCTCATGAGCAAGGAGCTTCAGAGAGTGGTGAGGTTAGTCGAGCTCCTCATGAGCAAGGAGCTTCAGAGAGTGGTGAGGTTAGTCGAGCTCCTCATGAGCAAGGAGCTTCAGAGAGTGGTGAGGTTAGTCGAGCTCCTCATGAGCAAGGAGCTTCGGAGAGTGGTGAGGTTAGATGAGCTCCTCATAAGCAAGGAGCGTCAGAGAGTGGTGAGGTTAGACGAGCTCCTCATAAGCAAGGAGCGTCAGAGAGTGGTGAGGTTAGACGAGCTCCTCATAAGCAAGGAGCGTCAGAGAGTGGTGAGGTTAGACGAGCTCCTCATAAGCAAGGAGCGTCAGAGAGTGGTGAGGTTAGACGAGCTCCTCATGAGCAAGGAGCTTCAGAGAGTGGTGTGGTTAGACGAGCTCCACAAGCAAGGAGCTACGATCTCTGCAGGGCATTTATGAGAAACAGTAGCTGAACAAGAGATGGAAAATCACCAAAGCTGGTCAGCATACAGGATACACTCCACTTTGGCAGGCTGCTTCCTCCCAGAGTGACCACCTCATTCCACCCCACTATTATCCCCAAGCCATCACACCACTGAACACACCATGCAAGGGTTTCATTCTGACTGACGTTGTAACTGACACTGTTGGGTTTTACTGCCGTTACTTGTGACACATGACACCCATTACTGGTCCCTATACTAGGCCAGTAATTATACTCTGAAAATAGCAATACTGTAGACATGTGACATGTGTTTCTGTTTCAGCTGCTGGTACCTTAATTTAATTTAATTTAATTAGTTTAATCACTTGGCAGTTTTCAATGTACATACATACTTTTATACCTACAAATACATTCATATATTTATATGCACATATATTTAAATGCTCCTCTTTTAAAGAGTATATATATATATATGTATGACATGTTCAGCAGAGCTGCCTCAAAGATTTCAGTGCCCGTTAACATGGTGTTACTTGTGCAAATAACAATTTTGACTCATTTTGACAATGTGTGTGTAGAAGGGATCAGAGAGGTTTGCCGTGTGCCTGAGCGTTTGACCAGCTGAGATCACTGTTTGTTTAGGGTTCTAGTGCCCCTTTGAGGACAGAGCCACTGCAAATCAATACAAAGGTGTTCATGCCTGCACATCTACTGCCAAGTCTCCTCCCCTTCCTCAAAGTACGAGTGGTCACTGAATGGTGTAATGAGTGGAAATGATGTAAATCACTGGACCTTTCACTGTAAACCCAGCTGAACACTGAAGTCTCCATCACCAGCACTAAAACACCACCCGAGGGAGGATACTGTGGAGGAATTCCAAAGGCTTGTACAATCTATGTAGAGACTGGTTGAAGCTCTTCCTGGCGGTGTGTGATGACCTAACCCACTACTGCGTTTGTGTTGTGTTTTTATTGTCACCTACACCTCGGGGGAGTTGCTTTGGTGAACGAGAGAATAACGGGTGAAGCATCTAAGTGACTGAGGAAGCTATATAATAACAATCGTAAAAAGACACGTACGTTCCTCCGAGCACAGGGAGCACACTGACTCCTACGCCTGACTGCAGTAAGTAGTTTAATGACCATTCACAATTTTCAAAATCAAACATTGTTAAGAAAGTCCTCTTTATGGGGCTACTTCATCCTAAATGTGCGTATGTAGCTAACGATGACCCGATGTCTGCTAGCTTTAATTATTCTTAGCTGGACTACTCCCTTTAAAAAGGTTAACTTCATCACCCTGGAACCCTCAGGACCTCAACCAAAATGCCACAGCTGCTCATGCTCCAACCATTCAGGAGTACAAAACAGACTCATGGTCTCCCCCCTCAGCCTCATCACCCACCCTCATTCCCCCCCTCATAACAGCCCGTCGGGCAGGGTGTGATACCCAGCTGTCTGTCCCCCGGCTGTCTGTCCCCCCGGCTGTCTGTCCCCCCGGCTGTCTGCACCCCGGCTGTCTGCACCCCGGCTCTGTCCTCCAGGCTGTCTGTCCTCCAGGCTGTCTGTCCTCCAGGCTTGGGCCCACGTGCAGATCGCCAGAGACTCCAACCTGCCCTAAAGCCAAGAGCACCCGAGGAGCCGAAGCCCCAGAGCTTGACCGTGCTGCAGAAGATGAGGAGGATGAGGAGGATGAAGAGGATGAGGGGGCTGCACCTCTGGCACCAAGCCCGACCCGTGTAAAAGCTCCACTTTCTTGTTACTACTCCCCAAAGTCACATGCAATTGAGATGGGGTGGAGGAGGGTGGGGGTGTGGGAGGTGCAGGGCGACCCTGGCACAGGGTTTGTAGAGGGGCGCGTGCGATGCACGAATCTAAGCTGCAGCGATAAGACTGAGAGCACAAGAGCATGGCTGCTGTATTAGGCAAGTGTATCTGTATCAGTGTGTGTGTGTGTGTGTGTGTGTGTGTGTGTGTGTGAAGGAGAAAGAGAGAGCAAAAGCTGGGCTTTAGTGCGGTATTAAATGAGTCTATCTAGATCGGGAAATGTGTGTGTGTGTGCGTGTGCGAGAGAGAGAGAGAGAGAGAGAGAGAGAAGACAGAGAGAGAGAGAGAGAGAGAGAGAGAGAGAGAGAGAGAGAGAGAGAGAGAGAGAGAGAGAAGACAGAGCTGTGGTTTAGTGGATCGATCTCACTGACCCTTCCAAAATTGCGATTTCCCTCAGGAACTGTCACTAGCAGCAGGACTGTTGTGAAGCGATCTGAAGCGATCTGAACAAGCTCCTCGCTGTATCTCTGCGTCTGCAGAGCAGATCCCTAATACAGATGCACTCATTGATTTTACTTTGAGCATCTCTGAAATGGCAACCCGGGAGCGGCAGGATTAATGGGGATTTGGTTGCTACCAAAATGTGATTATAAAGTCTAGAAAAAGAAGAAAGGTAGCATTTAATGTGGTATTTAATCAAACACTACTATATGAATCACAAAAAGCCATTTGTCTTCCGCAGCACAGTCGCTTAAAAAGAACAAAGAAATCTGCAAATACACACACAGAGGTCAACGGTTCCCTCGGGCAGAGAGCTGGAGGCAAAGGGATCAGGAACTTTGTCCAAAAGCTCCTGTTATATAAGGGTATGATATTGCATGTGTGTAATGGAGTGGAGAGACGGTGTGATTAAGTGCCTGTGGAAACGTCCCGAGGGGCAGTTATGGGCCAGTCTGCAGCTGTTGTCACAGGCAGTAGCGTGTATTGATGGGGATAAATGGACCTTTAGGAGCCGGTACCGTGGCAGGCAGAACTTACGTCGTGCTCAGGTGGACTCAAATCCAAGGTACTGCTAATTGCACTTGCACATGGTTTTTAGATCTGCTCGTCCCCAGTCATCCATCAAGTACATCCCCGGACAAGGTCAGTGCCGCGGCCGGCTCCTCTGAAAGCGTCCCTGCGAAACGTGGGGTGCACTCACACTAATCTTCCTCTACCGTGCTGCCCCAGTGAGTATCTGATATGTTTACCAAGTAGGCGTGCGTCACAAAGGCATTTTGAATCCAGAACAATAGGAGGAGAATTAGGTTTTTTTGGTCAATGGCAGTTTAGTGCATGTGCATTTAATAAACACAGCAACCTCGAACCTGACGAATGTGCACGCATGATCACTATGTGTGTGTGTGTGTGTGTGTGTGAGTGATGTGTGTGTGATATGTGTGAGTGAGTGAGTGTGAGTGATGTGTGTGTGTGTGTGTGTGTGTGTGAGTGAGTGAGTGATGTGTGTGTATGTGTGTGTGATATGTGTGAGTGATGTGTGTGTGAGTGAGTGAGTGATATGTGTGTGTGTGAGTGTGTGTGAGTGAGTGAGTGATATGTGTGTGTGTGTGTGAGTGTGTGAGTGAGTGAGTGAGTGTGTGTGTGTGTGTGTGTGTGTATGTGTGTGTGATGTGTGAGTGAGTGAGAGAGTGAGTGATATGTGTGTGTGTGTGTGTGAGTGTGTGTGAGTGAGTGAGTGATATGTGTGTGTGTGTGTGCTTGGTGATTGCACGTGGCATAATGTCTCTTCGTATATCCTGAATCAGGAACGCACTTCTCCTTTGCTAATAAGGACATTCTGACTTGCGAGACGTCCCACTATGCGGACAGCAGGAGCATCATGTGGGTTTGGAGGAGGCGTGGCAAGTCCCGGCAGTCCCGACAGTCCTGACATTCCCGACAGTACCGACTATGCGGACAGCAGGAGCATCATGTGGGTTTGAAGGAGGCGTGGCAAGTCCCGACAGTGCTGACAGTCCCGACAGTCCTGACAGTCCTGACAGTCCCGACAGTCCCGACAGTCCTGACAGTCCTGACAGTGCTGACAGTGCTGACAGTCCCGACAGTGCTGACCGTGCTGACCGTGCTGACAGTCCCGACAGTCCTGACAGTCCTGACAGTCCCGACAGTGCTGACCGTGCTGACAGTCCCGACAGTCCTGACAGTCCCGACAGTGCTGACAGTGCTGACAGTCCCGACAGTCCTGACAGTCCTGACAGTCCCGACAGTGCTGACAGTGCTGACAGTGCTGACAGTCCCGACAGTCCTGACAGTCCCGACAGTCCTGTGCTGGTGACAGTGGCAGTAACCAGCTCGGCAGAACTACCAGTGGCAGGAATCTGTGGAGCAGAACGCAGGAAAACCCAACTGACTAATTCCTATTAGGAAGATTTGCCTGCAGGACATTACACTTAATGTGTGTGTGTGTGAGTGATGTGTGTGTGTGTGTGAGTGAGTGTGTGTGTGTGTGTGTGTGTGTGTGTGTGTGTGTGTGTGAATGATGTGTGTTGCTGTGTGTGTTTGTGTGTGTGTGTGAGTGAGTGATGTGTGTGTGTGTGAATGATGTGTGTTGCTGTGCGTGTGTGTGTGAGTGATGTGTGTGTGTGTATGTGAGTGAGTGATGTGTATGTGTGAGTGATGTGTGTTGCTGTGCGTGTGTGTGTGTGAGTGAGTGTGTGTGTGTGTGAGTGATGTGTGTTGCTGTGTGAGTGAGTTATGTGTGTTGCTGTGTGTGATGTGTGTGTGTGTGTGTGCTGGGATTACACAGAGGCCTCTGAGGGAGAGGGCTGGCAGATAGCAGGATCAAAAGGCCAGTGGAAGGTTTGGTGTGGCAGTGTAGTGTCTCTCTGTGGAGCTGAGACGGTTTGCTCCATTTCCCAGCGGTCTTCACTGGGGCATTAATGGCTGAATAGATGGGCCTGGACAAGGCTGAGCTTTAAAGGCTGAGTGTGGCTAGGGGCGACGATTCAACACGCAGCCCTGCTCTGCCTTCCGCCGCACCACTGTTCACACACCGCGGCTTTATTAAGGCTAACGGAGAGACAGCCTCTCAAATCAGCACGGCCTTCTGAAAACACTCCTCCCTGGATTAAGAAGGGGCGGACACTTTCATGCAGTCTGGCCTCCAGGGGGTTCATTATTCACACACAAGAGTGCATGCGGAAAAAATACAACTGCATGGGGACATAGAGGCTTGGTCACTATCAAACTCTCTCCCTCCCCCTGTTCACTCTCTCTCTCTCCCTCTCTCCCTCCCTCCCTCCCCCTGCTCTCTCTCTCTCCCTCCCTCCCCCTGCTCTCTCTCTCTCTCTCTCTCTCTCTCACACACTTTCCTGCATGCGCAAACATACAATCTTGTCCATTTGGAGATACTCTGTCAATCAGTGACTCACTTGTGAGTGTAGCCACACACACAAATACACACACACATACACAGAGTGAGGGGATTTAAAACAAAGAGTTCAGTATGAATCTTATGCTTTCGGGAGCAGGCTGTTTATATAAGCTTCTCTTCAGTCATTTTAAGAATATGTGATCACTCTACTTCAGACAACAGCTATGTGATCTCACTCAGTCACACATCAGATATGTGAGCTCACACATCAAACATCACAAAACAGGTCCCTCCCCCTCCCCCGCATCTTCAGACACAGCTAAGAGCACAGTAAACATGTCCACTGAGGTGTGTCGCTGGATAAGGTTTCATCTCCTTGGTGCTTCCTGGAAGGAAGACACAGGAAGGACGACACAGGAAGGACGACACAGGAAGGCCGACACAGGAAGGACGACACAGGAAGGACAGAGACTTGTGCAGGGCTGTACTACACACATCAGCATGAGCAAGACGCTACAGCTCATCCTGATGCGTTTTGCCAAGATTACTCATGACATATTGTGACTGTAGGACAGTTTACATCCTCTAACCTCATTACTCTGGATCATTTGATGTTTTTAGTTCACGGGGATTCTTTGACATCTTGGTTATTTGTTGATTTTTGTATGTGCGTGTGTTGTTACGATAACCATAAGTCACTGCAAATGTCCTGTGTGTCATGGTTTACCGCAAATGGCTTCATGTTCCTGTCTCAGCAGGATTCCCCAAGTTCGTGGACAAAAGGGAAAGAGATTCATAGAGCTGACTACCACGTCGCCAAAGCGATCCTTTGGTACGGAGGCCTCGGCACAAGACACAGAACAAACTGTGATAGACAGAGGTGCACTCTCATTGGCCACGGGATCCTCCATCAGCACCATCACACGGGGAGCACCTCCATGATCGCCGTGCGACCGGGAGCTCGACACACATCGTCGTGTTTGGAACGTCCGTCTGCCTTTGTGGAGAGAGAAGAAGACAAAGGGGGAAGGGAAGTTTGGGCAGGCACTTCCTGTTGAGTACCTGTGTTTCTGAACCGCAGACTCGCTCTGAACCCACGACACCTCCCTCTGTCACACGCTCCCTCTGTGACAACTCCCTCCGTCATATGCTCTCTCTGTGACACCTCCCTCCACGACACCTCCCTCTGTCACACGCTCCCTCTGTGACAACTCCCTCCGTCATATGCTCTCTCTGTGACACCTCCCTCCACGACACCTCCCTCTGTCACACGCTCCCTCTGTGACAACTCCCTCTGTCATATGCTCTCTCTGTGACACCTCCCTCCACGACACCTCCCTCTGTCACACGCTCCCTCTGTGACAACTCCCTCCGTCATATGCTCTCTGTGACACCTCCCTCCACGACACCTCCCTCTGTCACACGCTCCCTCTGTGACAACTCCCTCCGTCATATGCTCTCTCTGTGACACCTCCCTCCACGACACCTCCCTCTGTCACACGCTCCCTCTGTGACAACTCCCTCCGTCATATGCTCTCTCTGTGACACCTCCCTCCACGACACCTCCCTCTGTCACACGCTCCCTCTGTGACAACTCCCTCCGTCATATGCTCTCTCTGTGACACCTCCCTCCACGACACCTCCCTCTGTCACACGCTCCCTCTGTGACAACTCCCTCCGTCATATGCTCTCTCTGTGACACCTCCCTCCACGACACCTCCCTCCGTCACACACTCCCTCCGCGACACCTCCCTCCGTCACACGCTCCCTCCACGACACCTCACTCCGTCACACGCCCCCTCCGTGACACGCCCCCCTCCGTCACACGCCTCCCTCCACACGTGTGGTCTGCCATGAGCTGACATCACTACCGTGCAACTGCGATGCAAATGTGATGCCACTGCATTACAGCTGCGCTGCACCTCGGATGTAACTGTGATGCCACTGCGATGTAACTGCGATGCAAATGTGATGCAACTGCAATGCAACGTCACTCTAACTGCATGAAACTGCTACATCCATGCTACAACCATGCTACAACCATGCTACATCCATGCTACATCCATGCTACATCCATGCTACATATAAAGAGGACAGTCGGTAAGGATAAAGAATGCCACAACAAAGTCATGACATCTTTTTTTTTTTAGATGTCACTCAAAACATGAGTACAAAACATGAGTGTCTCTTTATCACTACAAATATTAAGTTGGCCGAGAGACGTTCTTTGTAGTGCAAATCATGGCCTTGTACACAGATTCCCTTCTGACTTACCATGGTGGAGCATAAAGCTCGTTTTTTCTTTCTTTCATTCCTGTATGGCTATTCAGGCCTGAGTTTATGATTCGACTGCAGGCGAGCGGGGGGGATAGCTAATCCGGTGGAGGGCTAGCGTTTCAGCAAGCCCTGCTCATGCTCGCCTATAAACCTCCTTCTGGACCCCAGCAGGGACGCCACACCACACTGCAGCCAGATCCCCGCACGGAAATGATGCAAGTGTCTGGCTGGCCCTGCCTTCACATTTCATAATGATCGCAATACGTCTGTGTGAAAGATACATCCCTTACCACAGATGACCATAGATTATGCATTAGTATTTTTGGCATCTATATCCCTTGCATCAGCCTGACTGTGGAAGATTAGAAAGTGTAGTCACATTGCCCTCTAGTGGCTATTCTGGGGCAGACTACACCAAATAAAAACCCCACTAGTAATTTCTTAATGCAATGCAAAGATGTCTTTCCATGAGGGTACATTTTTTTTCCCTCCTGAGAAAAAGCAAGTTTGTGATTAGCATGGTAATAGCAGTGGGAAGGAGCCAAGCCTATCTCGCTAGCAGCCATGGGTTTGCATTCATTACCCCGCCTAGCTTCCAAACCAGCGTCGTCCAGCCAATCACAACAGGCAGGTGTCAACAGAATGAAGTGCCTTTTAGTTTGGTGAGTGAACCGGCGAAGTGTGTGGCCACGTGTGCCTCGGGCTGCAAACTCGCGGCTGAGAGATCACATGCAACTGCGAAAAAAAAAAACCACACGCCTACTGCACCCTCCTCCACCCTCCTCCATCTAGCGCATTTCGCTCAATCTCTCACAAGAGCCTTAACCCATACAGAACTGTACCTGCCACTCTGGGGGGGGGGGGGTGTTACATGAACAACCTGGACCTCTTCTGCTGACTGTCCTCCTCACTGTCCCCTGATCAACAAGGACTCCTGATCACATGATCTGGGCTGATCAGATATTTGTTTGGTGGAGGATCATCATTGGTAGCAGTGCTTCAAGGGTGATGGGCTGGTGCTGTTTGACTCACTGCCGGGTCGGGAGTGGATCGCTACCTCAAAATACTGAGATTTCTGCACCTCGAGCAGATCTTGGGTCAAGGGTCGTGAGTGGCTGTCACAGACCTGTGGCAGCAGAGTGTAACTGCACACGTCCATGGTGCTTCTGCTGAAGCTGAATAAGAGGGTGGTGAGTGTTGCGGGGGCTTCAGCAGTGTTGGTCATGGGGCTCGTCGCCGCTACCAACACAAGACCTGATCAGAATGAGGAGAAAACCACAGCAAGCAAATTCCATTTGGAAAACCAGCGGGAACAAGCAGAGAAAGACCAAAAAATTCCAAGGGATGTCAGATACAACTGCTCTCCCTTCTGCTCTCTCTCTTCCTCTCACTGTCTCTCTATTACTGTATCTCTCTCCCTCCCCCTCTCTCTCTTCCTCTCACTGTCTCTCTATTACTCTCTCTCTATTACTGTATCTCTCTCCCTCCCCCTCTCTCTCTCTCCTCTCTATTACTCTCACTCTTCCTCTCACTCTCTCTTCCTCTCAATGTCTCTCTCCCTCACTCTCTCTCTCTCTCCCTCTCACTGTCTCTCTATTACTGTATCTCTCTCCCTCACTCTCTCACTGTCTTTCCCTCTCTTCCACTCCATCACTCTCTCCCCCTCTTTCTCTTCTTGTCACTGTCTTTCTCATTGAATCTCTCTCCCCCTCTTATCTTTTGGTGTCTCCCTCCCTCTCCTCCAGTCTCACTCTCTCTCCCCTCCTCTCTCTGTCTCTTTCTCTCTATCTTCTGCTCTCTGCATTTCTCTATATCTCTCGCTCCCCCTCTCTCTCTTTCAAAAAACACATTATGTAACATAATTATGTACCAACTAGGAGCCAATTTTTTGGGCACACAGCCAGCCTTCATTTACATAACTGAAAGTATTTACTCAAATGGAGCTGCCTCGTACCTGTGTCCTCTGCTCCATACCGATATGGTGTATGAATTATGCATTGCACTGACTTTATGTAAATGACAAACACTTTTCAATCACTCACATGTTGCGTGGCTTCCATTTTTAAAATCGAATAATCAATCAGTGCTTTGACATGGTAATTGTTTCTTATGAGCTTATTTAAACTGTGCTTCACCATCAGGACTCATGGGCCAGGGGGACGAGACACAGAGAGCGGAGACACTGATACTGAGACACTGATAAGAACTCATGTCGTGACAGCTGCTCGAAAAATGTGGTCTTTGCTTCCCCCTAGTGGTGCTCACATGCAAGGTCAGCGTGAATGTTTTGTGTTCTGTGGCAAAATTTCATAAAATGTAGTCCTTTAGTCCTCTACTTGAGTAAAAGTACAAAAGTACTGGCCTTCAAATGTACTTATGTATTGAAAGTAACGTACCATCAGTTAATACGGCTCTAATATCCTGTTATCGCTATACCATGACTCTTGCATAATCAACTAATTTATGTGAACAGACTCGGCTCTTTATACACAAATATTTTAATATTATTAATTATGCGTTTATAGTGTTGGTTTTGTTGTTTATTAAAATGATCATAAGCAGAAAACACAGAATGCATGTAATTTCCATTTGGTAGCACCAAGTGGCTATGCGAAAAAAGAAATATTTTGATTAAAGATTTATTTGCAATTGCAAATCCAGATATCAATCTCCTTCTATTTGATGAATAAAATAAACATTTCATGTATTTTACTGCAACATACAAATAGGATACAGAATAATTTAGTTATTGCAGAATACTTTAGTTTTAGCATAGGCAAAAGCACAAACGTTAAGACAAAATATCAACTAGCAGCTACCTGCTAACTGTTTTAGCACCATGCTCTGCATGTAAAACCTACCAAACAGAATTTGTTTTTTCTAACGTAAAGTGCCATGTTCAAATGTTTATTATTTCACAATATCAATGCATTTAGCTGGAAGCTCCAAATACTATGAACTATGGTAAAACAAAAAACTAGCTAGCTAACTTAGCTAGCTACACGCCGAGTGCGTTGCTAAGGCAGTTTTCGGTTGTGTACTAGCAATAGCATACTTAGCTAGCTAGCTAACTAACCATGTATACAATGATAATGTCGGACTTATTTTAACATACACAAAGAAACGGTTTGCTGCAAGATATTATTATATTTCTCATTAAGGTAAATGACCAGTAAGATAATTAAATTATCTTACCTCTACGTGCTTCCTTAAACTGGATGGGGAATTTCTGGAGGAAGAAACCGTGTGAAGGCGCTTGAAAACGAATGAGTCTTTTTTCCCTCGACTACTTCATAAATTGTGCTCAAATAAGGCCATGGATTGTATGGTGCGTTACAATCAGTATATTCATCCATTTTTAAGTAGGTGTATTTTCTGTCACGCTGTTGTATTACCAGTATTACAGTAACTTGTACGCTGTTGCGTCACCCTTGAACCGAACGCTGATTGGTGCGCGTGCAGCGCCGTTGAACCGAATGCTGTTTGGTGCGTGTGCTGTGCGCTTCTTTTGTTTTGACGTTACTTTGTTGAACACGTGATGCCTGAAGTAACGACAGATTTCGCAAAATGTAGTGGAGTAAAAAGTAAGATATTTCACTTTCAAATGTAATGGAGTAAAAGTAAAAGTTACAAAAAAGGGAAATACTTGAGTAAAGTAAAAAAGCACAAAACATTTACTTAAATACAGTAACGAATTACATTTACTTCGTTACTGTCCACCACTGCTCACAAGTGAACACTTACTCATCACTCACCAGTGAACACTTACTCATAACTCACCATTGAACACTTACTCATCAATCACCAGTGAACACTTACTCATAACTCACCATTGAACACTTACTCATCACTCACCATTGAACACTTACTCATCACTCACCATTGAACACTTACTCATCACTCACCATTGAACACTTACTCATCACTCACCATTGAACACTTACTCATCACTCACCAGTGAACACCTTTTGCAGCACAAAACATTTGCTAACACAAATGTCACATGAATGTATCTGAACCAATCAGCACCTTATTACTGGTCAACGGCCAGCGTTATACAGTCATACGGATCAGTCTGACTGTTCACACATCTTCATTTTACAGTATTTTTAGTTGTGTTCTATGTTATATGTTATGTTATGTTATGTTATGTTTGATTATGCACCTGTATTACAGTACTATATTGTGTGAACAGTACTATATTTTTGGGCCACCTGTATGTGTACTAATGTTTTAACATGGAGGATTCCAGTCGCTTTCCTTTAACATTGTACACCACAGTAAGAAACATACATGACACTTTTGAACTGAGCACTGGTCCTCGTCTATATCTCTGACACATAGAATGATTTGCCACTGATTGGTTCATTAATGCTTGTATGTGTTTAGTGTTGAGCTGCTGTGTTATTGTTTGTGTGAGCTGTACCTGTGAGCTGTACCTGTGAGCTGTACCTGTGAGCTGTACCTGTGAGCTGTACCTGTGAGCTGTACCTGTGAGCTGTACCTGTGAGATGTACCTGTGAGCTGTACCTGTGAGCTGTACCTGTGAGCTGTACCTGTGAGCTATACCTGTGAGCTGTACCTGTGAGCTGTACCTGTGAGCTGTACCTGTGAGCTATACCTGTGAGCTGTACCTGTGAGCTGTACCTGTGAGCTGTACCTGTGAGCTGTACCTGTGAGCTGTACCTGTGAGATGTACCTGTGAGCTGTACCTGTGAGCTATACCTGTGAGCTGTACCTGTGAGCTATACCTGTGAGCTGTACCTGTGAGCTATACCTGTGAGCTGTACCTGTGAGCTGTACCTGTGAGCTGTACCTGTGAGCTGTACCTGTGAGCTGTACCTGTGAGCTGTACCTGTGAGCTGAACCTGTGAGCTGTACCTGTGAGCTATACCAACATTATGCACAGTTTTGCAGCATGTATTTATTGTTTTGCTTGGAGAGTTTTGCAGGGAGGACTTTTACAATCCAGTATGTGTTCGTGATTTACAGGCTGTGTTGGATAGTTAGAGAATGTGGTAGAAAACAATTGTGACCAGCGTGGTTAAGCGCATATAAAAGCTCTAGAAGGTAAGCAGTGTTGCATTTTTACGGAGAGAAATGTTTTTAGTGAATCTTAAATTAAAGAAATAAAATCACCTTTGACATTTGGTTTGTTTTGGCTTGTTGTTTCCAGTCATTTAGTTGTAAAAATCATTCTCTGTGTACAGAACGCAGAGTGAAATGAATGACTGTGTGTATTCTTGTGTGTATTCTTGTGTGTATTCTTGTGTGTATTCTTGCTTTTTGCTCAGCTGAACCTACGCATGTGTCTCATTTTGGATGAGCTGTGTATTTCTTTCTGCTTCACAAATTGTAAACACAGCCGTGGCTGATACACAAATGCCCCAGGCTGCCTTCCCCACACACGCCCCACTCACTGGGTACACATGCCTGGCACCACACACCAGAGAGAAGCAGCACTGACGGACCTGTTGCATCAGGTAACAAGCACGTCGCTCCCACCTACGATCTGCAGAAACGCAAAGCACTGCGGGTCCATGAGCAAAGTGTGGAGGTGCACATGCTTACTGACAAGAACCGGACATGTAGACCGACAGGAAAGTGAGCAGCATCAGTGTATACACACACACACACAATCACACACACACACACACACACACACACACACACACACACACACACACACACACACACACACACACACACACACACACACACACACACACACACACTCACACACACACACACACACACACACACACACACACACACACACACACACACACACACTCACACACACACACACACACACACACACACACACACACACACACACACACACACACACACACACACACACACACACACACACACACACACACACACACACACACACTCACACACACACACACACACACACACACACACACACACACACACACACACACACACACACACACACACACACACACACACACACACACACACACACACACACACACACACACACACACACACACACACACACACACACACACACACACACACACACACACACACACACACACACACACACACACACACACACACACACACACACACACACACACACACACACACACACACACACACACACACACACACACACACACACACACACACACACACACACACACGTCACACACACACACACACACACACACGGCTGTTGGTAAGAAACCTTATAATCATGTTCTTATCTTGAAGTACAGGAAGCACGTGCCCTGCTGTATGTGTGTGAAGGACTGAAACTGCTTCTGAACTATCTTGTGTGTGTGTGTGTGTGTGTGTGTGTGTGTGTGTGTGTGTGTGTGTGTGTGTGTGTGTGTGTGTGTGTGTGTGTGTGTGGAGTTGTCCATCATCCAAAATGCAACCAGTGCCAGACCAGAGGGGAAAATATCCCACTGGTGAAGGAGGTGAAAACAGTCTAACAGCACGGGCTCAGATCAGCCCCAGGGGAGCCCAGGGCAGCTCTCCTCCAGGGACCGCTCCTGCAAACATCACACTCAGCTTCCTTCTAGCAGACAGGCTTGATGACACAACGGCCAAGAGGTTGAATTAGCCGCTGAGTCAGTACAAAAACCTGGAGTGGAGTCGCATTCAAAGGTCCAGGACTGAGTATCTGATCTCCAGCCTGAATGTGGCTGTCCAGCACAATCACTGGTAGCAAAAGAAACATGAAAGCATTTGTATTGCACAGCTCGAGAGGCTGACACAAACCAGGACTGGCAGCTGACCACCTAACAGTTACGCTTCTTTAAACAGAAAACAAAAACATGTTGTTGCGAGGGAAGTATTGGGAAAGTACTGCATGGTTCAATGAGCCCTGGCTCTCGCTGTTTCGCTGATGGGAGAGTGAGAGCACAGAGTAAATAATGCTCATGAAATGTTACAGCTCTATACTGCAGCCTAGTGGTGATGGTGCTGTAATGACATATTTAATGTCACTGGTCTCCCCATCTGCAAGATATACTGAGCTGGATTGAGCTGTGATGACTGTGTTAACCACACCATTACACTGAATTGCACTGGGCACCATTGGCCTTGTGGAATTGTACAACATTCTGCTGAAAAGAAATGAAAAAATGTGAATGGGAGATAGAACACGCTATTCCCCCAGCTCCTCAAAACGGGACAGTGCTGGAATCATAATGGGTCAGCGATCCATTCCATTATGATTCCATAATGGGATGGAACACATCTGATACCTTGCTGAGTCTATGTCCTGTCAAACTACTTTGAACTATGTCCTGCTCTGAAGGCAAAGAGAAGGTGTCCCTATTATCCGCATGTCCGTGTCACTTTGAAAAGGTACCTGGTGCAGATGCATGTGGGAGGTTTGCACACTCAAACACCAACCTTGATTCTGATTGGTCTGTCTGGGGATAATAATCAGAGCACTTCTGCTGATCTGGCCTGTGGAACACATCCAGGCCCCTTATCTTGACAGCATGGAAAATAGTCATCTAAGCAGCAGTACATTAAACAAAGGGGATAGAAGGTTTAGGGTCATACTGCCCTCTGCTGGACGTAAAAAAAATGTTGATGACACTGTTTACAACAATGGTTAGTGTACTCTCAGCCAACTAAGACATTAATCTTTGTGGGAAAATTTTGCAGTGTGGTCAGGCAACCTGCAACCTTTACTATAAAAACTTTCCTTTACCTCATGCTGATTAGATTTATATGGTAAGGTTTCTCAAACATCAGCATGTAGAAGAGCATAGAATTTTATTAGAATTAAATCATGTTTATATTGTGCTGTGCTGACATCAGATCAGGTTCCTTATGGCTGTAAATAATAAACAACGCAAGTGGTTTTTAATTTGAGGCCCTTTGGATGTCCTGCTGTGGATAAAGGTTAGTGATACTGGTTCAGTCACTGGCATCACAGCATGAATCTTCACCACAGAGAATCATCTCAAGGGAATTTTCAAAGTGAACTGATTTTTCAGAAGTTGGCTGATTCCACAGGAGCCACCTGGATGGTCCTGGTTCTTTCTATGAATATGACTGCATGCTGTATCCTGCATCATAGGATCTGATACCATCCACACCACCCAACTGAATGCTGGACAGAGCTCTTCACAGAGCTGGACGATGAAGGCTTTTGATAAAGCGTTATAGCTACAAATGGACCCAGGCCTGCATTTGGGAAGACCACAACCAGCCAGCATATAAAGCTAAATTCACTGGGTCTGCTTACGAAAAGCACTGCTTGTCTCTAACATTATCGTAATTTTTTTTACTGTTATATACATGACTCAGTTTTGGCTAAACTAATTAAAATATTAGCGTCAGTATTAGGCTAAGGTATATACAACACAGCATTTCTGTAATTTCTGAAAGTGTGAATATGAATAGAAATGTATTCATCATGCATCTATTAAAGGAGGCAAGATGACTACGGCTCTTCTACCCAGGCTTTGACTAGGATTCCATGTAATTACTTGCCAGTCATTAATTTTATACTCATGTGTAAGGAAGGGGGTGTGAACAGCAGCACCTAATGTGCACCTGCTAAGAAATTCATTCCAGTTTTTTTTTTTTTTAGTTTCATTCAGACGCTCACGTTCTTACTGCATAATTGTCGGGTTGCTGAAAGCTTCCATCAGACCAACGAGATGATCTCCTCCTCAAGTGACAAGAGCACTTTAGGTGTACCGATGTCCTCATTTAGAAGTGCGTAGATTTTCACACCCACAAACTAATGCTCCAACTGTGAGTTCCTCATGCGGTGAGTGAGCAGGCCCTGGACCCTTGCCTGAACATGTCCATGGGACGCTGGCTCCACGCCTCCTCTCCCAGCCTAATGTGGTCTGAAACGCCACTGTGTCTGTGTCCTTTAAATGTTTCTTCGTCCATCAATGGCTGAGTCTCCTGATGTCTTTCTGCTAATATGTCGTTTCTGCTAGTATGGAGTAAAACCGTCTCTTCAACATTTTCATGTTCTTCACATGGTACATGTAGAACTGGGATCTGATGATTCACAAGGTTTTTCTTTCTGCCATATTTATGCTGCCATCAGTTATGTGAGTGGATGAACAGGATAAAGTAAAAAAAAGGACCTTTGTATTCTGGTTTGCTTGATCAGAGACTTTTGGTCAGTCAGTCATGTTATGTGGTTCCTAAAGATCACTGTGATTTTCAAAAAGTCCATTAAAAATGGAGACTGACGTAAAGAGTCAAGAGTAAAGAGTAAGTAAAGAGAGCGTTCGCCATTGTGCAAAAACATTTGCTGTTTTGCTTAAATGTATTTAGAATGTACAACATGCCCTGATCATGGTGGTGTGGTGGTTAGCACTGTCGCCTCACAGCAAGGCGGTCTGGGTTCGATTCTCGGTCTGGGCTGCTCTGTGTGGAGTTTGCATGTTCTCCCTGTGCCTGCGTGGGTTTTCTCCGGGTACCCGGTTTCCTCCCACAGTCCAAAGACATGCATCCTAGGTTGATTGGTCACTCTAGATTGCCCGTAGGTGTGAGTGTGTGTGTGCGTGTTGGCCATGTGGTGGACTGGCGAACTGCCCATGGTGTACCCTGCCTTCGCCCGGAGATGCTGGGATTGGCTCCAGCCCCCGTGACCCCGACTAGCGGGAATAAGCGGTACGGATAATGAATGAATGAATGAACATGCCTTGATGACGTGGGAAATGTAGTTTAGCACATGAGAAAAATAATAAAAATGCTATTTTTAAAAGACTAAATGGCTTCACCATTTAGATTTTTTGTGATCCATTACATTTAAAAATGTATGGATTAAAGTTAACAATGTTGAGACTTTTAAACACATCACACTTCATCACGTGTGGAGCTCATTGTCCTCTGTCAAACAGGAGATCGTTTTTATTCAGTGTAAATCAGATGCCCATTCTTTCTTTCAGTGGGGAAGATCTTTAACTGTCACACACCTTATTTGCATTTAGTAAAGCCCCTGTTTCAGTCTGTTACATAAATCGCCTTTGTTGTACACAGAAGAGCGCCGTGTGGTGCTTTCACTGTCGCGCTCAGCAAATGAAGAGTGAGAATGAGCTGAATCATGTACGTTGGAAGTTAGAGCAAAACTTCCAACGCACATCTGTGGCCCTCCATAACTGGAAACTAGAGGTATCTCGTCCGACAGGGTCCGAATCATGACAAAAGAAGCGTAGCCTATATGATACATTCTGTACAGGAAGTCTCAGGGTGTCGCTGTCCATGGTGCTAAACGTGGTCTGAATTCTTTTTTTCTGCAATAATTTTGAAAAATGCTCTTTTCGCTGTTGTTGTGTTTTCCTTCCAGTTTAAATGAGATTTTCCGTTAGTGAGATGCTTTGAACTGGAGCTGCATTCCCGAAACGGGCAGTTTATCATCTTTTTAGCGGCGCTACGAGGCGTTCCCTTTATATAATACTGAATGGCTTCGAATAGCGATGTCAGAGCGATAAACGACGACTGGAAGCGTTCTATTACACGCCACACGTCTGCTACTCGTGACACGCAAACTATGGCGCAAGACACTGAAATATAAATCTTGTTCACGTGCAAATCGTATTGCGAATCCAAGAATTAGGAAACAAAGATGTGGGAGTCATGTCACTGTTAAAACGGCAGGTGGCGTTTCCATCACGCGAGGTATGTCTAATTCATGATACGCTATTTGTAATGAACTAAAATAACAAAACTCTAGAACACATTTAAACCTTGATCTGCATTATGAAATGTTAATAATAAACACAAATGATGCTGATATCACAAACCAGTCCCGTTTCAGGCTTGGCATGAGCGCTGTAGTAATAAATCATAACGTAAAAACGTTAAATGCTTTATTTATGGATGGTATAGTCAAGCAACATTTGGCTTTCATGTACTCATTAGAACAAAAAACATTATGCCACTTAAGAAAAATACAGCTGTCTATGGCGACTGTAAAAGCAGCTCATTGTCTTACTTACTCACGACGCCTGTAATGAAATCAAAATGTTATTTTAAACATTAATAATTTAAACGACCTTTGAATTTTCAAAGACTGGCTGATAAATCTTTTAAAGGTTCAATTTTCTGAGATGAAAATTCAATAGGCCTTGACAAACCACACAACGGAGGCCACGCCTCCTCCAGGTCCACCCAAGTACTTCAGAGGATGACGATCAATTAGACGATTGGTCCTAAATAAGGGATCGTTTTGGACGTGTTAATTACTCGTCACTAATAAACTGTCGACTTATTCAAATACTGTAATGGCCCGATATAGTCGCCTTAAAAAGTATTTTCGAGTTCCGAAAGCGGTGGTGGTTAGCTTTATACAGTTTCTAACCTTGCACGTGACTCGTTCAGTACGTACCTTAGTGGCGTCAGTAAAAGCCACCTGTGACTCGCACAACGCAAAACAAACCTGATTGGTTGAAGAATGTCCACGGCGTATGTACGTTCGTGAGCTAGTTTAAACACGTGACCAGATGTCTCGTATGATTAAGAGAAAGAAATTAATTGTTTGATTGCTGTTCTTCACGTTTACATTAACAAAATTTTGCAAACGCTCTACTACAGTCGACTTCTTGGAGTTCTTTGATATTTGTTTTATTTCTTCTGAAGTGCAGGGTGAGAATGGCGTATCAATTATTTGGCCCCTATCCAGAATTATGTAGGTTACAGAATAGGTAAACAGATTTTTTTTGGGGGGGGGGGGGATTTCTTATATTACATTGCAGTTAAGGTTTAATGTTTTGAAATGTTGGTTTTAGAATCCAGACTGTATTAAAATAGTTTCATCAATAACATAAATATTGAGATATTTTAGCTGTTAAATCCTGCTAAAAAGATAAAACGTATTGCATTGTCATATCTTTTAAAATATGGTTTTCTTTCTGTAGAACATCTGAAGACATGCGTGGCTACTTTTGAGTTTCTCATTTTCTAAAAGGACATTTTCTCTCGTGTCCACTGGCCCGTGTGTAAGTTCAATGACGAGCTAAGAAACGAGTGACATTTTCTCTTTACTAAGACATGACAAACTGTTGCGCAATGCATGATTATAAATGATATAAAACGACTCGTTAATATGCGGCATTAAAGGAAGTATATAATTTAAACCCAGTGTACGTTTCCTGTGTGTACTGACACATTTCTGAATTTTGTGCCCGTTTTATTTTGCACGAGCGGTGAAACACATGATGCATACAATGTATGAAGTGTTCTAATGTTTCCAGTACATACACTTTGTTCCATAGAGGTCAAATAATCAACTAGTGAAATAACGTGGACCCTTCAAGTCTTTTAGGAGTAGTGAACACCAACTCCTATTAAGTGCAGGAAGAGATGAAGATAGTGGCTCGGTAGATGTTAATACTGTTGATAGAATGCGACTTTATCTAAGGTCATTAACACCTAAATGATAATACAAGTACTCTACAATTCTAGCACCAAATATATCGTTACTTTGGATGCAGTTATAAGAGGTAAATAATAATGATCGTTAAATAGATTTGCGAAGCTCAATTTACGCGCAAGATGTCCAAACCGCCTATGCAATCTTCATAGTGTTCATCAGCAGTTATTTGGCATTTACATTGAGCAGTGCCTTCTGCAGTATTAAGCTGTAGGCTTATAACATTAGCCACAAGGATCTGCGCGAGCGGGGTGACACCCCCGGCGATCAATGACGACGACTACGTGGATCCACACCGTGGCGCCGTGAAACGGCGTGTCGCTATTGGTTGAGCACATACAGAGGAAGGCCCACCTCGAGATCATATTGTGATAGTTCCTTAAACGATATTTGAATCTACTGACCAACTGAACCACAAGGGCAAGAGAGGTGTTTGAAAAGGTAAGTAAGCTTTTATAAATGTATTTGTTGGATATTTTACAATTTGGTATTTTGTATTAAAGAAAGACGAATCGGCATAACATTAAAACTGGAGACTAATGTCTTCCACTGATGGATATTAATGTTGTTCGTAATCATATGCGAATTATGTGGACATGTTGCATATCTTGTTGCTTAACTGACAAGTGTAGGAAATGTTTTTATTGGTTTTTTTGTTAGTTTTGTTTTTTTTGTTTGTTTGTTTGTATATTTATTTATTATTTGATCGTGTCCAACGGATCTTCATCGTGCATGTAACGGACATTCGAATGAAGATTCGATATTCCGCGTGAAGTCCAACTAGCACGTTCTCGCTTTATGCGAGGCGAGGATTGTGACAATGGACCTGATGACAGAGACTGTTTCGCCTTTACTCTCTTTAATTCGTTATGAAAGGGGTTTACGTTGATAGTATAATGCAACAGTGGGGTTTCCCTGGGATTTATTCATTTTTCCTATTCTCTCATTCCATTCATATCCCAAAAAATTATATCAGTATACACCAGTATTAACTTACAGATTCTTTCTAAAAATAAATGCTTTTCCTTCACCGAGAGTAATATTACATTGAGTAATAATTAATGAGAAGGTGCACATGAACCGTTTCGGAGAATCGATGTTCTTTCGATCGCTGTTCATGCTGAAAAAAAACGGTTCATCTTGTTTCGCTTCGTGACAGGATATAAAAGCTCCTCTTTCACTTAATATATGCATCGGGTAATACAGATTTAGCTCGAGCCAAATTAAGTGTTTCTAGTTTCTATCTTAACAGGCTAGTAGCCTACATAGTATATTCTGTGATCGGAAACTGTGCGAATGTATAGTTCCCTAGTGGACATAAGGCTGGCATAACATATCGTGATGTAATGCAATATACCGTTAAGATATTATACCGTTACATTACGTAGTGTAATAATGGCTTCCTTGATTTTTTTTTTCCTAACAGAGGGGCCGAAATGGATGTTTTTATGAAGGGGCTTTCTAAAGCTAAAGAAGGTATGGCAGTAGCCGCCGAAAAGACTAAGGAAGGCGTCGCGGTCGCAGCGGAGAAGACCAAGGAAGGGGTGATGTTCGTGGGTAAGGCACGGGGATGTGCGCGCGCGGGCTTCACTCATGCACATCACGACTAGAATGTGCGCCGAGCGCGTGTGGGAGGGGATCATACAGCTATAGGCTACACGAGGAAGGCGTGAAGAGAGAGGCAGCCTACATAGGTTAAGGCGCGACTGTGTAATGAGCTGATTGGCTAGCGGATGGGCGGAGCGTCTGCTTCGTCCTCTCACGTTTACAACCGTCATAATATAATAGGGCAGCAGCACCAAAATGTAGTTTTAGTATTAATAGGGAGGAGGAAGGCCACTAATCAGGCTTGCTGAAATAATGTAATGACCGTATGTGTAATTACTCTCTGGTCTATTCTGGTGTTAATCATCTGCAAGACTTTTACAAATGCACCTGTTAGGACAAAGATAATGTAAACCTAAAATCCAGATGCAAGATTAAAATAACACATAATCTCAGCAAACAGCGGGAGCGAAGTCTCACGTTGCCAGTGTGCACAGAAATCAGTATAAGCACACATAGTACTGGGACCAATTAAACGTATACAAACCATTACGCAGGAGACCCAGCCATGAGACGTCCATGCTGCTGGGCTGAGAGGGGGGGAGGGGGAGGTAGGCTTGGATGGGCTCGGCCGTCTCTCTGATGTCCTGCCCAGGTTGGACAGGAGCCGTGCTGGCCACATGGCACACTGTTCCATGAGGTCATAGAGTATCGCTCTGTGGTTTCAGAGCAGGCTCCTCCCCCAGATCGCCAGGGGCAACGTGGCCACGTACGTGAATGCTCAGAATCAGCGTTATGTCACAGATTGTGTCTAGGATGGTCAGCAGCCCTCTCTCTTGGCCCGAGTACTGCAAATGTCCAGTTATGGAAATGGTGGTGGGACTGTGCCCAACAGTGTGTGTGAGTATGTGTGTGTGTGTGTGTGTGTGTGTGTTTGCATGGTGTACTGACACATTACCCAGCATGCGAGGCAGAGTGTAAATGAATGTACTGTAAGTCGGCTCAGTAGCTGTTCACTCACAGCTGAAATCCATTCTGCAAACCTCTGTAAATGATGGAGGTGTGTCAGACGCCTCCTTCACAGTACCTGTAACGCAGTGCTGACCCAGAAGCCCAGGGGCCCAGTAGTGACCCTCCCATGGTCTCCATCTGGGCCCATAAGTAGAACAAAGTCAACCTGACCCAACAAACATGGCTAGAGACTTGACACAGATTTGGAGCAGAGAAGATGTGGTTGGGTGATGTTGGGTGCCGTGCGGATCGTTGAGATGGTGTTTTTGAGATGGTGAGGTTTTGCCTTTCGTACACTTGCTCCCCGTGTAATGCAGAGTTGGGCGTCTACGATCCGTGCTAATAACACTGCACAACAAATTGTGATAAAATTTTTGCTTCCTGAAAAATTTTTGGTGATTGTGACAGGTACCTACAGGATATGCACAAATATAGTTTTATTTTTACTGGATCACGTAGGAACTCTAAGAAACAGACATTTATATTTTTACCTATTTAATCACGTTTATGTTCCCCATGAGCCATTAAGTTCAACAGAACTTAATATAGCAGAATGTGCAAGAATGAGCAAGGTGCACCCTGTCAAACCTGAGAGCTCCAGGCCACCCCAGTGGCTGCTCATACTGGGTGGAGGGACCAGGGCCCTCCACCAGCTTGCTGTGCCTGAGCAGGGGTGCACCCTGTCGGACCCGAGAGCTCCAGGCCGCCCCTGGAAGTATTGAAATTATGCCAGTGGCTGCTTGTGCGGGGTGGAGGGACCAGAGCCCTCCACCAGCTTGCTGTGCCCGAGCAGGGTGCACCCTGTCGGACCCGAGAGCTCCAGGCCGCCCCTGGAAGTATTGAAATTATGCCAGTGGCTGCTTGTACGGGGTGGAGGGACCAGGGCCCTCCGCCAGCTTGCTGTGCCCACCGAAGGTGCCCCCTCTTCGGGCATGTCTGTGTGAAACCCCCTCACCTGGAGGTCAGGTTGGCATGGGGAAATGCAAACACCTTCAATCGGGTATATAGGAGAGCATGTCTTATAGCAGAATGTTGATGCTGTTACGACATTGACGAGACATATCGCCAGACAGCAAAACAGCCATAGCATTAAATTTACTTACTGTTATATTGATACAGACACTGTATTTCACTAGAATGATGCACCCATATACACTAGCTTTCTGTATTAACCAAATGAGCAGGATCGGTTTATGCAAGCCACTTTTATAGCATGCTGAGGAAGGCCAAGCTCGTTCTGACT